>CM058235.1:10926026-11102066 GCA_030180135.1 Orychophragmus violaceus | reverse complement strand
ATTTATCAACAATTGACTAACTTAAAGATTATTGCCCATTCCTTCACTTGCTTTTCCTCCATTTACATTCAAAAAAAGAATAAAGCATATGGTCTAATGGTAAGAGAAAACTTGAAAATGTCTTAACATCATTTCTCTCTAGTTCAATTTTCTTTAAATACAAAACATAACCGTGTATGAAGTTTAGGTTTGGACTCAATTTAGCCAAAATAATTAATATGGTAATTTGGTAATAGACGATCCAGTTACACTTGAAAATAGTCGAAAAAATTCTAAACTCGGACAAAATCATATAATACCAATACATTTTTGGCACTCTGATGCAAAACCGTATTATATTACAAAGTTGCGCACTTAAAATTTTCTTTTTTTATCACATTTTTGAGGGGGGGGGGGGGGGGGGGGTCAAATTTTATCACATTTCTTTACACTCTAAAAGCAAATGGTAAAACTCCACTTTTCTTTTCTCTTCTATAGCTAGGAAACTAGTGCATGAAGTTTCATGTCGCCATCCTTCTTTACACACACATTTGCTATATATATATATTGTTAAAAGATCTTCGGGAATGCGAGATCGATTATTTACTTAGCTTGAATATATTTACTTATAGTTATTAGGAAGGTTAATATTTGTGTATAAGGTAGGTATATTCTATAAAAAAAGTCTATAACTTATTTTAACTATGCGTTTGATGATGTTCCCACTTCAAACCACATGAATCATGGAGATTCATCATCACCTCTTCGTCACTTTCCTTCTTGTTGTTGTTGTTCTTCTTCCCCTATGTTCATCCCAAGAAAACACCACAAGTTTGGCCATTGATGTCAATAGTCCACTCAATACTTCTCCAATCTCCCAGGTTAATTGTTCTTCTGCTCTCGCTCATCATAATTTAAATCTAATAATCTCAAACTCCTCGCAATCTCCCTCGTTTACCTAGCTTATAATTCTTTACATTGAAGTTACAAGCATTTCATTTGCTAATGAAACTTATAACGTAATGAGTTCATTTATCATCACAGGATGAGCATATATATAGAGATTTAAATGAAACTATGAAGAACTCTTGAATCCAATCCTATGAAGAAGTAACTTTTTATTTACGTATAAATGATTAAGGATAAGCAATTATTCATTTCCCTGTATAAACTGCGTGCTTGTTAATTATGTTATCAACATTTCTTAATTTGTTTGAAACTCTCTCTTCTTTTTACAATTTGTTGGTGAAACAGAAGCTAAATCCAAAGATTGTGCACGAAATCAAAGTGCATGGCTTAATGCTTTGGGCATCGATGGGTGTTTTAATGCCAATTGGTATAATCTCCATCAGATTAATGTCTCTCATCAAAGTTGAACCTTCAATCACTCAACGGCGACTGTTCTTTCTTCATGTCATTTCTCAGGCACGTTTCACTTCTGCTTTCCATTTTTTTCTTGAATATTTTTCTCTTATAAATATCGATAATATTATTCAACAATTAAATCATAAGGAATATTGAGTGTCAAATGAATGTGGGTGGATGGAGAGTAAAGTAAAGATGCCACTTTCCTCGTCTAAAGAACAAAAGATTGCATCCAAATTGTTACGTCTTTTTCTAATTAGTAATTAGTAGGGCCTTTTGGGTTGTTCTAGATTGTTAATCACACTGATAATCATGCAGACTTGAAGGCCAAGCAAAAGCGTCATTGTCTTCTTAACCTTTAGTTTAGCCTGTCTCTTTTTTGGATACTTTCACTATGAAACCACACCTATTAATTAAGTAAAAAAAAAAAGATTACAAAAGAGATTTTCCTTGTTAATAATCTTTAGCTATTGTTAATAATCAACAAGCTGCTCATATTTACTTGAACGATTAAGCGAGCAGTATAACAATGTGATTATTATTTTTAAAAGACAGATGGCTGCAGTGATACTTGTGACAATAGGGGCAATAATGTCAGTAAAAAACTTCAACAATTCCTTCAACAATCTTCACCAACGGCTAGGAGTTGGACTTTACGCCATTGTATGGTTCCAAGCTCTTCTTGGCTTCCTCCGACCTCCAAGGTACTTCTGAATCATATCCTTGTGAAAATATACGGATAATTCTAAAAGTAACCACGGTTCTACCTAAATGATTTAGTAACATTTCTTATATAAGCTTTCATGAACTCTTACTAAACCCAAACTTTGTGGTGTTTATGGAATTTGTTTCTCAAAAGTATGGTAGTTTTGGAACTAAAGCTTGTCTTTGTTGTATTTTAAGGTATTTGAAAACATCTAATCTATTAAAACAGGAAGGTTTGCCATGGTACATAAATGTTGTTCCCGGAATTTGCCCTTGATATTATTAGGATTTGTAACCTTTATTAAGGGTAATTAGGGAATATAACATTATCTCTACAATTCATGTTTCCAAACAAGACAATTATTAAACATGTAGCCAAACAACCAAAATCTAATGGGTCCCCACTTTCCTAATTAATTAAAATCAAAACAAATTAATTGATAAATATAATGAATAATTTATACATCAACTATTATATATAAATTAAGATTTTCTAATTTATGATTTAATTCAAAATATATTTATAATATATTTTAATATCTTTTTATTTTGTTTCAAATATATATATATATATATACACATATTACGGTTGATGTTTTTACGATTGTACTTTTTAGCAGGTTTTTCCATCAAACTGAAAATATTTAATTAATTAAACGGGTTGAAAAATTAATTAGCCAATCTCGATTATAAATTTTCTATAAAAAAATTCGCATATAGTAAATAATTTCAGCTGATATATTTTAAAATTAATAAAATATTAAAATGATTTCATACTTATATTATTCAAATATTTGAAGCGTCAAATTATGCTTTATGTTTGAATGAAGTTTTTAACGGATAATTCCATCAAATTCGCAAATTATATATACGACTACAACATGTATTTTATAAAATAATATTTTAGATAAATAAAATAACAATTAAACATATACCACATAACTTTTACAATAGTTGTTTTCACATATATATATGATCTTACGATACAACACAGATTAAAATATATAATGCGAAATCGTTATTTTAATCTCTTAATCCTTACGATATATCTCTTCCAAATAACACATAATTCATTTTTAAAAAAAACTAAATTGCTAACTCAATGTTTATAATGTTGGTTAATAGATTATAATCAAAATTAGATTACATAATTAAAAATCTAAACTACTATTAGTAAAATGAATAAAAGGTAAAATTTGTAAAGAAAATTAAACCCGCACTTTCTAAGTGCGGGTCAAAATCTAGTATATACTAAATGCAAATTAGTTTTTTAAATGATATGATGCAAGAACTACTAAATATACCTAGTCTTATATTAACTTGCATCTATAGTTGATGTACTATACATTGCAGGGGAGGCAAAGCTAGAAGGAATTGGTTTGTAGGACATTGGATATTAGGGACTTCAGTGGCTATTCTTGGGATAATAACCATATACACAGGCTTAAACGCTCATACTCAAAAGACATCAAAAAGTGCTAAGCTTTGGACCATACTCTTCACGGCACAACTCTCTTCTATTGTCTTGCTCTATCTTTTTCAAGACAAGTGGTCTTATATCCAAAGCCAAACTGATAGAACCCATTCCGTTGATCATAACAGCAACATCTCAACCGCAGAGCCTAGCCATGGAGACGTGGTCGAAGAGAGTAAACCGGCATTAGAGAAATGCTAAAATCCCCCACGAAGCTATACGTTATTTAGTCTTGATTCTTGAGAGATTGTTTTTGCAGAAATATTAAGGGAATCTGATTGATATGTGGTGATAAAATATTTAATTAACTTTCAAAAAAAAAGTTTTGGGGGGGGGGGGGGGGGGGGTTATTTCAAGTGAATCATGCTGATGATATGGACATAGAATGTGATTAAAAAGTCTGAACTAATCTAAACCAAAGTGATCGTTTGGTTTACTGCATTTGTTCAAAATATTTGGTAAAAGCAATTGCCTTTTACTTTCCGATAAATTTTACAAAGGAACACTTTCCTGCTTCTCCTCTCTTCATGCTCTCTGAGAGGTTTGAGTCTGAGGTTAAATGTTTATATTGAGATATTGTAGAGATTAATAGGTCATGAAGTTTTAATCTCTAAAAAGTGTGTAATTGTCCCACATTAGAAAGGGGAAGAGACCTTGATCAATATATAAGGGACTTAGGCCAATCCACTTATCACCAATTGGTTTTAGGTTGGAAGCCCATGAAACTTAACATGGGTATCAGAGCCAGATCCACACACTCTCGTAACCCGGTCCAAAAGTGGCCCGTGCTTTCGGACTAGGATTGATGGTCCGTCGATATTAATTAATGGCTAGAAGGGACATTATCTCGAGGGGAGGTATTGAGATATTGTAGGGATTAATGGGCCATGAGACCTTAATCTCTAGAGAGTGCGTGGTGATTGTCCTACATTGGAAGTTGTGAATGATAATACTAATATATAAGGGATTTGAACCAATCTATTTATCACCAATTGGTTTTAGGTTGGAAGCCCAGAAAACTTAACAAATTGGTTTTACGTTGGAAGTCCAGGAAACTTAACATGGTATCAGAGCCTGACCCGCACACTCTCGTAACCCGGTCCAAAAAGTGGTCCGTGCCTTCGGGCCATATGATTGATGGTCTGTCGAAATTAATGGCTAGAAAGGTCATTATCTCAAAGGGAGGTATTAAGATATTGTAGATATTAATAGACCATGAAACCTTAATCTCTAAAGAGTGTATAATTGTCCCACATTAAAAATAAAAAGAGACTTTGATCAATATATAAAAAACTTGGGCCAATCCACTTATTACTAATTAGTTTTTGGTTGGAACCACAGGAAACTTAACAGTGACGTTTAACATTTGACAATTTGAGTTTGCCTCTGATGTATATATCCAAATTAGTCTGTGAAACTAAATATTTGGTAATAATTTTTTAGCTAAACTAAGATAAACATGAAAGTAGTTAGTAATTCATAAACTAAGTTGCATTTACACATGTACATAAGTGATTCACATAAGCTACGCTAAGTTAAACATAACGTTAAGTAAGTTCGACCAAATTTTATGACAATCTTTGTCTAAACATAATGAATTTTTCTTTTATTAACTTTAGGTTATTGTATTATCCTTCCTAACATAATATTTAGTTTATTTTTATTATATATTAGTGTTTGATATGCGGTACGCGTATACATATCAATCAATTTTCTTAAACTGTTGTATATTGCATTTACTATTTCATTTATTTTTTTTTAATTTATTTGATTTGTAGTTTTTATTATGGGTGTATTACATCCGGTATATAAGGACGAGTGATTAAGATAAAAAGATACATTGTCTTTTGAATAAAGTAACAAGCCACATTAGCTATAAGGAAGGCTTTTTCAACTAGTCATTTTTTTAATGGCCATTTTGCCATTATAATCAGTTATGTTTTGGTTGGTATGTGACTAAAAGAAAAGAAAGTAACAAAAATTATGTTTAAAAAAACAAAATCAGAAATAGTTTGTTTTGTATTTTTTTATGTAACGTGAGACCATAAAACTTTGTAATAGTTATTTAGATATTTTTTGATTTATACAAAACATAAATTATTTTAATTAATACTATAAATTTTTTAAAAATTTTATCTATAATTTGACATCAGTATTGATATACTTTTGTAGATTTTTTATAAAACTTGTGGACTTTAAAAATATATAGTCCGAATGCATTCGCAAAGTATCATGGACAAGAGTTTCTGGACAAATCGACATGGACATTATTTTGGTAACTCCGTTATTGATTTTGTGTATGTGTCCATGTGAATGATTTGATTTGGAACTTGTTGTTTCTTAATTAACTTCACGGACATGTTCATTTAAAGTGGTATACATGGACAAAATAACCAAGAATTATGGTGGAATATATAGATTCATATGTCCATTAGAACTTGTCGACGATAATGAATTTTAAAATGCTAATCTTTTTAAACGGAATATAAATCAAATGTCCATTTGCATGTGCCCATTCAAACATAATAAAGGAACACTTCAATAAGCTATATATGTCTCGTGTGTCAACTGGATAACAAGTGCCTAAATAGCTATCTAAACTAATAAAAGTAAACTTGTATCCATTAACATATATCCATGAAGTTGATATACAAATTTCCACTACATATGTTCCACACAGACTTATGCATACTAATCTTGACTAACATTTTATAATTCAGTAGTTCATTTGAACTTGTCCACAGAAAAACGATAAACGATAAGTTATAGTCAGTTATAATGATTAATCTAATTTATATTCAAGAACACATGTTTAAATGTCCATCTAACCGTGTCCACAAAAATATTTAGGATGGACACGAAAATGATTGTACGGTCTAGCCGTCATTGGATTAGTCATCCATCGTGTACAACATTCTATGTATATATACTTTACATTTAATTTTTGCACATAGGCTCGTGGACACACAATCATTTTGATATCCGGTTTTGTGCATATACAATTTTTTAATTTACAATCATACATAGTTTTCAATACTCCATTGGTTATTTCTAATAGTCATTACGTGGACATTCATATCACTCCTTTGGTCACTACATGAATTTTTACCATTTTGGGGGCAATCATACATAGTTTTCATGATTATTTCTAATATATATTCAACTCTTTTGGTTGTTTTGTGGACATATATTCACTTGATTTTGGATTGTGTTCATATATAATTATTTCGTGGACAATATTTTCACATTAATACCGTAAAAAATCTTTTGGACATTAATCCGTAGACACAATGTTAACTCGTAGAAGTCTTTTCCAAGGACATTTTTAATAAATGTGAGGTGGTCAATTTTTGAATAGACGTGTTTAGTTGCTTGTTGGGGTATCTATCAGTAACAAACGGTGTATGAGGAAGGCGAATATCTGATATACTGAAAATGATGCCTTAAAAGATGTAATAAAAGAATCTAGCATCCACATAACAACATGTGAAAAGTACATATAGATGTCCACGAACTACTATCGTCTCGATTGTCTTTGTCAAAGTCCAGTTTACATAAAGATGTCCTATCTTCAGACTATCCATTAGCTAAACAAAAACGTCTAACATATCGCGCAATAATATGAGCACTGAACCTTTTGCTTTAATCCACTTAGATGTTTAGAATCCTTTTAAAAAAGCGTCTGTAGAAGGTTGCCGATGATTTATCACTATTGTTGATGATTGTACTCATGTCACATGAGTTTACTTGATGAATTATAAGAGTGATGTTCATAACATTTTTTCATATTTTGGTACTCTTATTGAAACACAATTTAAAACAACAATCAAGTCCATTCGTTCTAACAATTCTTTTGAGCTATCATTCACTGAATTTTTAAAAGAAAAATGCATATTCCATTATTACTTATGTGTTGATACTCCTCAACAGAACTCTATAGAGTAAGTATCAACATATTTTAAATATAGCTCTTTCATTAATGTTTCAATCCAACATTCCTCTCATATATTGGTCTGATTGTGTTTCTACAACTGCTTTTCTGAAAAATTGCATGCACTCACATGTTTTAGGAAACAAAATACCTTATCAAAGACACTAATAAGGAACATGATTACAACTTCTTACGAACTTTGGTTGCCCTTGATATGTTTCTACTTTTCCTAAATTTCAAATTAAGTTTTCACCTCATGTTTTGCGTTCATTGGTTATCCATCTGGTTATAAAGGGTACAAAGTGTTAGACTTAGAAACAAATTAGGTTACTATCTCTCGTGATGTTGTGTTGCATGAAAATATTTTCCTTTTAAAGACATTCCTTCCTATCAAATGGATTTCTTTCATTCATCTGTATTGCCTTCACCAGTCCATTTATCCACTTCTCATGCATCCATTCATGTTTCTACATCATCATCATCTAGGCATTCTCATTCACAATTGCATCTTCATCTTCTCTACCTGCATCTCTTCGCCTGCATCCCCTAGTAATGCACTCATAGCGAAAGGTTTCACTCAACAACCTGGTGTTGGTTATATACTCTCTCCAGTATCCAAGCTTGTTAATGTTAAGCTCCTTCTTAACTTTGCAGTTATGCGTAACTGGTATATCACCCAAATGGATGTAACCAATGTCTTTCTTCATGGTTCTCTAGATGAAGAAATTTATGAGTCTTCCTCTTGGATATACTCCTGCTGGTGTTACTTTACCTCATAATCCAATCTGCAAGCTCAAAAATCCATTTATGGATTAAAACAGGCTAGAAGATAATGGTATAAGGTTTCTCTACAGTTTTGTTGGCACATGGCTTTGATCAACCTCATGCAGATAACATCTTGTTTTTCAAGTTGCACAATTTGACGTTCATTGCAGTCTTAGTGTATGTGGATATATATCGATTGCCAATAGTGATGATGAATTTTTCTCTGATCTTAAAGCTGCTCTTTATATTTCTTTCAAGATTAAAGACTTGGGTGCACCTTGATTCTTTCTTGGACTGGAAATAGCAAGATCTACACGAGGGATTTTAGTTTTTGAGAGCAAGTATGCTTTATCCTTGATCGAAGATTCATGGTTGTTAAGAATGTAAGCCAATCTCGGTCTATATGGATCATACAGTTCAGTTAAGCATTGATGATGGTGTTTCTTTAGAGAGTGCCACACCTTACAAAAAACTTATAGGTTGCTTGCTTTACCTAACCATAACGAGACCAGGTATTACCTTTGTTGTTAAAAGTTAAGCCAATACTTGTCAAAGCCAACTGGCCTTTATATGTAAGCTGCTCACAAGATATTGTGCTACTTAAAAGGAAATCTAGGTCAAGGTCTTATGTACTCTGTCACCTCTGACTTAAGTCTGAATGAATTTGCTAATGCAGACTAGGTACGTGTCCTGACTCATGTAGATCTTTTTTTAGTTATTGTATCTTTGTTGGACAATTAATGATTTTGTGGAAATCAAAGAAGCAACAGGTCGTGAGCTGCAGCAGTAAAGAGGCAGAGCACAGAAGATGGCTAATGCAACAAAAGAGCTGCTTTGGGTCTCACAACTTTTGGCTGCGTTCAAAGTACCTTTCAAGCTCTGTTATATTTTTTTGTGACAGCAAATCTGCTTTACATATAGCCTCATATCATGTATTCATAAACGAACAAAACATGTTGAAATTGATTGTCATATCATTCGTGATCGGGTAAAGGCTGGATTTCTTAACACCCTACATATTGCCTTGGCTAACAGTCTTGCTAATATATTGACTAAAGTGATGCAACCTGCAATGTTCAAAACCTCTGCTCACAAAGATGTCGATATCAAGCCTTTACCTTCATAAAGATAGCAAGGACTGAAAACTTGAGGAGTAGCGTATTAGACTATGATAAACATATTGATGAGTTGCACAATTTTTTATTTAACTTAAGCTTAGTTCATTAATATAAATACCTTCGTAAAAAATTAATTACAGTTAACACATAACACTTTTTTTTTTTACAAATTTAAAATTTTTATTTAATTTTTTACTGGTATTTTATATTATTTAATTGTGCAATCTTATTTTGAATATAATTGTTTAAATAAAATTGAGTTAATAATTTTTTTTTTTTTTTAAATGAATTTGTGTTATTTGGGATGAGGTATATCGTAAAGATAAAGAGACTAAAATAACGATTTCGTATTGTAAGTTTTAACCCGCATTTTATCATGTGATCATTGTTTGGAAATAATTTTCTTTTATTAATTTTTTTATGAAACAACCATTATAAAAGTCATGTGATATAAATTTAATATTTATTGCATTTATCTAAAATATTTTTTTTTATAAAACAACATATTATATATATACATATTTTATTAAGATTTTTAATATTTTAATAATTAAATATTTACGAAAATGGAAAAAGAACAACCCATTCATATTTTTACATTTATTTAATTTATTGAATGTTTATATGATTGAAATTGGTTAATTCATCTTTTTAATCTGTTTTTAGTGAGAAAGTTAGATTTTAATATTTTCTAATCAAAATTGGCTAATCTATTTTTAATAATTTGCAAATTTGAAGGAACAAAACTGCATTCAAACATAAAATATAATTTGACGCATCAAATATTTGAATAATATAAATAATGAATAATTTAATATTTTATTTAAAATATATCAGCTAAACTTAGTTAATATATTTTTATACTCGTGTAAAGTTATTTTAATAAAATTTATAATCAAAATTGGGTTATTTATTTTTCAAACCGTTTGTAATGATTTAAATATTTTGCAGTTTGATGGAACAACCAACTAAAAAGTGCAATCGTAAAAACAATAATCGTAATATAATATATATTTGAACAATATAAAATATTGACTAATTTTAACATTTTATCAAAGTAAAATTATACCAATTAAATTTTAGTATTCTGTTTTTTCATATTTTATAAACTAAAATTTAATTTATAGTAATTATTTATTTTTAAAATATTCACTTACAATTTTAATTATGTTAAAATACATGAATTTTCGTTTATATTAGTGTAAACATAAATATTTTTGTGTGTTTAATATAGATCAAAATGTAATTAAATTATTTTTAGTAAATTTTAATAAAAATATGAATTTAGTAATTATTTTTCTTAATAAATCAATAAATTAAAAATATTTTGTAGTATTTTGTTGTAATATTACATACATATTTATATTTCAAGCAAAAAGATATTAAAAGATATTATGAAGAATATAAAAGATTAGAGAATATTTAGGTTGAAATGAAATTAAAATGATATTATAATAAGTTTTAAAAATAAATGCGAATTCAAAAGTTATTTTTCTTTAGAATTAAAAATAAAATATTTTTATATGATTTATTTATAATATATAATTATATATTTATATTTTAAAAATAAAGAATATATTAATATATATTTTAAATATATTTTAAATGAAATCATAAAATAGTGAATATTAATTTATATACAAAATATTTGATGTATAAAATATTTAATTTTATTTATTAATTGATTTAATAATTTTATGATTATATATACCATATATATAATTGTTTTCGTTTTAATTAGTTAGGAACATGAAATCCATTATATTTAGGTTGTTTGATTACATTATTAATAATTGTCTTGTTTGAAAAAATCATATTCTTTAATTATTTTGAATGAAATTAAATTAAATTATTAATATACAATGACATATCTTATAATGTAATAGATGAAAAAAATAGTCTTTAATATATTCTATTTTTTAATAGTATTGATACTTTTCTGTATCATTCTCTCTCTGGCTTTCTTCTAGCTTTAGTTTACATCTCTTCATGGATTGTAATATATCAAAATAAAAATATTTATATAAGTTTCCTTAATATGTATGAAAATCTTGAAACAAATTACAATGAAGCAGAAACAGTAACAAATCCATAGATATAAATTTTCATAGTTGAAAAAAATCAAAACTTCCATATATATATTTCTATATTAGTCAAAAAGATATACCTTCCACATAGCCTAAATCGTTACGGATTTTTTTCTTTTAATCTCCTTCCTTATTAGCGAATATTCAAACTTCCAATCAACATGTTATTAATAACAAAATCTGATGTTCCCATATATATATATATATCAAAACCAAAGCCACCAATAAAAAAAGCTATTACAAAATTCTTCTTCCTGAACAACCCAAAACTTTGACAAACCTCAATGAGTTTTGCAATGATGAGTGCTGCTTCGACCGGAGTAGCAGCAGTCATGGTAATGGTGCTTGTGGTATTGAACCAATTAGAAAGTGCTATTGTGAATGCTTCATCATCATCAATAAACAAAAGTTATTGTAATACTTATGAAGGAAGTTGGGTCTACGACACTTCTTACCCTCTCTATGATTCTAAGTCTTGCCCTTTCATCGAGAGAGAGTTTAACTGCAAGCCCAATGGTCGCCCCGACAGTGATTACCTCAAGTATCGTTGGCAACCCTCAGGTTGCAGTATCCCCAGGTTATTCCATCTCTTCTTTAATTTATATATATATTTATAAAGGCATATAACGATTTGCGGATCAGTTTTTCTCAAAACGCTATTCATTAGTATTTCTCGAGGGGTTTCATAGGTTGTTAATTAGGATTGATTAATTGGATTCAAAAACCTTATATATAATTATGTCATGGCATATGAGTTAATATGTTGTCCATGATAGTGTCACATATGCGTGTCTATCGGTGTACATATATATGTCTTAAATAATCACTAAGCAGAAAACTCACTATGATAACTATGATCTTACGGTATGAAAATGACAGTATTTTTTGGAATTAACTAACCGAAGCTGGTACATAAATACAAACTATCACAAAAATAAATTAATGAACAATCAAGATTTTTTTGATAAGAAGAACTTTTTTTTATGAACGATGTATGTATGGTGTGGTGCAGATTCGACGGCTTAGATTTTCTTGAAAGAATAAAAGGGAAGAGTTTGATGTTCGTAGGAGATTCATTGAGTCTAAATCAATGGCAGTCTCTCACGTGTTTGCTACACAACGCCGCACCAAAAGCGAAGTTCACCATCACTCGTTCTCCTTCTGGCCTCTCCGTCTTCTCCTTCCCCGTAACGTTCTAACTTCAATAAACTTTTATGTTTTTCCCCTGTACTGGTCCGGTTGAATGTGGTTTAGATTAATATGGTTCCGGTTCGTGTATCTTTGCATGCAATGCAGGCTTACAACTCCTCGATCATGTTCTCAAGAAACGCGTTTCTAGTGGATATAATTGGGGCCCCACCGAAGCGAGTGTTGAACCTTGACTCAATCTTGAGCGGTTCGCTGTGGAAAACCGCAGACGTTTTGGTCTTCAACTCATGGCACTGGTGGCTTCACACTGGCCGAAAACAACCGTAAATTCTTATTCCATAATGGTTTTTAGGATCTGGAGATTACTCTTGTTTAGTATATAATAACTAATGTATTTATTTGGGGATGCAGATGGGACGTAATTCAGTCAGGGAAAGTAACAGTTAGAGACATGGACCGATTGGTGGCGTATGAAAAAGCGATTAGGACTTGGGCTAACTGGATTGATCAAAACATTGATCCTTACAAAACCAAAGTCTTCTTCCAAGGTGTCTCTCCTGACCATAGCATGTAAGTTCCCTCTTTATATAAGATTGAGATCACAACAAACTCCCTTTTTATTCGATAGAAATATACTTTACAATTATCAAGATAAAGATTAAAGATGATATGTAGTGGCTAAGATGAGAATCTAGCCACTACATGACGCAGATCTTTGGGATTAGTTTGAATTTTGGTTTGAAATTAAATAGTTTGGTTACAGAAAATGATTACTAAGATATATATGATTCTTACCACGAAATTGACGTGCATAAATTGAAATAATTTAAAGTTGATTGTTTACATCGATGACGTACATAATGTTGCAGTTCAAGGGACTGGTCGAGTCAAGGTGGTAAAGGCAGCTGCGTTGGAGAAACAAAACCAGTTATGGGATCAGAGTACCCAGCAGGGCCACATAGAGCGGAGATGGTGGTGGAGAAAGTGATTAAGACGATGAAGAATCCAGCGCGGTTAATGGACGTGACCTTGATGTCTCAGCTAAGGAAAGACGGGCATCCTTCGGTCTACGGAATTGGCGGTCACCGGGCCCCGGATTGTAGCCATTGGTGTCTTGCTGGTGTTCCAGATAGCTGGAACCAGCTCTTGTACACTGAGTTGATTCATTCTTGATTGATGGTGTATTATGGATAGAGAGAATCCCAACCTCATTCGACGTTTGATTGTTATAATTAATTGATATATGTTATGACATAGTTTTTGGTTCCGATTTTGGGTTTCTTTGACAATCATTTTAATATCTATATTATAATCTTAACTTCGAAGCGCCAATCGATTTCCTCTTTGTTAGGTTGTGTTTCTGCTATGTAGTTGTAATGGACCATTGTGTTTTGGTTCTGTTTCAGAAAAAATGAAAGAGGGAGAGAAGTTTGTGAGAGGAATGATTATTACGACGAAATAACTTCATCTCACCAAACAATGAACTTAAATTAAAGATGGTTACAAAAAATAAGGGGTTTAATAAATTGCCTCAACCGCCGCATCAAAAGAAAGGGAGAACGATGTATTGTTACTTGCCACATAAACAAACTGTTGTACGTGGAGTGTGTCTTTACTTTGGTGCAGTCAAGTGTTGGTCAAGCTTTACTTTTACAAATCATAACTGTTCGAATCTAATTTCGCCACCACACCAAATATGTTCCTCCAAATAACGTCTAAATTTGACTGGATCCTTTGAGCCCTTGAACCGTACACCGATTATGCCTTTTGTTCTGTTGTAGTCTTTGAGCCATTGAACCATATTCTGGTTTTGTCTTTTGTTCTCTTGCAGGTTTTTCAAAGTTCCTCTATTTCGGAGGAACCTTTATGCTGCAGCCACCATCAATTTTGTTTTTTCGTTTTATTTGGTAGGTTTGTGATTATTATTGACACATTAAATCAAAAACAAGAAGAATATTAAATGTTCATCTCAATCGATATGATAAACACATATATACGCAATAAATAAACTAGGTATGTAAAAAATTCACAAAATCAGAATTTAATATTTCATATCATTATAAAACTGGCAATAGTATTTCACACTAACCACTTCATCTCGCTATGTTTAATTAAAATTATTCGGAAATGCTATGTTTAATTTCTTTATGTTTTTCTTTTGTTATATATATATATATATATATACATATACTCCACACAATTGCTTTTTGGTATGAAACATATAATTGAAAATTCTCTTAATTAATATAATATCTCCAAAATATTAGATAACATCAAAAATAAATATATTATACATCAACAATTACGATATTTACGACGTTTATGATGACATATTTGAAGTATTAGTAAGATTTACAATAATAATTAAAGTTTAATTAGAGAGATGACAAAAAAATCTAAGTATTATGGATGTATCGCATTCAAAAACTTTTAACCAACTATAAAACGTATATAAAAATATTATAAACTATAATAATTCACAAAATATTACACTAGAATATTAAATTATATAAAATAATAATAAATATATAAATTATAGTTTTAATATATAACTAAAACTGTAAATAACTTAATTAATTAATTTTTATAATACTCTCAAAATATGAGGTTTTAAGGTTTCTTTTGAAATGAGAAAATCTCAAATTTGAGGTTTTGAGGTTATTTTTGGAGATGCTCTTATACTCTAGTCCCAAACAAATAAAAAGAAGTTTTCAGGGTTGGTTGGGATGCTACATACCATAAAATTTGAGGATTAGATGGTTGATTGGAGATGCTCTACAAACGTAAAATCCTAAGTATACTTTTTGTTTACTATTTTTAATTTTAGGGTTTCAAAATTTTCCAAACTGTTTTTTTAATTTTTTGTTATTTATAATCGAGGGAGTATATCCAAAATTTCCATAAAATTAATTAACTAAAAATCGTTTTCATAAAATCTTTCTTCAATCATATTTTATATTATGAGCAAACTTTTCGGATTTTAAGTAAGTCAAATAAAAAGTATAAATTTAAAAAATGGAGACAATAAAAAAGGAAAATATGATGAGTAAGTTACGCCTACAAGTGGGTAAAAATTAAAAATTAAATTTCCAAATTAATCCGGAAAACAAAAACCCAATTTAGCAAAGCATTTCAATTGTCCCTCCAAACCTAAGAATTTCCGACAAAGTGTCAAGAAATCCTCAATTACGACAAACCCTAATTTTATTTGTTCTTCCATTTTTCCGAAATCTCCTTCGAATCATCTCGCTAATCTCTCTCCAAATCCTCTTCTATGCCCACCCATTTTTAACTCATATCTCTTCTTTGAATCTCTTATTCGAGGCTCTCAATTTTATCGCTAACTTAGGCGGAAACCTTATCGACCCTCTCAAAATCTTATTTAAATCTCTCAATCATGAAACCCTCCGTGATATGATGCCTACATCTACATGTAAGATATGACATTAGGGTGTGTGTTAAACCGTCTAATTTTCTTCTGTTTTGCTTTGCTTCTAAAAAGGGGATTGCTTCTGAATCTGATTGTTTGTTTTCTTATGATTTGCTTATGGTTTGCTTGTATTGTAACAATTAATTTTGGATCTAAAACTTTTAAATGACTTCTATATGACTCTACCAGCTTCAATATGGTCTCCACAGTCTGGATAATTTTGGTTATTTTCTTTATGAGTGTTTGATGAGTTCGAGTCTCTGATGGTTAGGATGTTAATCTTATAGTTGTCAAGCGATTCACTTTGATGTCTCAGCTTAACTACTCTTTGTGTTTTGTTAAATTCGAGTTTGAGCGTTTACAAGATAATGTTTGTATCATTTGAGACATGACCAAATCATCCATAAATTTCTTCTTCTAAAGTGTTTATCCAGGTTTACTCATGACAGAGAATCAATATTTTCAAGGAGAATTGTGAACTACGTATGAAATACATGGTTAACACAACAAACGACTGAAGAAGAACTGCAAAGGACTGCGACCACGGGAGCTCTCAAAACATGAATATAACTACATATTTCTTCAGGTAAAGTAACATGTTTCACAAAAAAACGTTTATAAAGTCATCTCATTTTATTTACTTAATTGTTTTTTCTTTTACTGTCTTTAATTATCACAGACCACTGAGAAGGATGGACGAGAAAATCCTTATGGTGTCGAAAGCATCAAAGAAAATCTTTTGATAGGCAAGCGCAAGCAGCCAGAGACTTTTCAGCGTTTGTGGCCCAACAAGAGCAACTGAAGGAAGCTCAACGTAAAACTAAAACACCATTTGTTTCGTAGGTTACTTATCACTGTCTCTTGAACTTGTTAATTTTTTGGGGTATGATTTGGCATCTCCTTAATGCTGGAGTTTGCATATGTAGATCGTATGTGTTTATATGTTATACATAAGTATATAAGTTACCAATGTTATTTTGAAGCAAATGTCTTTTACATTTATTGTACTATTAAAATTATAGTTTCATCAATTACCAAATCATAAATTGAAATTAATCCAAATTTTTATTTTTACGAATAAAAGTCACTAAAAAGTCGTCAACTAATCGCACTACACATAAAGTATTCGCAAAATATTCACCATCATTGCATCTAGATTTTCCGAGTAGTTACTAGATAGTTGATAAATTAATCATTAACCAGTTGTCAAGTAGTCACCATATATTACGACTAAGTTGTGACTATATTAGACAGTCAGATAGTAGTCACCAACAAGTGACACAATCATTACCATAATCGAATCAGGACGTTCCGATTATACGATGCATAGTTGTTAAATTAGTCATTAAATAATCGCTAATTAATGGCAAAATATTTACTATAATCATATATGGATGTTCTTGTTAGTCGTTGTATCACCGCTAAATTAGTCAATAAACGGTCACCAAATAGTCACCATATATTACAACTAAGACATGACTATATTAGACATTCATGTAATAGTCGATAAGAGTGGCCGAACCAATACAATAATCATATTTGGATGTTTCGATTAGTCTCTGAATAGTCGTTGACCTATACAAAGTCGCCAATTTGTCCCAAATTTTTACCCATAGGTTAATGATTATTAGGTGAGTACATTTCTTCGACTGCATCTGGACTATGTGTTTAGTCGCACAATTTTCACCGAAGTAGTCACAAATTAGTCCCCATATATTGGGACAATGCTACGACTATGTTACGATTACCTATGTTAGTCGTAAACGCCGACTATTTTTACGATTGCATTTTACCCACTAAAGATTTACAACTACCATATTTAGTCGCTATTTAGTCGTAAAAACTCGTTTAACGATTATTGTGCGATTAAATGTGCAATCACAAAGCAGCTGTTGAAGAGCATCTTCTCCGAGAATGGACCTCCATTGAATCCCATCCTCCGTTGTCTTCTCTCGCTTGAGAAAATCTTGTTTTCACTGAAACCAGAGTCTCCTCACCTCACCTCCGGATCTGCATTTTTCTTGCGGCATTCATGTCTCAAGTTGAGCATTTTCTCCTCGCAATGGTTTTCCCCTTACTCGTTCCATCAGAGCTAGCGCTCGTCG
Source organism: Orychophragmus violaceus (assembly GCA_030180135.1). Classification (NCBI taxonomy): domain Eukaryota; kingdom Viridiplantae; phylum Streptophyta; class Magnoliopsida; order Brassicales; family Brassicaceae; genus Orychophragmus; species Orychophragmus violaceus. The sequence goes on along the minus strand of CM058235.1, from coordinate 11,083,958 downwards.
ACTCGTCGTGCCTTGGTCCGGTGTTAAGGAGAATGATGATGCTGTCGTCTCTTCAGAAACCGCCAGATCCCACTGACCTATAGAATCCTAGTGTCTATCTGCCTTCTCTCTCGTGTTTCTGCGTCTTAGTGCCCTTCCTCTCTTCATATCTTGTTTCTTTAAACCCTAAAACTCTGATGGATCTTGTCTTTCCAGTTTGGATTAATGTAGTAACGAACGGTATATGGTTTGGTCATGTGATCGTGGTCTTTGATTTCGGTTGTGGTTTTGCTCTTAGAAATTTTGTTCAGCTTTGCGTCATTGGCTTCTTGTCTGCTGGTGTTTAATGTTTGTTTAGGTTCCACTCTAGAGTTCGTCTCTCGGATTTGGGTTGTTGCGGTGTGACCTGCTAGCTCTTTTCTTTGGTTCGTTGGTCATGTTTTGGAGTTTTTGGGATCAGAGTGTATTAGTCTCTTTGGTCTTCGCTTGTGAGGAGGTATCCCGTCTTGCTATGTAGGTGGCCTTGACATGATCACTTTGTCTGCATGTAAGATGGAGGGTCTTCTTTGACGTCCTTTCCCACTCGATTCTCAAGGCTTCGCCTTGTGCCTTTTCTCTCTTTTTGCTCCTTGCCGACTTGTTTGACTAAGGTGGTTCAATTTTTGGTTCATCTTCTTATTAGTTTCAGGTTCTGTTTTAGTTGATGAGGTTTTTGGTTTGGTTCGTGGCTTGTCTATTCTGAGTGAGGTTCTGTGGATATTGTTGTTCATCTCGTTTTCGATGTCAAAATGGTTTAATTATTTGGGTTTGTAGTGGAAACTATTTGAGATGTGGTTCTAAGAGCACACTCAACGGTAAGAAACTCATTATGGGTTTCTAATGAATTTAATATTAATAATTTAATATAGTTAGATTAAATAATTAAATTTAAAGCAAGTAAAAAAATTTAACCAATCACTAATTGCCAAGTAACAATGGGGTTCTTACATTTTTTTGTTGAGGTTCTTAAAGAAGAACCGTTTCTTCTTCTCTCTCATCATTTTGTAATATTTTATTTTTTTAATACTAAAATACTCAGTTAGAAACTTGCGTTGAGGGTGCCCTAAGTGCGATCTTGTCTTCCAGTACTGTCAGTTCCCTTTTTTTTTTTTTTTTTTTTTTTTTTGAAATACTTTTTCTATTTAAAATACTGTCAGTTCCCTTGTTTGTGTGTTTAATTGTTTTTTTTTTTTTGCCATCCTTTCTTGAGCTTTGACTCTGGTATCGGTCTTTGATAGTGGACTTTAATATATTATGTAAATATCCAAACAATTTATGCGATTTTGGTATTGAAATGAAAAATCTTTTAATGAAAATAAAAAGAGTGAATAAGCTAGATATTACAAAAGGAGAGCAATATTAGGGAAATGGCCAAAAGATTTCACAGACCATTTAGGAGCTGGGATAAAGAAAATTTTAACCCCTAAACCAAGACATGTAAGCTCTCTAACACAAGTTGCATATAACTAATTATTACATATTAGATTTGGAAGATATATATTTTTTTAATTCATCTTCCTCTTTTCTTTCTCTCTCTCAATAAGCAATCCATATATTATTTTATTTTTTGAAGATTTGATCTTTAGTCTTTTGACATTTAGAAAACATTTCCACTAGTTGATTCATACCAATCAAATCGACTTAGAACATCTCCAAAAGAAACCTCAAAACTTCAAATTTGAGGTTTTGGTTACTCCAAAAGAAACCTCAAAACCTCATTTTTTGAGGTTTTGAACAGTGAAACCTCAAATTTGAGGTTTGACTGTACAAAACCTCAAATTTGAGGTTCCATCTTTTCTTTTACATTTCAGTCCTTGTAATTATATATTTTATTAACTTTAGTCTTAAAATAATTTTATATGTTATAAAAATATCCGATTTCAATATTTTTTATTTCGTAATCATCAAATAAAAAAATAAAAACTCACTTTATCATTTCGAAATACATTGATTAATCATATTTGAAAGCGTAACGAACACAAATTGTATTGAATGATTTAAAAAATTAGTTATAAACTAAGATTATAAACTGTTTTTGTTATTATTATTATATGTTATTTAATATTTTAGTGTAATATTTTATAAATTATTATTTTTACAATATTTTAAAGTATATTTTATAATTATATAAAAGTTATGTAATACAATTTAATTATTATTAACAGTAAGGACTTTAATGCAAATTTTTAAATCTATGAAACCTCAAATTTGAGGTTTTCTTTTGGAGACAAGTACCTTGAAACCTTAAATTTGAGGTTTATGGAACCTTAAAAATGAGGTCTCTTTTGGAGATGCTCTTAGTGAATTAAATATGTGTTCAAATAATTATGGTACAAGGATTAACCAAAAAAAAAATTATGGTACAATTTAACTCAATAATTAAATAGTTAACTTGTAGGATGAGTATTCAAATTAGTATGTAGTATAAAAATATATGTTTACCAATATTTTTTATTTAACGGGATAGCATAGTTATTATCTATCATATTTTATGGTCTACCTTATGGCTGTCTTATATGTACGAGGTAGGTTGATAATTATTTGGTGTTATTATTTTTGATACATATGGTGTTTTGAACTTGCATGAATACCTTAATATGTTATTAACATCAATCTTTTTATGCTATTTGCGTATTCACATTTTATTTCGACGGCTAATATTTTATTTGGTGAGACTAACATTTTGGATACATATGTTAATTTAGTCTTATAGAAATGCACTTGTATGTTATGAACATCATTTTTTACATGATGATATATTCATTATATGACGCTAAAATTCTATATATGTATTATTCACATTTTATTTAGGTTCACTAACAATTTATTTGGTGCTGCTAACATTTTAAATTCATATGATATTTTAAATTTGTATGAATGCATTGATATATTATCAACAACAATTTTTATACAAAATAATGGTATATTTATTATATGAGTACCGCTAACATATTCATTGTATGCCACTAAAATTTGCAATGGATTTGTTATTTCTGATTTTAGATCAATAATTATGTTTTATGATTGTCTTACAAGATGATTCTTTGTTAGTTAATGTGAGCGTTGATCATGTCATAACTATATTAATCTAGCATAAAGCAAATATAATAGTTCCTCAAGAAATTTCTTGAGGAACTAATTCCCCAAAAAAAACTAAATAAAAAAACTTCAATCGAGTGAACTTTAAAACAACCCATTAAAATCCTTCTGAAAAAATAAACTTAGGTTTTGAATGCTAACCGCGGTCAATCACTACAAGAAAATCTGTATTTAGCCACGAATTTTTTCGTGGCTAGAGCCAAAAATCCGTGGCTAAATCGCCCTTTGCCACGACTAGCCACGAAAATGTTTCGTAGCTTCGAGCTCGTTGCTAATGTTTCACCGTGTCTAGTCGTGGCTAGTCGTGGCTAGTCGTAGCAAGCTTGCCACGGTGTAGCCACGAACCTATTCGTGGATAATAGCCACGAATAGCTACAAACAAGTTTGTGGCTATTTAGCTACGACTATCCACGATATATTCGTGGCTATTTAGCTGCGACTATCCACGATATATTCGTGGCTATATAGATACGACTATCCACGATATATTCGTGGCTATTTTGCTACGAATTACCACGAATTGTTCGTAGCTATATAGCTACGAATTACCACGAATAGTTCGTAGCTATATAGCTACGAATTACCACGATATATTCATAGCTAGATAGCCACGAATAACCACGATATATTCGTTGCTATTTAGCTACGACTAACCACGAAATTGTCGTAGCTGAATTGGCACATATCCACGAATCATATTTATATGCTAATCATATTCAAAACTATTTCTAGAATTATAGATTTGATTAATCGAAAATGTTACTGCCATAAAGAAATTGCATTCATATATATACATAACAAAAAAAAACATCAAATGATGTTTAAGTTCTACAAAGGTTCCAAATACATTAGACATCCTGGTTAATATAGTACATACAGTCTTAAAACAAAATTAAACTTAGTCCTGAGCGTCCTGAGGTAGAGGTTGTTCATTGATGATTGACAGAGAATGAGGAGTTGCGTTTGCAAGGTTGATCGGAGAGAAGTTGGGATCGTTTGGCCGCTCCTGGGAAGGGTCTGAGTGGTTGCTTGGTGCAGAACCAGCACTCTCACGTGGAGCAGGTCGTCCAATTGGCTGATAAGTCACCGGATCAAATCCCGCCAAGGTTAAGAGAATCCCCAGCCCTTTGTTTATCCCACCCATATTCTGCTCCACATTGCAGAGCCTTGCATTAGTCTCCACATGCTTGAGAAGCGAAGAAGCCGCATACTCATTTGGCGAGGCAGTGAGGTACTGGATAGAACCAAGACCATACACTCGCCCTTTGCTGTTCTTTGCAGTCTGCGAGATGAAAACAAAAAGAGCGGCATTAATGAAACTAAATAACACTAAACAGAGAACTGAACATAAGCAAACATCAACACTTAACCATTTCAAAACAATACAACCATTTCCAAAACAATACAACCATTTGCAAAACAATAACACTTAATCTTATGAAGTCAGATTCTAATCAGTTAACCATTCCTAAAACAAAACACTACAAGCATTTCCAAACCAATAACAGTTAACCATTCGTAAAACAAAACAATACAAGCAAATATGGATTCTTACCTCGATGTATGCAGCCGTGAGCTCTTGGTTAGAAGGAGTAGGGGGGGTCCATCCGAGACAGAAGATTGCTGCGATCTGGACACAGCCAACTCCTCTGCAGCCTTAACAAGAGCCTCTGCTCGCTTATCTATGATTTCTCCCTTCTTGTTAGAGTGAGTCTTAAGAACCACCGCAGTTGCAGGTGGTTCTTCGCCCATCTCGAGAGCCTACAAAAGAAAGCAATGTGTTAGTAATGATAAATAAAAACAACATACATTTTATAAATAATAAGTGTATTGACATACTTACCATATTATGTGCCACACGAATGTGTGGCACACGTCCATAAGTATGGCAGTGTTTCCCTAATCCATCTGGATTAGATGAAGAGTTCTCGAAGTTTGTCTTGCTTCTCTTTTGGTGAGGCTCCTCCTCCCAAGTTTCAAGCATGGAGTCCCAATCCGTCTGTCCTATATAGGTCGGTTTCTTGCCAGCGCGCTTCCTCTTGCTCACTAGATCACCAATGGACAGTCTCAGAACCTTCTCCCACCGCAAATACACCAAATTCTCATGTTGTTTTTCCCAGTTGTATTTTTGCTACAAAAAAAAGAAAACATGTGCATTAGTTAAATAGTGAAGCAATCTTTAACACAACTCTAATTATATAATGAGAACGATTGGGGGAACATTACCACAAAGGTTGTCCACCATTCATCCTTCTTTTCCTTAGGCACCATTCCATAATTCCACCATGGCCCCCAGAAGTTTGATTGGTATGAGGCAACAATGTCCCTGCGGATGCAGTCATCAATGCCAAACCTGTGTAAAATAAAACACAAACACCAGCATCAAACCGAAAAGAAAAAAACAAATCAAATCAGACAAATCAGACAACAGACTAAATAAACAGACAAAGACACAAGACTTAGAAGCCATTGTATATCTAATAGCAAACACAAGCTTTATACAATCTGATAAGAACAACTGAATCAAATAACTTGTGAACACAAAGTCAAATTCAACATTTATACAGACGAGTGCTGTACAGACACAGACAACTACACACATAACCGCTAAAGTCTGATAAGACCAACTGAATCAACCAACTTCACAAATCAAAGCCAAATTCAACATTTATACAGACGAGTCTATAGAAATAAACAGTCCTTATACAGACAAGTATCAAGAATCACACAGACAACTACACACAAATCAAAGCCAAACTCGATATTTATACAAACTGAGTCTATAGCAATTTACAGTCTTTAGGCAGACAAGAATCGAGAAGCATTTTCAGACAGACGAGTCTATAGCAATTGCAATTTACAGTCTTTATAAAGACAAGTCAATACAGGCAAGTTATACATACAAGTCAATTTACAGTCGAGAATCACAGACAACTTGACACAAAACAAAGCCAAATTCGTTATTTACAAAGACTGAGTCTATAGCAATTGCAATTTACAGTCATTATACAGACAAGTTAAAGTCAATACAGGCAAGTTATATAGACAAGTCAATTTACAGTCGAGAATCACACAGACAACTTCACACAAATCAAAGCCAAACTCGATAATTATACAGACGAGTCTATAGCAATTTTCAGTCTTACACAGACAACTTTTATACAGGCTTTATACAGTCTCGGGAAAAAGAAACACTAACCATAAACCACCGTTCAGCTTTTGCGGATGGATGAGAGGCATGTGCTGTCTCTCCGGCGCAGCCATCACGGCGGCAAGGCTGGGTAATGGATGACGAGCTTGGGCTGTAGCGGCAGCCCTAAGCGCTCCCGGTGGGATAGTGGTTTGGTCTCGCCTTTGGGATTCGGTCCTCCCCGAAGAAGAGCTTGATCGAATCATCTGCATGCAAAAACAAAAGAGTATATTAGCAAAACCGAGAAGGGAAAATCCCAAAATCAAAATCCTAATATGCATGCAATCAAAATGATTTAGACTACTAATGTTTTTCATCCTTACCATGTCGAGATAGGAGTTTCAAGAGAGAGATCGAGGCGGTGATGAGGATCGAGAGAGATAGAGAGATCGAGACGGTCAACGTAGATCGATTGAGATGCGGTGATGTCCGAGAGAGAAAGAGAGATCGAGACGGAGTTTGGGAGAGAATCGAGAGAGAAAGAGAGAGCAAGCCACCGGAGATCGATCGAGAAAGAGAGATCGAGAGAGCAAGAATTGGAGAGAGAGAGAGAGGGTTCGATCGAGAGAGAGGCGGTGCAAAAGAGAATTAGGGTTTTCGGAGTAGATTTAGGCATATATAGGTAGGCCTAATATGGGCCGAAAACCTGAAAGAAATATCAATTCTCTGGGCCAAAATTGGCCCGCGAAACCCAAAATACCATAGCCACGACAAGGTCAAGGCCATTCGTGGCTATATTAAATTATTTGACCGCGAAACTATATTTGTTATACCGCCAAATCACAATTAAACCGCGAAATCATTTTTACCAAACCGCGAAACTAAATATTTATATAGCCACGAACTGAGTCGTGGCTATCCGTGGGTAATTGAAATTTAGCCACGGATAGCCACGACTCAGTTCGTGGCTATACGAATATTTGAGTTTTGTATGATTTTAACAATTTAGATTTTTTTTTAAACTTAATGTGTTATTGTTGATTTAAAAAATTTATGATTCACAAAAATTTGAAATAAAAACTTATAAATATTTATGTTTGATTTATAATGTTGATGACAATTTAAAAAAATTTCAAACTCTAGTAAAGACAACACACTAAATTTTATTAAGAACATAAAAATACACAAATACAATTAATCGTCTGAACATGAATCCGAATCAGAATATTCACTATATTGATCGTCCGTCTCATTTTCGGAATCATACTCGTCATTGGGATTTGTGGTCGGTGTAGGATCATAATCAAAAGCATCTTGAACCGCATGAGCTTCCACTCGTAGTATAGCAGTATCTTGTATCTCGTGATCAACGTAGTCGTTCTGTACTGCAATTTGGGTCACTTCTTGTGTTTGAGTGTATCCTCTCGGCATTACCCTCGTTGTTGCCCACCATTCCTCTCTGGTTTGCCGTATTCGTGGATAAGGAATATAACAAACTTGATCGTATTCTTGAAAAGCTTCGCCACCTTCGGGTAACATGTTCAAATGTCCAGGGGGATCATGGAGCTGATCGATTGGAGCTGCGGTATCAGGATATCCAGTCCACGCTTCTTCCTCTTGCTCCGTGACGGGATGACTTGTTGAAGCTTCACCAGCGTAATAGCAATTTTCTCCGTGTTGCGTCCACAGATAATAATTTTCCATAAATCCTTTCATCATAAGGTGAGTCGTCACGGTATTAACATTGTGGGGCTTTTGATTCTTGCACCTTTTGCACGGACAAAATAATTCTCCAGTCTCAAGATAAGAAGCCTGACTACAAGCGAAAGAAATAAAAGTGTTTAACCCCTCACTAAATTTTGCAGACACACTATTATCAAGACGTTTTCGACGTTTATACATCCACTCCCTCGATTCGAAAAACTCTGACATTTTCTATTATTTCGTTTTTTTTTTTTGGAAAAGAGATTTTTTTGTCACAAGGAAATAGATGTATTTGAATTTTTCTTTGATACTTTCAATTCTTTCTCGGTTGAAGTTTTATAAGGTGACTGAGCCACGGATAGCCACAAACAAGTCGTGGCTATGGAGAGAATATATTCTCTGACTCATCCACAGTTATTAGCCTTGTGAATGATAGGATAGAAATCGGTTGAGAGTTGAAAACGTTTTTTATTTGCTGGGTAGCCGCGACTAGCCACGAATAGTCATGACATTTTCGTGGCTATACTCGTAACCACGAATCGACACGAACAAAGTCGTGGTTATTCGTCGCTAACATAGTAGCCACGTCTTGAGTCGTGGCTAGTCGTGGCTTTGAGACAGAATGTGACATAAAGCCTGTCATGACATAAAGCCTGATGTTATCAGACTATTACACCCGTGAGGTCGCGCCATTATCATATCAACTTCGCCACGACTAGCCACGAAAATGGCCGTGGCTATAAGTTTCCACGAAATCTTCGTCGCTATTCGTGACAAAATGTTTCCACAACCAATCTCGTCGCTATTCGTGGCTGATTTTCTATGAAAAGCTACGAAATCAGTTCGTGGCAAAGCAGCCACGGACTCTGTCGTGGTTATTCGTGGCAAAGTGTATCCACGAACTATCTCGTAGCTATTCGTCGCTACGGTTCCACGAATAGCTACGATACACAATTCGTGGCTATATAGCCACAAATATCTACGACCTAGCTACGAAAGTCAGTCGTGGCAGGTTCGTAGCTGTTCGTGGCAGGAATATTCTTAGCCACGAAAAGTTCGTGGCTCGTTCGTGGCTAAACACAGATTTTCTTGTAGTGAATGCAGATCAATCTATAATTGGTTAGGACCCTATTTTTTACCATTTACAATTTTTGATCAAATCCACCGCGGACAGAAATAATCAAAGAAGTTTGTTGCAGATCAAGTACAAACCATTTTTGTGAAGAAATAAATGTGGTCCGTAGTGGATTATGTCTACCCCAAAATAAAATATTTTAGTCCGCACTTGATTTTGTCCATCCTAACCAGACGGCTTTGGTTGACATAGTGACAAGAAGTGAATGCAAAAAATATTTAGTGCAATCTTTAGATATACATGGGTAAACAAGGAATACAAAAGTTAGTGTAATACCGTCATTGACCTAATATACATAAAAATTATGTTTTTTTCTTGCGACATTTTCATTCAGAAAAGTCCAAAAGAGAAAAAAAAGTTTACAGCTAGGTCGATATTAAAGTCCAACAGAGAAAAAACAACCGACCCAAAAAGTCCATTAACACATGAAGCCCAAAAACAATATGGATAGGATCGAACGGCAAGAGATGCCGGCATGCAGAGATCGACAATAACCACCAGAAGAACTGTAGGAGTCACCGTCACCGCCCGTTTTATGTAAATCAAAGTCCCAAGCTGTCGGTCCCGATTTCCGCCAGAAGATCCTACAAACAAGAAACGTATAAGATGAAAATTAACTTCAAAAATTCACTGAAAATGTCACACCAAGGAGGCTCAGCCGCCGTCCAGACTCAAATCAGTGATCTGGACTATTGTTTCCAAGCCAAGGTGAAAGGGTTGTAAAGATATTAATCCAAGAGGGTGAAAAATCGAAACAAAATCAGAGAAAAAGTGATTCGTGTGTCGGAGTGAAGCGCCAGAAAGAAGAGATCGTGGAACATGGAGTTCGAAGACGGTGAATCGAGCTCAGCCGGAACAAAATCCGGCAACAAAACCGACACCAGTTAAAACTAGATCGAAATTTATTAACCGAACATAAGAGAAAGGATCGAACATATTCAAATCCCGCCGGCCACCACAACAAAAAGAAATGATACAAAGACAGTCGTTAGTCTCATCTCCCATTCAAAAAGATCGAATTGGAGAAGAAGGAAGAAGATGAGACTTTAAGAGAAACTTTCCCTCTCTAAAAGGAGAGTGAAGCCGCTATCACACATAAAATTGATGTTTAGACACCCCAATTTCACCCAAAAAAAACAAAAATACTGTTTTCCCAACGATTTTAAAAATCCATTAATTTGGCTACTTTAAAAGGAAAATGAAATTGATTTGGTCATTTTAACTTGGTCTTACGCAAAAGACAAACAACATCTCAGATACACGTCTGCGAGTGTCATCGAGCTCCGGATCTCATCGGAGTTTCAGCAATCTCAGCATCATTCAGCAGAAGTTCCGTCATCCGTCGATCTGTTCGCCGTTCTAGGAATCTGGAGATATCGATTTGAGAGAGAAAGACTGTCTTCAAGGTCAGATTTACAAATTTTCCGCGAGAAAAGTGGAGTCAAGGATCATGGCTGTGGTGGATGTTCACCGGTTCGCCGAGTCAATCACTTGCCATGCTTGGAGTCCTGATCACTCCAGTAAGTTTTGTAGCTCATGCTCTTGTTTCTGTTCCTTCGCTTTTAATTTCATTTCTTTTACCGATTGGTCTTTAGGAAGATGAGAAAAGAGTAATGGGTAACAGAAGCTTGAGATGCAGATCATACTTCCTTTACAGAAATATGAAAATCTTAACTTATAGAATTATATGCGGGTCCTCGATTTGACTGGTTAGAAAGATAGACGAGTGAACTGATTGACTGCTATTCGAATATATCTTGGGAATTGATAGTTTTCTTGCTCAAAGAAGGAATCACTAGGTAAATTGAATTATAAAATGACGATACATATTCTTAGTAGTTTACATTACTTGCTGAGGTTTCTTAAACAGATGAACGCAATGTATTGTATATGGTGTAACACATCTATTAAAGCTTGTGTCCATTTATGTGCTGTCCTTTTTCTTGTAGTGGTTGCATTTTGCCCTAACAATAATGAAGTTCATATCTATAAATCATCACAAGACCAATGGGAGAGGTTACATGTCCTTGAAAAGGTGAATCTTTCTGTCTTGATATGAAACTAATGAGCATGCACTCCATTCCTTTCTCTCCTTGGGAATTCTGCACTCGATATAGTTATATTTATTCTCATTTTACTGATCATTTGTCACTGAAAAGTTTTCAATAGACAGCTTGAATCTCCCTTTCAAACAACTTCATGATTTTTTCTTGAACCATTGCAGCATGACCAAATTGTTTCTGGAATAGATTGGAGCTCAAAGTCCAACAAAATCGTCACTGTTTCACATGACAGGAACTCGTAAGTTGCAACATTTGATATGCTTAAAGGAATTGTTCTTTTGGGTAACCGTGTACTTTATGCGATGAGAAACTGCAAACCTTATATTCGTAGTTCACTGTTGCTTTAGTTCGTTAACTGAATTTGGAATTCCTAAAGGTATGTCTGGAGCCTTGAAGGAGGTGAATGGGTACCAACTCTTGTTATTCTTAGATTAAATCGAGCTGCACTGTGTGTCCAATGGAGTCCAAAAGGTAAGTGTATCAGATCCAATAGTTACGAGTTATTTAGAATCATTGACCAAGGAATATGTAATGTACTTTTCCTATAATTTCTGCAGCTTCTAATGTATTTCCCCATCTTTTTGTTCAATACCTTTAGAGAACAAGTTTGCTGTTGGAAGTGGTGCTAAAACTGTTTGTATATGCTATTATGAGCAAGAAAATAACTGGTAATTTTTTTTCCCTCTCTTATATTCTCTTTTTTAAGTTTTGGATTTTTCTTTGGCATGTTGTCTTACCTTTGTGCTATGAATGGTGTTGATGGACTATTAAAAAGGATTCTGTTGTGTAACTTTGATCTACTTTCTTTTTGGTGGATACTGGCATGTTAAGTTATATTACCATACATAAAAGTGCCATACATAAAAGTGTATTGTATAAAGGTTTTGGAAATATCTGAAATATGTGCAATTCTCTCAAAAGTGAATTCATATGAACTTGTATTTTGGTAGGCTGACATTGCTTGGTTTTACTGTTCTCAGGTGGGTCAGTAAACTTATCCGGAAACGGCATGAATCTTCAGTCACAAACGTTGCTTGGCATCCTAATAATGTGTGTGCAATCAACACAACCTCTTGTACTTCTGTATTCAAAATATTAATCATGCTTTCTATAGATGCTTTATCTACCGAAAAGATTCTATAAGCCACTGAATAAAGCACATGATCCGTAATAAAGAATATCAATCTCCGCAAACTTGCTAATCTTCTAAGTCATGGTTTATTAGTATTTTGTTCCGATGTTGTGCTCTCTGATTCTTCTTTGCATTAGATTCTTCTGGCAACGACATCTACAGATGGAAAATGTCGGGTATTTTCAACATTCATCAAAGGAGTTGACACAAAGTAAGCTCATTACTTGATGATCTACTTTAAAACCAGTTTTGCCAATCTGGGCCAGTTTCTTATTTGTTGTCACTAACTGGGCTGATACAGGGATTCAAAAGCAGGCTCACCAGCAGAAACAAAATTTGGGGAGGTTTGTTTTCTTTGGCAGGCTTAGTAATTTGGTAATGCTTATGTCATATATATGTTCTCTCCACCCTCTCATCTAATACTAGGGAGCTTGTTTTCTGCTGTGTCTTTGTTGAAACAGCAAATTCTCCAGCTTGATCTTTCATATTCTTGGGCTTTTGGTGTGAAATGGTCTCCAAGTGGAAACACCTTAGCTTATGTAGGTCAGAATATCCTTAACACTTGAGATGTGTCCCCTTGCGATCTACAGAATTATAATAATGGAACTTCAACTTGGTTACATGAGTTTTACAACAAGCTGTCTCACAAATCACTTCCTATGTATCTGTAATCTTTGAATAGGTCATAGCTCCATGATTTACTTTGTTGATGACGTTGGTCCTTCTCCTTTAGCCCAAAGCGTTGCATTTAGAGATTTGCCTCTTCGTGATGTGGGTCAGCATCCACCCTTGTTTTACATTTGAGAACCTGGTCTTCTCCGTGTGTTATGCCCTGGATTGATATATTTTCTTAAATTTCAGGTCCTCTTTATTTCCGAGAAAATGGTGATAGGTGTTGGTTATGACAGCAACCCAATGGTATTTGCTGCAGATGATACTGGAATCTGGTGTGTAGCTCTCAAAAATATCTACTTAGTTTTCTTCTTCTTCTTAGCTGTTTGCGTACAAGTGGATCTTTCCATCATCATATTATGCTTAGATCACAGGCCAGATCCTCAAACCGATAATTGCTTTGTTTACAAGCTTTTGTTTTATTTGGTCTGTAGGAGCTTTATCAGATACATCGGAGAGAAGAAAGCGGCATCGTCAGGTGCCAGTTATAGTTCGCAGGTACATACCAAATTTTCTTTCTTATATTTGTTGAAGTATGTCTGGTTTAAGCTCTATAATATGAGTGACACTTTTGCTTATTCCTAAATATTTCCTCAAACATAAGCGCAGTTGCTCCTTTTTCGCATTTACTACTATCCTCCGGCAGTTATCTTTTCTGTTTTGTCTAACACATCTGTTATGTTTTCAGTTTTCCGAAGCATTTACGAAATTCTACGGTCAATCAAAGGCTACAACAGGCAACGAAGCTTCTGAGTCCTCTAAATCACGTGGAGGCGTTCATGATAACTGCATCAAGTAAAAACAAAATTGTCTTAAGCTAACTTTGCTTCTGCAAGGCAGTGTCTCTTTGACTCTTTTAATCCATTGTCTGTTAGAGCCTGACCTGTAAAATTTCATGACACTTGCAGTTCCATTATATCTCTTAGCAAAGCTGGGAGTTCTAAAGTAATGCGATTCAGCACTGCAGGTCAGTCATCAATTTAATTCATATTTACCTTCATGGATGGAATCAGCTGAATTATTTGCTTGTGTATCGGTTTAGGATTGGATGGCAAAATAGCGTTATGGGATCTAGAGAACATGCAAGAAGAACTTGGCCATCAGTTTTAATAAACACAGAAATAAAACAAATCTGGATCATAAGCAAGGTTTACTTAATTTGTATATCAGATTTTCCCGAGTTTTTTTGTAACCATTTCCAATATCGTAATTGTTTCACTTTGTAAACTTCAATAATCAAGGCCTTCATCTTGCAAGCTGTAATACCGTTTCTGTTATATTTCATATCAAACAACACTAAACCAAAAAAAACATTTTATTTCATCTATAATGAACATTAACACATATCAACAGAAGTGAATTTTCTTGTCTCCGATTATAAAAGTATAATCAAGAAGGAAAAAATCTCCTGATGGATGACAGACAAGTCAAGTTTGGAACTGTATTCTCAGAACATTCTCACTTATTGCGAATTTAACTACTGTCCTGTCCTAAGCAACATCCAGAAGCAGATATGCAGAGAGATAAACAGCTTGAAGAACAATCAATTATATGTCTCCAAGATCATTCTTTTTCGTCCCATAAGCTATGAAGTTCACACTTATGTCATCTGACAACAACCATCTTCCTGTTATCGGGTTGTACACGAATCCAGCCATCTCCTTCACCTGGAAACCATAGTTTCATGCTTATCATACAATGTATATACGAAACAATCCCATAAAGAAAACAGATGAACAATCCTTCTTGTCCACATCGAGAGACTTGTAGTACTTTTCTGTATCCTTCCAGTCAGCTTAAGATAAGTTACCGAGACTGACAAGGGAAGGGATGGCTTACATCAACTGAAGCGCGTTGTAATATCATAGTAACTTCTTCAGGAGTTAAAAAGCTTGACCACTGGTGTGTGCCTTTAGGAAGCTGCAGGTGATTTATCATACAAAGGCCGAATGTGAAACCAACAACACATGTCGCATGTTGACAGAGGATAAATGAGATGTGAAACTGAAGATTACCCATTGTAGAATGTATTCTGCTGCAACAATGGCTGATGCATATGCTCGCATAGAGCGGTTAATTGTAGAAAGTAATGTGGCTCCGTTGGGGATTGTCAATGCTGACAATGACTTGCAGAATTCTGCAGGGTTCGCTACGTGCTCGATGACCTTCATTCAGAAAATTACCCATGAAAATGAAACTGGAAGCACTAAATGGAACTAGTATAGATAGCTGGGAGGTTTGACAAACCTCTAAGGCAAGAACAGCATCAAACGTCCTCCCCTCATCTACTAGCTTTTCTGCGCAAGAGAATACTATTTTAGCACGTACACAACATCTAAGATTCCATGAAACTTAAATTCTTCATCATCTAAGATTTGATAAAGTACCTGCTGTAGTACAATGGTATTCAATTGTTGAAGTCATTGGGTCCATATCCTGCAGAGACATTTTATTCACATACAACAAAGAATATAAGTCAAGATAGACAAGGGGTTTCACGAACTCTGGTTCTATGCGATAGTGAGAAAACGTGTTCACTAGTTTCAAGCATTCTGACAAAAACAGCATCTTCACAGGAGTGAAGTCTAGATTTCAAATATATAGGTATGCAGAAAGATTACATCATCACACGGAGGACACGACAGCGCGTGAGTT
This sequence comes from Orychophragmus violaceus, assembly GCA_030180135.1. Classification (NCBI taxonomy): domain Eukaryota; kingdom Viridiplantae; phylum Streptophyta; class Magnoliopsida; order Brassicales; family Brassicaceae; genus Orychophragmus; species Orychophragmus violaceus. Next base: position 11,068,350 of record CM058235.1, on the reverse strand, counting down.
CTCTGCATAATCAATGATACAATCAAGTAAGAGACCTTACAGCGTGAAGACGAGCAATTTTGACATTCTTATCAACAGCATCAATTCCTGTGACAGTTGCTCCCATCCGTGCTAGAGGCTTCAAACAAAAAACAAAACAAAACAACAAGCCACTGGTCACCAAATCTTCTTTATATCTAACAACAATGTCATTCCAAGTTCTAACCACAAACGTCAACTTAGACTGGTCTCACTCAAGGAAGAACTGAGGTATGCTGTAAATCATGAAAAATAATACCTCGGAGAGTAGCCCGCCGCCGCAACCTACATCAATAAGCCTCAGTCCTTCAAAGGGCCTAGCAGAGCTCGGATCCTTGCTGAGAAGAACAACAAAGTTAATCCAATAGAGAAGGGATAAAAAGAAAGGAAGTAAACAAATTATCTATAAGAAGTGCACCTGAAATGCCTGCATAAGGTCGAGCGGATGAAAGCCAACCGAGTTGGATTCATTAGATGCAGCGGTTTAAAGGGCCCTTCAGAATGCCACCTTCATATAACAGCATAGAGCAAAGCAAATCATGCTAAGCCCTCAAAACTCAAAGAGTTGATTTTTAAAAAGAATCCATGAACACTTCATTCAGTCAAGCAAGTAACTGATCAAGCGAGAGACTAACCAGGTATCAGCAATGGCAGAGAATTTGGCAAGTTCATGTTCCTTAAGAGAAGATGTTGTCGATGCATTGGAAGCTTTGTCTTCCGGCGTTTGGATCTTATGATGCGCAGAGGATAATGATGCCGACGAAGCACCAGTTTCTGAGGTCGAGAACGGCCGCTGGAGAAGAAAACACGCCGGAGGTATGATTGAGGGAGATAATCGACGGGCAGCGAGAATCCTTTGCAGTTGATTCATTGTCCTTGATGCTACAGTTGAGAAAGATCAGCGACGAAGAGATTAGCAAACGGCGGTGCGGTAATTGACGTCGTATTTCGCCGCCGACAGAGAAAACGCAGGAAGTGTGGCCAAAATTGGAATTTTACATAAAAATGGTGACGGGTGTATAATGGGCTGCACTGACCTTACACATCTAGTGTACCTTTTAAGAAAAAGGGTCTAACTACTAATGGGCCTATACCAGTGAAAGGCCTACAATATTTTTGAGATATATTTTATGAAACGATGGACTATTTTCTTTTTGTTTCTTTAGTTGCTCAAGCAATCAAACTGATGATGCTCTTGTTGTAAAACAGTATTTTCCATTTTTTTTATAATAATACTAGTTGTTGATCCGCGCTACGCGCGGACATGTCAATCAATTTTTGTAGATTGTTGTATATTGTATTTACTGATTTGTTTTTCACTTTTTAGCTTATTTGATTTATAGCTCGTGTTGTTCTTACTTTTTTCTCATCTTTCAAACTAATTTTAAAAGTTTTTCTTTGTCTTATATTTTTTTACCTTTATAAGATTATGTATGTTAAGAATATTTTCTCTCTTGAACATTAACCAGGCGAGTTCGCCTTATTCTCTCGCAAGACATCAACAGACGCCGACCGAGTTCTTCTCCATTTTCACCGGTGTCAGTGGGTCATTCAGTGTCGGCGTTGGTGTTTAATCTAGTTAAAATTTCTATCTTAGGTTTCGGTGGAGAAGGAGGTCGCCTCTCCTGTTCGGCTTCTCGGTTCTACCTTTTTCAATTCAATGAGTATCTGATTTTACCGATTGTCTCGGAGTTTTCATATATGGCCTCCATCGGAGAAGTTTAATTTGTCCTTGTTTTGTGACGTTTTTCGGTTTTGTCGGTCTTCGATCTTTTTTGTGTCTGGGTCATTGGTTCTTGCGTCAAAGGCGGTTTGTCTTCCATGAAAAATCGGTGGGGTGCTTGTGCGTTCTGGAGTTGTGACTGCTTCTCCTTGATGGTATTGTTTTGGTTTTCTCTATCGTTTATGATATTTTGTTGTTTTGGTAGATGGTTTATTTTGTCTTATTTTGTGTGCGGAAATTGTTAGGAGGCTTGTAGTGTTTTGGTTTGGTGTGATTTTTTAGTAGTAATAGTCAATGCAAGCAGATTATGGAACTCTTTTCATGGTCTGAAGGGTTTCCGAGTGGTTTTAATGGTTCCAAGCTCTTTTGGCTTCAATAGACTGGAAGCAATTTATTAAGATGCTCTAAGATCTCCAATCCTTAATGTTATTATTGTTTAGTGGCTTATTACTCTCAATTTTTACTTAGATTGTTGTTAATTACTTCTTTGAGTAGTTATCAGTTTAGTGTTGGCTATTATGCATTAGTTATCATTTTAGTCTCTCTTTTTGGGCTTGTGTCTCTGGGATGTTTTACTTATGAATTCGTCGGCTCTGTCTCTAGAAAGATTTCGATTTTTGTTGGCTAATACACATCATTTGATTTTAATATAATTCATAGATGTAAATAAAAAGATTATGTATGTGTAGTTGTTAGTTGGTATTTTCTTAGTTTTTTCACTCTGGTGTTCATTGTTTTTTCTTTGATATTGCGTTTATAAAGTTTTTGTTATTTGTTTCTTCCTTTGCAATAATTTGTTTTTGGTTTCACCACAATCTTTATTGATTTGGGTTACTCAAAATATGTAGAATTGATTTGCTTGGGTTAGTTATGGGTACTTATATATATATAAGCCAAAATTTGATTTTTAAAACGGTTAACCTCTAAAAATCTTTGGGTTGATACTTGTAGTGAGCAAGATCCATATCCTATTTTCTTTATTCTCTATTATTCTATAGATTGTTGTCGTAATCAAATGCGCTAACACGAACCATATCATTGATATCAAGAAGTTTGAGAAAAATATGAAGTTTTGTAATTTTTAGTATAGTTTTGATATGAGATTTGCTAATATATTTATGAAAGCTATCATTTCCGTTAGACATTTGTTACAGTAATTACTACAGTAAAAAAAAGAATAAAAAGTAATGAGTGGAACATTAAATCCAAGTTCACTATCTAATTGTTGGGATTGTGTTTGATAAATGTGTGTTTTGGCTTATTTTTAAAATAAATTAAATATTGATTAATTATGTGGCAGCATAAGAAGAGAGAAAAGCATACTTTATATATATAGATTATATTATATTTAATAAACCGACCCTTAAATCGGAGATCAATTAAGGATTACAATCGAACCAAACCAAGGTAAAAACAAAACCTAAATAACTGGATGAAAACATCCGAAAACCGGATTGGTAATTATGGAATTGCCCTTGGCACTCTTTTAGGTCATTTTGAAGATCCGCGCTGTCGCCGGTGGATCCGAGTTGGAGAAACTCACCGCTCCGGCCAACCACCTTTCTGCAAAGCATAGAAACCCGATCTTAGCATGCTCTTCGGTACCGTCGAATTAGCTTCTTTATCCTCCTCCCGACAGACGAGCTTCCCTCCGGAGTCCTACGGCCTCGCCCGATGGAGTCACTCTCAACTAAACTCCCCTGCTAATGACGCCGCCGCCTCTTTTCCTGATTCGAGTTGTATATCCATGTCGGTTGTCTCTGAATCCGTCTTCCTCTCCTGCTAAGAAGGTTTCTCTGATAAAGACTCGCATGCAACTAGACACTGACCAGCCAGTCTTCGCCGCAGTCGTTTTGGTGTGGCCACCACCGCCGCGATATCTCCCCGGCAGGCTACGCTACCCACCTACTCCTTGCCAACAAGAAACAAAACCAGATCTCCTCGCCTCTCCCTTCCCTGCGCTCCGCTCAGCCTCCGCACGTCCTCCAGTAGACTCAAGCTTCACGTCTTATAAGGATCCGTTGATTTGAAGAAACCCGACACCACTCCGCTGCTTCAAGAAGAAACCTCACCTCGCGAGCTAGAGAGGAGGTGATGAAATATCTTTGGTTCGTTCCGATCTCCCTAGTTGTAAATATCAGCACAACAAATAGAGTGGAGGTCTCTCACGGTTCGACTGAGACCGCTAGTACCGGAAAAACCTCAAATCGAAAGCCGAAAGACGAAGAAGATTGAAAAAAAAAATCGCCGCGCGCGTAACTTACATAAATTACATGCGCAACTATCGTGAAAAAAGGATCCTTGTAAAACAGTATTTTTCTCTGAATTAGTTTAACATTAAATTAAAAAATATAGAGTATTTTTGTATATATAAAAGTTATACGTAATATACGAAATTCCCCGGGGGAAAGAAAAAATGTTAAGACTGTTTTCAAAACCCTCCCATTAAATTTTAAAGCAAACCAAAAAGAAAAATATTCGTACTTTATGAATTAAAAGTTGATTTGATGAAATAAATATTAAGATCTCACAAAATTCAAAAGAGTAGGTGGATTTGGATATGTTGGAATCTGTTATTTTCATCTCTAGTAGTTTTCAAACAAAGGTCCCACGATCGAATGAGAAATCTCATTCCCATAAAATTTATATTATCATTATAGTTGATAATATCTTTATGTGTGTATATATATAAAACAGACTCACATCGACTTTTACAAATATATCTTGGGTACACAAAATATTACAAATTGGAGAGAAGACATTTGGAATAATTTTTTTACTAAACATGTGTTCTGGGTTAACTAATTATGTTTTGTTTAAAAACTATGTAGAAAAACATTTTGAAGTTGCAAATGCTTTGCAAATGCTTCTTCATCTATATTATGGAACATTTCCATAACATTAAGCTCTAAAATATTAAATATCTTTAAAAAATCATATAATTAATTAGTTTTGTTACTTAACATCAATATATGCATAGTTTAGTTTTCATTTATATATTTTAAATTATTATTACTATTATTATACATTCTCTATTATTTTTAAGAAAAAATATTATAATAATCGATAATAATTTAATAAATATAATAAATTTATGGGGAAATAAAAGTTATGTTATAAATATAATATGTACATACATAATATTTTAGAATAGTAATAGTTAAATATATTAAATATTTTTTGTAATTTTACATTCAATCACTAACAACTTTGCCAATCTTTAAAATATGTATATTAAGCAAATCATACATCTTCAGCAGCATATTGCTTATGTTATTAATGCTCTGTTAAAAAGTGGACGTTTATAACTAAATTTGAAACAAAATCCAAACGTTGTCCGACAAAATCGGATCTGATTTGATTAAAGAGAAAAATATTAAAATGAAGTTTAAGTTTAGCTATTTCATGTATTAGACAATATCCAATCCATAACCAAAACCCGGAGTAATACATATGATAGAAGTTAATTAAACCATTAACTCCTTTTACCCAACTTCCAATAATTTGAATACTTTCGAATACCTTCAAAAAGTTGAATAATTTTTAGAATAGAATAAGAAATCTATTTTCCCAAGAAAACTATTAGTATATAGCATCAAATATCCACTAAACTATGTTTTCTATGTATATATCCATAGAATTAAAATTGAAGACATAATTCCCCTCGAATCGAAAATTCGAATTTCATATCCACAAATAGGCTTGGGCATTTTAACCGGAACCGATTATCCGAGCTAGAACCGATTCGAAATGAACCGACCCGAAATCGATATGGTTATATAGTATTTATCCGATGGATACTTTATTTTGGAACAATGGATATTGGGTAATATCCGGAACCGAACCGATACCCGATCGGGTATCCGAATATCCGAAAAATATATATACATATATATTAGACATAATCTATAATATATATAAACATATGGATCACCGATTTTACTAAGTCCAATTGTTTGAAATGATAAGTTAAAAAAAAAATTATTTATAGCTAAAACTCTACCAATTTTTTTTTTTTTTTTTTTAATTTTCGATGTAGAATATTTACTTTTTTCTTTTCTCAAAAATTCATTTCATTAAAAAATGTATTAAAAAGTTTATTAATGAGCATTACATGTGGTGTTATAAATCAATTATACTTAACTAAATATATTATTCTACTTTTTTTTGTCAGATTTTTTTGTTATGGGTACCCGGAATCGAACCGAAATTGATAGGAACCGAACCGAAACTGAACCGAAAATTGTAAAATACCCGATGAGTCATAAATCTTTAGAACCGAAATATCCAGAACCGAACGGTTCTTATCCAAAACCGAACCGAATATCTGAATGCCCAGGCCTATCGACAGAAATGTTGGTTTTATAATGTAATTCGAGAATAAAATCCATAATAATGTGTGATTAAAAGTTATTCTTAGGGGAAAAGAGTATAATTTCCTTTTCCCACTCACATTTTAAGTGGCCTAATTCTTCCACTTGTCGAGGAATTGAGATTTTATTTACTCCACCTTCTTTTTAATTGTTTAGTTTGCAACAACCTTGGAGTAATTATTTACTTGCTCACAAAACTAAATACGAATACGAACAACTTCTTTGAATAAACAGTGTAAACAATTTAATACTAAAAGATTGGATATATTTTCCCTACCATTTTGAGTTGCACCACGTTAACCACAATTAATGGTGTATCAACCACGTTTGGACTTTTGTAACTAACAAATACATGCGTTAGCGACCATACAGCTTCAAACTTTGCAGCGAATGTTCAAACTTTGTATACATACAAAAAAAAAGAGTGGGGCATTAAAAGGAGCTGTCTTCTAGTTGGTAATGTGAATTAAGAAGCTGGCAATACAATTGAATGTAGGACAACTTCATACTTCAATCATCAACCCATTTGAATAGATAATGCAACCCAATTATTTCCTCATAAATACTTTATTATTATACTCGTGACTAATTGTTGATACATATGTAATTATAATACATAATTAATGAAGGTAATAAATTTGTATCAAGAATTCATAAAGGAAGTCACGTTTGGAGATTCTCAATATTTGTTTCGCTGGAGGCGTTGAAATAGCCTTCTTTAACAGCTCACTTCCTTTCACATTCCAAAATTATTAGATTCATCTCAATCTTCTTCTTCATCTTCTTACTTATTATATAAATCTTTGTTTCTCTCTGACAAAATTATTCCAACATCAGGGATAAAAGAATGGCATCTTTCTTGGAAAAGGCAACTTCTGCTCTTAACGAAGCCAAAGAATCTGTCACAGCCACCGCTGAATCCGTCGGTGCCTCTCTAACTGACGCTCAGAAAACCGTTGCAGCCTCCACTGAAACTGCTAGGACCTCTCTAACCGATGCTCAGAACACCGTTGTAGCCTCAACTGAAACGGTCAAGACCGAGGCCGAAGCTGCGCCAGGGAAAGTGTCTGATGTGTCTACACAGGTCGGGTTCTTGGTCACTCTCACACCATTTTTTTTAACATGTTTGTTTTGTCTCAAAAAGTAACATAATTTGATATGATGGTTTTAGGCAAGAGATGCTGTGGACAATGCTCTGTCAAGAGGTATAGAAGGAGCCAAATCTTTGCTTCATGTTTTTGAGGAGAAGAGGACTGAAGTTTCCTCCAAGCTTGTTGGAGCTGTTACCAATGCTGTCGGTGGAGCATCGAGCAGCACCACAGTGGCAAGCCGAGACCTTCCCATATCCACAGACAATCAGGTCAGATTTTAAGCAATTAAGAAGATTGTATAATTTCAATTTGTTTTTTACTTATTAGATGTGTGTTTGCAGCCTTTGTTAACTGGTGAGCGCGGGGTTGATACGACGCCGTGGTGGAAAAACTGTTGTGGTGTTCTTGATCTTCTCAAGACATCATCTACTACAAATTGAGAGGCCAAGTAATGGACAAGCTAACGAATTTCACCCAATGAAGAACGGAGCACTAGAAGAAAGATGTCGTCCCAAAAAAAACTTTTGATTATTTATTTCCTTCCCTTTTTATTTTGGTTTAAGATTGAGTCTATTTGTCTTTGTTTTGTTTTGGTTTGTTGTCTGTTGATATCTTGATTGTTTCCAAGAACTTGTGTAAGAAGTAAGAACAATTAAACCCCAAAAAGTAGCTTCTTTTGTGATGACTGATGGATTCTAAGGAACTTCTAAAAGCTAACCAAACATTCAAAAAAGGCTTCTCAACCTAAAACCAGAAACAAGACTCAAATTCAAGGTTCATAAAAGCCTAACCCCTTCATATTTGGCAATCAAGAGAGGAATGTAAAACCCTAAACGTTCATGTGATTAACAATTTTCTTGGTGAAGGTGAACCAATGAGGCTATTAAGCAATGAGGATGAGACCCTCGAGAAGACAGTTCCATGAGACATTAGTCCTTGGGAAATGAAGCTTCCAAGGACTAGAGATATATGGTAGAGACTAAATGCATCGGTTCATTTCGTTTCGCTGGATGGGTCATGGGTGAATGCATTTGCAAGGAAGAGCTGATCTATGCACTCATCAAGCGGCGTGGCTAGAGATATATGGTAGAGACTAAATGCATTGGCAGTAAGTAAATATATATATATACATCCAGCGAAACGAAATGAATGATGCTAATAAATTTGTTGTCAAGAAAAATCAAGAGTTGATAATGGAAGTCACGTCTGGGAGATTCTCAATAGTTATTTCGCTGGATGTCAGAAACCTTAAACGAATGGAAAAGGGTTTTCTGTTATCTTATTTCCAAGCCAAGAGGCTATTATTTATACAGGGAGATTAACCTAAGACATTAACAATGTAAACGTCTAAACTACCCTTACACATATACACAAGATATCGTAACACCCCCCTCAAGATGGAGCATGTAGATCATAGATGCCTATCTTGGAAACAAAGGAAACAAATTCTGCACGTCCTAATGCTTTCGTCATGATGTCGGCAAGTTGTTGTTTGGTGCCTACATGACGAGTAGTGATGATACCACGTTGGATTGCTTGGCGAACAAAGTGGCAATCAGTCTCGATATGTTTCGTGCGTTCGTGAAAAACGGGGTTAGAGGCAATGTGAATTGCCGCCTTGCTGTCACAGTGCAATGGGATTGGATCGGTATGGTCAATACCAAGTGACAAGAGAAGTGCCTTAATCCATATGAGTTCACGCGTCGTGTATTGGAGAGCCTGATACTCCGCTTCAGCTGAAGACAAAGACACCGTTCGCTGTTTATGAGTTTTCCAAGAAATAGGAGAGTCACCAAGCTGAATGAAATAACCAGTCAGAGACCGACGTGTAGTGCGACAGCCAGCCCAATCGGAGTCGCACCAGGCATTGAGCTTCAACGTGGAGTCCGCACGAAGAAGAATCCCTTGACCTGGGTTACCCTTGAGAAAACGAACCACACGTAATGCTGCTTCCCAATGTGCATCTTTCGGATGCTTCATATATCGAGTGAGAATATGAATAGCATAGGAAAGTGTTGGATTATGTGTGTGTTCATGGTTTAATTCTCGGATTACAACCTAGCACATACATAACTCGGATCTAGGTGATTGCAGTTGAATCATAAGATCAGATCAGGATCATTACCTCTTTTAGGGTGCAGCGGATTGATTGGTAATGACGAGATCACTTAGAGCAGATTATCACCGGCTCCTCCTAGGTATCCACACGCTTACAAGCTACGGATCAGGCTGCTAGACCGAGGTGGAAAATCACAGAGAGAGAGAGGACGGCACAGCTCAGAAACTCGCAGAAGAGGTAGGGTTTCTGGCGCCTCCCTCTTGCCTTATATGGGCCCAAGTTATTAACTAATGGCCTATTAGGCTTTTGGGCCCAAAACACAAATCAGACAAAAAACCCGTTTTTGTCTTGGCCCAATTCTCTGTACAAATACAGTAAATGCCTTTGCATCTTACCGTATTATTTCCATTTAACTTTCCCGTTAGCTATGGTGTGTGACCCTTTGGGATCATACAATACTGGTAATAAGTCCTAAACTTATAGATCATGAGCGGGCTCTAGCAAGTCATCATGATCACCCAGTATTTATGACTTATGTCTGATCTCGACACTTATCATACTTTCTAGAGATAGTACGGTAGATTTCAGGACATTCCCAACAATCTCCCACTTGTACTGGAATCCTACATTCTCTAGTCCTTTTGTCTCAATATCTCAATCTGGCATAAGGCAAGATGCGTGTCATCCTTATATAGCCAGACCATTTTAATCGGACCAGATTTGATACTGACAATTCAAACGACTTGGGCAAGTCCGTTTGGGAGTGGCCACTCTCTTACCAGCTATCAAGTCTCCGATTGGCCTAGAGATATTACCTCCGTTATACGGCAGGGACAAATCCCATCTTGTTCCATCACTATGAACTACACACTTCATAATACACCCAACCAAGGTCCTTATAGCTCCCAGTCACGAAACAGCGTTAGACAATGATCAAAGTGCATCAATCCATGTGCAGCCACATGCATGCGAACTCAGGTCTAAGGACTATACTCTATAGTCGTATATGAGAACCTCTTATGACACAAATATTAATATCTTGTAGAGTTCTCATCAGCGGGCCATGTCCGGTCATATGCTCCCCTACATATACCTATGTGTCGACTTTGATGCCGCGCATCTATGACCCCTCGAAACTTGGTCATAAGTCTCAACACAATCTAGTCTCAAGTGGTTGTTGGTGTTCCAATTTCAACAACCTTCGACTATGGACACTATGATTTATGTCATTTCGTTAAATATGGGGTTTCAGGATCAAGTCTACTCATGTACTTCGATGGCCCATATATAATGACATGAATCATTTTGGAACGATTATTTTATATCACAGTTAAAAATAATCCAGAAATAAAAATTTCATTAACATTTAAAAATGTTTACATGAACCAATCAAAATAACTAAAATAAAGCCCTCACAACTCCCACTCAAAAAGAGATTACATTTGAATATCTCTAATTCCTACAGCAGCAGTGTGCAACTCGTGCTTAGGTCTCGGGAGTGGCTTTGTCAACGGGTCAGCCACGTTCTCATCAGTGGGAACTCTGCTGACCATCACTTCACCTCTATTCACTATATCACGAATCAGGTGATACCTTCTCATAATATGTTTGGATTTCTGATGATGTCTCGGTTCCTTAGCTTGAGCAATTGCACCATTGTTGTCACAATACAGTGCTAGTGGCTCTGTAGCATTTGGGAATACACCGAGTTCAATCATGAAGTTCCTCATCCAAACTCCTTCTTTCGCAGCTTCTGAAGCAGCGATGTATTCAGCCTCAGTTGTGGAATCTGCCACGGTGCTCTGCTTGGAGCTCTTCCAACTTACTGCACCGCCATTCAGACAGAAGATGTAACCAGACTGTGACCGGAAATCATCTTTATCTGTCTGAAAACTTGCATCCGTGAATCCACTGATTTCAAGCACTTCACTTCCTCCGTAAACCAAGAACTTATCCTTAGTATTCCTCAAATACTTCAGGATATTCTTTACGGCAATCCAGTGACTCTCACCTGGATTAGACTGGTACCTACTCGTCATGCTTAGTGCATAAGCAACATCAGGACGAGTACAGATCATGGCATACATGATAGATCCTATAGCCGAAGCATAAGGAATCCTACTCATGCGCTTAAGATCATCAGGTGTTTTAGGACACTGATCCTTGCTTAGTGTAGCACCATGTATCATTGGCGTGAATCCTTTCTTGGATTTATCCATTCCGAATCGATGCATGATTTTGTCTATATAAGCATCTTGACAAAGTCCAATCAGCCTTTTAGATCTATCTCTAAAGATTCGGATTCCAAGAACATACGCGGCTTCACCCATGTCCTTCATGGAAAAACAACTTCCCAGCCAGTCTTTAACAGACTTCAGCATTGGAATATCATTTCCAAGAAGCAATATGTCATCGACATATAGGATAAGAAACGCCACTTTGCTCCCACTAGTTTTCTTATACACACATTGTTCTTCCTCGTTTCTGATGAAGTCAAAATTCTTTATTGCCTCATCAAAACGAAGATTCCAACTCCTGGATGCTTGCTTCAATCCATAAATGGATTTGTGAAGCTTGCATACTTTCCCAGCATTCTTAGGATCAATGTAACCGTCAGGCTGTGTCATGTACACATCCTCCTCCAAGATTCCATTCAGGAAGGCGGTTTTCACATCCATCTGCCAAATCTCATAATCATAATAAGCGGCAGTTGCTAGGAGAATCCGAATTGATTTCATCATGGCCACTGGTGAATAGGTTTCATCATAGTTTATACCATGAATTTGTTTGAAACCTTTTGCCACCAACCTGGCCTTGTAAACCTGGACATTTCCATCCATGTCAATCTTCTTCTTGAAGATCCATTTACACTCGATGGCTTTTGCACCAGCGGGTAAATCAACCAGTGAAAACACTCGGTTGACAGACATGGAGTCCATCTCGGATTCAGTGGATTCACGCCACTTTAAGGAGTCAGGGCCCATCATGGCTTCTGCGAAGTTCGAGGGTTCATCACCGTCAATGATCAAAAGATCATGGCAATTAGTCACAAGGAATCCCTGATATCTATCAGGTTCCTGACGGATCCTTCCGGATCTTCGAACTTCAGGTACTGCAGGTTCAGGTTCTGTTACAGCTTCATGTAATTCATCCTGCTGTTCTTCCTCATTAGGTTGAACAGGTTCCTGTCCTTCTTGAATTTCATCAAGTTGTACCTTACTCCCACTATATTTCTTAGAGAGAAATTCCCTCTCAAGAAAAGTGCAATCCCGAGCAACAAAGATCTTGTTTTCGGATCGCAGATAGAAGTAATAAGCCTTGGTATCCCTAGGATAACCAATGAAGTAGCATTTGTCAGATTTTGGTGTAAGCTTGTCTGAGATTAATCTTTTGACATAGGCTTCACAACCCCAAATTCTGAGAAAAGACATTGCTGGAGCTTTTCCAGTCCATAACTCATATGGTGTCTTTGCTACTGCTTTTGATGGCACTCTGTTCAGTGTGAACGTTGCGGTCAGCAAAGCATATCCCCAAAGGGATATAGGAAGGTCTGTGTGACTCATCATGGATCGGACCATATCTAACAATGTCCGATTCCTTCTCTCAGACACACCATTCCACTGTGGTGTTCCAGAAGGTGTGAGTTGGGAAATGATCCCACACTCACTCAGATGATCACGGAATTCCTGGCTCAAGTATTCTCCTCCTCGGTCCGACCGAAGAGCCTTAATACTTTTACCAAGCTGGTTCTGTACTTCATTCTGGAATTCTTTGAACTTTTCAAAGGTTTCCGACTTATGTTTCATCAAGTAGACATATCCATATCTACTGAAATCATCAGTGAATGTAATGAAGTACTGATAGTTTCCTCTAGCATTTGTGGACATTGGGCCACACACGTCAGTATGTATCAGGCCCAATAGTTCACTGGCCCTTTCTGTGGGTTTGTTGAAAGGAGCCCGTGTCATTTTGCCCATTAGGCAAGATTCGCATTGCTCACAAGACTCAAAGTCAAATGAGCCCAAGAGTCCATTTGAATGGAGCCTCTTGACTCGTTTCTCACTAATGTGCCCCAAACGACAATGCCAGAGAAACGTTTCATTTTCTTCGTTAGATTTGAACCGTTTTGTATTAATGTTATATACTGGAGCAGATTGATCCAGCATGTACAGCCCATTAAGAAGAGGGGCACAGCCATAGAACATATTATTGAGATTAAAGGAACACAATTTATTCTTAATAGAAAAATCAAATCCTTGCAAATCCAATAATGAAACTGAAATGATATTTCTGCTTATAGCAGGTACAAAATAACAATTCTCAAGTTCTAAAATCAATCCAGAAGGTAAAGACAACAAGTAAGTGCCAACGGCCAGTGCTGGAACCTTCGCTCCATTGCCAACCCGCAACTCTACTTGCCCTTGCTTCAACCTTCTACTGTTGCTGAGTGCCTGCATATTAGTACAAATATGGGCCCCACATCCAGTATCTAATACCCAAGTGGTATTATTAGAAGTAGTAGTATTTACTTCAATAACAAAAATACCTGAAGCAGTAGTCTCCAAGGACTTCTTCTTCTTCTTCAGACCTTCCTGGTATTTCTTACAGTCCCTGCGATAATGCCCTGCCTCTTTGCAAAAGTGGCAGATATCAGAAGGCCCAGCTTTAGACACGGGCTTGGGCTTGGCCTTTTCGACTGCCTTGCCCTTTCCCTTGTCTGCAGCGGATTTCTTGAAACCCTTGCCCTTCTGCACCATGAGTACAGATGGTTCCTTGGCCTTCTTCAGATTAGGTTCTGCAGTCTTGAGCATACCATGTAGCTCAGGCAAAGTCTTTATCAACCCATGCATATTATAGTTCAAGATGAACTGGTCATATGCAGGAGTAAGAGACTGCAGAACGATATCACAAGCAAGCTCTTGGCTTATAGGACAGTCGAGTCTAGTCAAATGATCGAGATAACCCATCATTTTCAGAACATGTGGACTCACTGCTGTATCCTTAGCCATTTTACAGTCCAAGAGATTCTTTACAGTTTGGAATCTCTCTGTACGAGCCTGCTCCTGAAACAACGCTTTCAGGTTTGCCATCAGTTCCATGGGACAATTCAGGCCTTCCCACTGCATCTGCAGTTCGGGAGCCATTGTCGCCAACATTAGGCAAACCACGTCATTTGCATCTGAAGAATGCGTATCATATGCATTCTTCACAGATTGCGCGGCATTATTCGCAGGTCTAGGGGGGAGAACTCTTTCAAGGACATAAGCCTTCTTCTCCTGCCTGAGCACAAGTCTCAGGTTCCTGGACCAGTTCAGGAAGTTTGATCTGTTCAGTTTGTCCTTCTCAAGGGCAGACCGGATCGAGAAAGTGTTTTGTGTTGTTGTGCTTGACATAGCTGAAATTATGAGACAATAGAGTTTTAGTTATTTAGTTCATAAAAGAGTAATCTTAACAACTTATAAGAAAACTCGCATTGCATTCATAATTTCTTTGTTTAACCTCATAAGAATGCAATGATTCCGAGACCCATGTTCAGCTAAAACCAAAGTGGGCCACTGGCCGTCACCCGGAATTAGCTTTACTTGGTAAGCATACACACAGCTAGTTATATCCATATAACTCTCGGTTGTGGATTAGGCCCAAGGCCCAATTCACCAGATGTCTCAAGGCCCGGGACTCCCGATGGCCCAGTCAAGGAAACCAATCTCTTACAGCCAAATAATCACTAAAGTCTGGGACTCCCAATGAAATTAGTGACTATATACTACTTTACTTACGCAAAAACAGACACCTCACACTGTAAGCCATATCTGTAATTGAATAAGCTTTAAGTAGCTGACAAGATTGGGCAAGACATCCAAGCTTGATATTGGTTTTGAGGATTTTAGGTTTTATTTCCAAAAATAGAAGATTACTATTTTTGGAAACTTACTTATTTTAGAAACTTTCTAAATTTAGAAACATGCTAAAAATAGAAATTTCTAATTTAATATTTTATTAAAATTTTCGGATGGGTCACAAATTATAGGCCCAATTCTTGGCCCAAGACCACAGAATTCCAGTTGGCCCAATAATTTGACATAACCGAGTCGGTTCATTAATTCTGGTCCAAGACCAAATTAACTACTAAATCCAACTGGTTATTTACTAAACCAGACCAGCTCTAAATTATTTGGTCCAACCAAATCAAACTTAGACCAGCCTTCGGTTTAGGTTAAAATTCATTTTTTTGAATTTAAATCCGGTTTAACCAGAAACTAAATAATACCAATTGTATTAAATAATTTCCAGCAAACCGCGATTTGGGTTAACGGCTTAAACCATACATTAATCAATGATTGATTTTGACTCTCTTTCAAATCGATAATTGCCAATCTTATAAGACAAAATTATCATCTTAACAAGATGAAACAAAACGTGATCTTTATAATATCTCTTTTAATTCAAAATTCGATTATGAGATCATACGATCAAGTGAATCACAAAAAGACAAAAAAACGCTTTGAACATTGACAAATTAAACACGTTTCTCTTTTGACTCATGATTCATGTCATTAAACAATCGACTTTATCCCAATTCAATTATGAACAAAACCGATTCTTATCATAAGCGAATGATATCACTCTCTCTTTTAATTATCATGATTCAATAATTGCAGCAAGTCAACATCACGATTCAATGATTGTAAACAATTCTAACAAATCGATTCATAAGGTCATCATTCACATACTTAGCGATTTATACATGTTAACAATCGATTCGATAATTATTGTTTCAAGCATAAAGTCAACAAGTGATCGTGATTAACAAAATCAACTTTCGATTCATACCAAGATCCAAAAGCAAAAACCTAATGACCCAGGCTCTGATACCACTGTTGGATTATGTGTGTGTTCATGGTTTAATTCTCGGATTACAACCTAGCACATACATAACTCGGATCTAGGTGATTGCAGTTGAATCATAAGATCAGACCAGGATCATTACCTCTTTTAGGGTGCAACGGATTGATTGGTAATGACGAGATCACTTAGAGCAGATTATTACCGGCTCCTCCTAGGTATCCACACGCTTACAAGCTACGGATCAGGCTGCTAGACCGAGGTGGAAAATCACAGAGAGAGAGAGGACGGCACAGCTCAGAAACTCGCAGAAGAGGTAGGGTTTATGGCGCCTCCCTCTTGCCTTATATGGACCCAAGTTATTAACTAATGGCCTATTAGGCTTTTGGGCCCAAAACACAAATCAGACAAAAAACCCGTTTTTGTCTTGGCCCAATTCTCTGTACAAATACAGTAAATGCCTTTGCATCTTACCGTATTATTTCCATTTAACTTTCCCGTTAGCTATGGTGTGTGACCCTTTGGGATCATACAATACTGGTAATAAGTCCTAAACTTATAGATCATGAGCGGGCTCTAGCAAGTCATCATGATCACCCAGTATTTATGACTTATGTCTGATCTCGACACTTATCATACTTTCTAGAGATAGTACGGTAGATTTCAGGACATTCCCAACAGAAAGATCTGGGCGTGTAGTGGCCAAGTAAATCAGCCTGCCGACGAGTCTTCGATATCGCGAGGAATTAGGAATGTCGTCACCAGTGACCATTGTCAAGTTATGGTTTTGATCGATAGGAAACGCAACCGGTTTTGCTCCTAATAAGCCAACCTCAGAGATAATGTCCAATGCATATTTCCTTTGAGAAAGATAAATTCCTTTAGCACTTCTCGAAACCTCAATGCCAAGAAAGTACTTAAGATCTCCCAAATCTTTCATCTTAAAGCAGGAACTCAGATAATCTTTGAATATTTGAATAAGAGAAGTAGAGCTACCGGAGATGACGAGATCGTCGACATAAACAAGGACATGAAGTTGTTCACCTCCCTTTGTGTAGTTGAAAATCGAATAATCAGAGACATTTTGAGTGAATCCATATTCGAGTAGTGCGGAAGTTAACCTGGCGAACCAGCATCTCGGAGCTTGGCGAAGGCCGTAAAGAGACTTATGGAGTCGACAAACTTGAGATGGATCCTTAGAACGAAAACCAGGTGGTGGTTTCATAAATACCTCTTCGTCAAGATCGCCGTGAAGGAAGGCATTATGAACATCCATTTGTTGAACATCCCAATTCTTAGCTGCTGTGACTTCAAGAAAAATTCGAACCGTGTTCATCTTGATCACAGGTGCGAAAGTTTCTTCAAAATTTTCACCCTCAATCTGATTATTGCCCAACACAACCAAACGTGCTTTATACCTCTCGAGGCTGCCGTCAGAACGATATTTAATCGTGTATACCCACTTAGAACCAATTGCTTTCTTCCCCGGTGGCAATGTCTCAACAGTCCAAGTGCCTTGATCTTCTAATGCATCAATCTCTGTTCTCATCGCGTGACAGAAATTCTCATCCAAAACAGCCTGAGAATAATGTTTTGGAATCTGCATTTTGGTAATAGCTGTCAAATAAACACAATGAGAAGGAGAAAACCGTTCACAATTAACATAGTCCTCAATTGGGTACCAGCAACCAGGATTCAAACTCGGCGAGATGGGCAGAGCTTGATGTGTCGTTGTGGCCAGCACATAGTCTTTCAAATGTGCTGGTTTCCGTGAAGGGCGTTGTACACGGCCAAGTTCCTCTGGTGGAGGAGGCGGTGTAGGTGACGTGATCGGGGAGGAGTCACTGGATAGTGTATGTAACGCCCCTTTCCCATTCTCCGCTGACCGTCGAGCTGACCGGTCAACAATCAAACAAGAACATGACCGATCGAACCCGAGCAAGTCAAACAGGAAAAGTTCGCTACAGGACGAAGCCAAAGACAGATCGGGTTGAGACAAGAGGCTCGCACCAACCTATCTCCGACCCCGCTATCCTCGTATCCATAGTACAAGCAGTACTACTTGCACTACTTCAACGAGTTGTGTCGGTTCGGACCAAACCTCATATCAGGGAAACAATTTCATTTTTAAGGAGTTAAACATCGAATACAACGTTTAACAATTTTACAAACAATCGTCAATAGCAATATATACACATCAAATCCAATCAAATACAATCATAAAGAAAATAGTGCAGCTGCCGAACCGAAAATAAAACATCCAAAAATAACGAATCAAAATCACGTCACAAGCAACCCAAAGCTACACCGAGGACCTCCCACGTCCGTCGCTGGTAACCTGAAAACACAAAAAGAGTCTAATGAGCAATCTAAGATTACCCAGTGAATCGGCTCCCCACTAATGGCTTCTATTCTATCTAACTCTACAATCCCCGCCCGAAACCCAAAATAACAATCAACAAGGCATAAATGGTCAATCACGCGCTACCACGGCGTAATAAACCCACATACAAGCAATAGCCAAGATAAGTAAAAGGGTTAAAGAAATCGAAGGCACTGCGGCACATGTCCTCGATTGGACTCGGTCTATCTACGCGCAACGAAAGAAAGATAACAATAACACTGGGCCCTACGATCTAGGTAACTTCCACGGGTTCACATCGTCGCCTATATGGCAACTAACCCTCGACTCCTATACGTGCTCATGAAGACTCACGCATAGGACACCGTTCTCTGTCCATCGATACGCGGTGACTCTGACTACCCCTAGATAGCCCGAGTTTCCATGCAGTCCGGCCCTAGGACATGACCCCGTATTCTCCGGACCACACCCTACAGACGTCACTCCATAGGTTCGCACCTGCCAGAACTAACTGACCAGGTTCTCAACTCCCGAGGATCCAATCGGGATGGAAGTACCAGAACGTAATCACACACCTAGACTTGCGGAATCTAACGCACCCTAGCGTCCTAGTGCAGAAATGTAAACACGCAGACTCACTGGGACACTAACACAGATCACACAATCAATTATAACAATAATAATCCCAACCATTCCGCAAGCCACTACGCTACCCAACTCACCGCTCTGACTAGGTAAGATACCTAGTCAGCACCACTAACTTACCCGGTCCCGAGACCAGAGTAAGTGTCCGCAATGACTACTCGGCCCAACACCGAGCAGTCTAATAAACCTGCACAGAACTCACAATAATAACAACACACAACACACAATCACTATCTACCACACGATCACACAAGCAGACCTATTAGGTTTCTAAGACTTTTATCCCGTTCTTGTCCGCTACTCTGGGTTAGCGGATTGCTAACCCGTAGACGGCTCACACACACACCATTTCTTTATTACTCAGTCCTAAGTGTCTTTTAACCACATTCTCGATCTGTCGGTTTAGAGTTAGTAAACTTACTAACTCCCCGACATCTCATTATTAATTTACTTTATTCATTTATCACCCACAACCCGCTATTAAACCTAAACTCCAACCCGTTATTATACTCCTATAGGTTAGTTAGGTATAACTCATATTTTATTATCGTCTTAGTTTCTCGTTTATAGTTCATTAATAGTTGTTCTTTATACTTATATATATATAGCAAATACGCTTACTAACAACCTAGCGGCACAGAATCGGTTATCCTTTTTAATTCTAAACCCTAATCAGGTTTACTTGGTTATCCTCCGGTTATTTATTAATGGTCCAGTCAATCTCATTTTACTATTTAGTTCATCTCGGGTCAACGTCTTAGTGATTACGGTTTACGGGTTTCCCAGTTTAATTGAGGTATGCGTTTTCGAGCCGACTCACAGATAGTTACGGAAATGACGGTTTTGTCGCGGATAAGGATTCCCGAACTATCAAACACTCCTGAAACACAGAACCACAAAACTAATCAGATTACGGTACAACCCAACCGGTTCAATTAACCCTAAAAACCCGGTTTGACTAAACCGGTTTAAGATTGAACCGTTGACCGGTTCAATCCCCTTTGACCCGGTTTAACCAAACCGCCAACCAACTCCATTAAGCAAACCAACTATACCACTGGGTTCCTTGAAGAACCGGCTTTACTCGGCGGTGGAAGAGGCTCGCCGGCGACGTGACACCGGCGTTGACTCCGGCGACGAAGGCGTTGACCGCGGCGGAGGAGGGTTTCCCGGCGACTTCTCACGGCGAACCGCCTATCAATCTGCTCAGAAACCCTAGATATACTCAATTCCAACCTCTAAATAGCTAAAACATTGAGGGAAAAAGAAGATCTCACAAACCCTAAAGAGGCGCTTTCTTCTTGGCCGGTTTCCGGCGATCTCCGGTGGTTTCAACGGCGGCGGTTCACTGGACAAAGATAGAGAAGATCAAGACAAAGCTATAGCAATTTGTAGATTCAAAATCAAACTTATAGAAATAAAGTTACAAGCTTTCTTGTGGAAGAAGCAACAAGGAGAAGAAGGAGCTCCGGCGGCTGATTCCGGCGACTACAGCGGCGGCGACCGGCTGGAAAAGGTGGAGGAGCTCACGGTGAAGCCATAGGGCTTTGCAGATCTGATTTTTGAGTTTATAACAAGAGAGTTATGGAATTTCTTGCAAAACAAGATTAAATGACAAACTAGGGTTCTTGAGTTTTCTTGGAAATTCAAGAACATGCAAGAGATTTTTGGACAAGAACTTGCCTGATTTTTGAGCAACAGAGAGGGAGAAGAGACCGAGAGTGAGAGAGAGGAGATTTGGTGAAGAAAGAACAAGATTTGAGCTTTACTTGTTCTTTAAGACATCAAGAACATGCAAGGGATTTTGTGATAACTTCCTCAAGAACACTAAGAACAATAACAAGAACACAAGAACACAAGCAAGAACTGATGTTTCTGGGTAAGAGAGGAAGAGAGAGCGCGAGAGAGAGATGAGAGAGGCTAGAGAGTTTGGTGGAAGAATTATGAGTGAAAAGATTGTTGTTGCATGCATGAGAAGGTGCATTGAATTTCTCCATGCATGCACACAACCATCAAAGTGGCGACCTGGGGAGGTGCCAAGTGTCCCTCTGGACATCATTTGTTGCCAAATCACACACTAATCATCATTACTTCCACCCATAATCCCACTTTCATTTTAGCTCGGATTTACGGATTTTCGGGTTTAATATTTTAGAACGGTTTCGGGGAATCTCATAAATTCCAAAACCTTCAAAATAAGATTCTTCATGCTTTAAGATGAATTTAGCAATTTGAATCACTCCTTTCGGGCTTACGGAGCTCTAGTTATGAATTTCCGAAGTTTCTTCGGTTTAGTCGGTTTCCATCCCGATAAGCCGAAAAACTCGTTTCCGCTCCGATTCCTCCAATTCTGGTCTTATAAACATTCTTTATATTAAAATATAAGAATATTTGGCCCGCCTCTGGTTCCGTCTCGACTTTTGGTAAAATTACCATTTTACCCCTGGCTTAGGTAAAATGACGATTTTACCCTCGGTTGACTTTCTGCTGCCCGTTGACCGTATTTTTGATACGGGGTATCACATTCTTCCCCACTTACAGGAATTCGGTCCCCGAATTCTTCGTCACTTACAGACGTTGAATCGGTTCCCATTCCGGTGGACTACTTCACCAACTTCCTTTGACGCTTCCCCACTTTGCTTCGACTTCCACGCTTCTTTGATGGCATTCTTCCTTCCTTTTCTGGGACACTCTTCAAGAATCTGATCATCGGCTTCTTCTCCATGACTCCAACATGGGCGTTCCTTCTTCCAAATCTTTTCACTAACTCCTCATGCGCCCCGGCTCCTTTCCGTCTCTCGTGATGGCGGCTGCACTCCCACTGACGTCGCTCCCACTGATGACACTTCCATTACTTCGCGGTCCGGCACTCTCGACTGGCGACATCTCAACACGTTAACTCGGTTTCGGGTTCGGGTTTGGATTCACATTGCTTTCTCACTCTATCCCCGATATCACTTTCCCATAGAAATATTGTTACTTAATTACGTACCCTACGGTCTCTCGTGATTAAATAACAATACCCTATAAGTCCGTTCTCTCGTGAATCGACGGTTGAACTCAACCGTCCGCAAGTCAGCTCGAAACTTTGAAATACAAGCAAAATAAACTTATGACTTAGCTTTCTATCAAGATCAAGGGAAAACGATCAGTCACTACTCACACAGTCAAATGGTTAGCAATCTAATGGTCACTACGACCCAAAACGGTCAATCTATCAAACCCGCGCTTGCTAACACTACACGATCTACCGCACACAACAAAACAATCAATCAGTCAAGCAAGAAATAAATAAGCAAGCTACTATAATAAAGCACGCAATCTAAAGATCGGCCGAATGCGTCGTCATTCCGGGTTCAGGTCATGATGAACGGTCGTCAGTTCCGCCCATCATTTAGTTTCACACAGTAAACCATTTGCTTTTCGAACCATCTCAATCATGCAAATAGTTACTATGCTACTATAAACGATTAGCCGAACACTCTGCATCCACCATATACATAAAACGATATATCATACAGCATAAAGTTTTTAGTACACGGTTAAGATCAGAGTTCCTACATAAAGCCGTCATCATATACCAAAAACCCATATGACGCCGCTGCACAACAAAAATCGAGACGACACGTAAGTCGCCTATCCTGCCGATCTATCTACAAGTCAAAATAAAGTTAGCGCCCCCAACTTACCTGGCCTAACTACCCCTACCCTACCCTAACGCCTCCAGCAAGACCGAAATGCCCAACACCACTGGCAGTACGGCTCACTGGAGTACCCGCTGGCAGGCGCACCGGGAGTGTGTGGTGTGTGTGCATCTCGAGACGGTGCTCCAACGTGCTGGGGCCCGGCTATCGGACAAAGGTAAGCATCATGACCTGTACGGCCACACACTGAACAGACTGCTGGATACGGTCCTCGGTAACATGCAGAAGCTGGGTGTCCATACCCTCCACACAACTGGCAGGGCGAAGTCGGCGCGGTCGGGGGATCCATGAAACAGTCTGAGGCAAGATGACCCTGACCTCTGCATAACTGGCATCTCCTCCCCGACTCAGGATATGGTGACGGAACAACCGGCATCTGGATCATCGGCAACTGGGCCGCGGGTGGCGAACTCGGCTCGGGGTCTCGGCGGCTAGGTCCGGCTCCCCAATCTCCAGGTGCTAAGGTAGGATACGGCTCTCCATCTGGCATGTACAGTCCTGCTCTGGCTACTGGGCACGTCATCTCACCATGATCGCCCTGACCACACAACGGACAGTAGCCTGGTAAGGGTAATGGCTGGTAGGGCTCCCGGAGGCGCGGGTCAACTGATCGCGGACACCACCGCAGATGGAAACCTCGTACTCCACATCCACTACAAGCTCGGCTCTCGAGTACCACTGGCGGGATCTCTATCGGCTCGGCTGGTGGCGTAACCGCCTCAAACTCTGACTCGGAAGATCCTGAAGACATCTCGACATCCAACGGGGTACGGGGAGATCCCGGTCCAACCTGCTGTGCCAAAACGTCCTCCAACATCGCTACCTGCTCTGCTACCTGCTGCTCCCACTGCTGGTGCTGCTCGGGGTCCACTGGCTCCATCTCTAGATCGAACCCAAATGGCAATGGGTCCATCAGATAATCCTCAATACCAAGCGGCGGTGGAAACTCGGGTGCCTCAAGGGGTGGCGCCTGGTACATCGGTGGCGCATCTGTCGCTGGAAGAATCTGTGGCACGTCTGGCTCTGGCCACTGCGGAGGTAACTGAAACTCTGGCTCTGCTGCGCCCAAAAATCCCACCACGCCTGCGTAAGGGTCTCGGCTGCCTGCATCGTCTACTAGAGCTGGAGGTAAAGGGTCTGGAAGGGGCGACCAGTCTATCTGTGCTGCTCTGGCGCCCTGCAACTGTGGTACTGGAACTGACGGATGCGCAGACACATGCGAACCTCGGGTATGTCCTGGTGAGGCTGGATACCCCTGGAACTGCTCTACCTGACCCTGCTGTGACCCAACTGAAAATACTCTGCACACGTGCACACACACACCAACTACTCTGCCCGGGACACGCTGCTGTAAGACTGCAATCAAAACACAAATGAGTTAGTACGAATAATACTAAAATTTCTACTTTCCCATACCAACCCCGGGTTTAACGGACGCGGCTCGGTTTCCTAATGATTGCTTGTGTGACACATTTGACTCGATAAAACACGGAAAACACTCAAAAATGAAACGTTTCGAAACCCATGCAGAACCATGCTCTGATACCACCTTTCTGTAACGCCCCTTTCCCATTCTCCGCTGACCGTCGAGCTGACCGGTCAACAATCAAACAAGAACATGACCGATCGAACCCGAGCAAGTCAAACAGGAAAAGTTCGCTACAGGACGAAGCCAAAGACAGATCGGGTTGAGACAAGAGGCTCGCACCAACCTATCTCCGACCCCGCTATCCTCGTATCCATAGTACAAGCAGTACTACTTGCACTACTTCAACGAGTTGTGTCGGTTCGGACCAAACCTCATATCAGGGAAACAATTTCATTTTTAAGGAGTTAAACATCGAATACAACGTTTAACAATTTTACAAACAATCGTCAATAGCAATATATACACATCAAATCCAATCAAATACAATCATAAAGAAAATAGTGCAGCTGCCGAACCGAAAATAAAACATCCAAAAATAACGAATCAAAATCACGTCACAAGCAACCCGAAGCTACACCGAGGACCTCCCACGTCCGTCGCTGGTAACCTGAAAACACAAAAAGAGTCTAATGAGCAATCTAAGATTACCCAGTCAATCGGCTCCCCACTAATGGCTTCTATTCTATATAACTCTACAATCCCCGCCCGAAACCCAAAATAACAATCAACAAGGCATAAATGGTCAATCACGCGCTACCAAGGCGTAATAAACCCACACACAAGCAATAGCCAAGATAAGTAAAAGGGTTAAAGAAATCGAAGGCACTGCGGCACATGTCCTCGATTGGACTCGGTCTATCTACGCGCAACGAAAGAAAGATAACAATAACACTGGGCCCTACGATCTCGGTAACTTCCACGGGTTCACATCGTCGCCTATATGGCAACTAACCCTCGACTCCTATACGTGCTCATGAAGACTCACGCATAGGACACCGTTCTCTGTCCATCGATACGCGGTGACTCTGACTACCCCTAGATAGCCCGAGTTTCCATGCAGTCCGGCCCTAGGACATGACCCCGTATTCTCCGGACCACACCCTACAGACGTCACTCCATAGGTTCGCACCTGCCAGAACTAACTGACCAGGTTCTCAACTCCCGAGGATCCAATCGGGATGGAAGTACCAGAACGTAATCACACACCTAGACTTGCGGAATCTAACGCACCCTAGCGTCCTAGTGCAGAAATGTAAACACGCAGACTCACTGGGACACTAACACAGATCACACAATCAATTACAACAATAATAATCCCAACCATTCCGCAAGCCACTACGCTACCCAACTCACCGCTCTGACTAGGTAAGATACCTAGTCAGCACCACTAACTTACCCGGTCCCGAGACCAGAGTAAGTGTCCGCAATGACTACTCGGCCCAACACCGAGCAGTCTAATAAACCTGCACAGAACTCACAATAATAACAACACACAACACACAACACACAATCACTATCTACCACACGATCACACAAGCATGCCTATTAGGTTTCTAAGACTTTTATCCCGTTCTTGTCCGCTACTCTGGGTTAGCGGATTGCTAACCCGTAGACGGCTCACACACACACCATTTCTTTATTACTCAGTCCTAAGTGTCTTTTAACCACATTCTCGATCTGTCGGTTTAGAGTTAGTAAACTTACTAACTCCCCGACATCTCATTATTAATTTACTTTATTCATTTATCACCCACAACCCGCTATTAAACCTAAACTCCAACCCGTTATTATACTCCTATAGGTTAGTTAGGTATAACTCATATTTTATTATCGTCTTAGTTTCTCGTTTATAGTTCATTAATAGTTGTTCTTTATATTTATATATATATATAGCAAATACGCTTACTAACAACCTAGCGGCACAGAATCGGTTATCCTTTTTAATTCTAAACCCTAATCAGGTTTACTTGGTTATCCTCCGGTTATTTATTAATGGTCCAGTCAATCTCATTTTACTATTTAGTTCATCTCGGGTCAACGTCTTAGTGATTACGGTTTACGGGTTTCCCAGTTTAATTGAGGTATGCGTTTTCGAGCCGACTCACAGATAGTTACGGAAATGACGGTTTTGTCGCGGATAAGGATTCCCGAACTATCAAACACTCCTGAAACACAGAACCACAAAACTAATCAGATTACGGTACAACCCAACCGGTTCAATTAACCCTAAAAACCCGGTTTGACTAAACCGGTTTAAGATTGAACCGTTGACCGGTTCAATCCCCTTTGACCCGGTTTAACCAAACCGCCAACCAACTCCATTAAGCAAACCAACTATACCACTGGATTCCTTGAAGAACCGGCTTTACTCGGCGGTGGAAGAGGCTCGCCGGCGACGTGACACCGGCGTTGACTCCGGCGACGAAGGCGTTGACCGCGGCGGAGGAGGGTTTCCCGGCGACTTCTCACGGCGAACCACCTATCAATCTGCTCAGAAACCCTAGATATACTCAATTCCAACCTCTAAATAGCTAAAACATTGAGGGAAAAAGAAGATCTCACAAACCCTAAAGAGGCGCTTTCTTCTTGGCCGGTTTCCGGCGATCTCCGGTGGTTTCAACGGCGGCGGTTCACTGGACAAAGATAGAGAAGATCAAGACAAAGCTATAGCAATTTGTAGATTCAAAATCAAACTTATAGAAAGAAAGTTACAAGCTTTCTTGTGGAAGAAGCAACAAGGAGAAGAAGGAGCTCCGGCGGCTGATTCCGGCGACTACAGCGGCGGCGACCGGCTGGAAAAGGTGGAGGAGCTCACGGTGAAGCCATAGGGCTTTGCAGATCTGATTTTTGAGTTTATAACAAGAGAGTTATGGAATTTCTTGCAAAACAAGATTAAATGACAAACTAGGGTTCTTGAGTTTTCTTGGAAATTCAAGAACATGCAAGAGATTTTTGGACAAGAACTTGCCTGATTTTTGAGCAACAGAGAGGGATAAGAGACCGAGAGTGAGAGAGAGGAGATTTGGTGAAGAAAGAACAAGATTTGAGCTTTACTTGTTCTTTAAGACATCAAGAACATGCAAGGGATTTTGTGATAACTTCCTCAAGAACACTAAGAACAATAACAAGAACACAAGAACACAAGCAAGAACTGATGTTTCTGGGTAAGAGAGGAAGAGAGAGCGCGAGAGAGAGATGAGAGAGGCTAGAGAGTTTGGTGGAAGAATTATGAGTGAAAAGATTGTTGTTGCATGCATGAGAAGGTGCATTGAATTTCTCCATGCATGCACACAACCATCAAAGTGGCGACCTGGGGAGGTGCCAAGTGTCCCTCTGGACATCATTTGTTGCCAAATCACACACTAATCATCATTACTTCCACCCATAATCCCACTTTCATTTTAGCTCGGATTTACGGATTTTCGGGTTTAATATTTTAGAACGGTTTCGGGGAATCTCATAAATTCCAAAACCTTCAAAATAAGATTCTTCATGCTTTAAGATGAATTTAGCAATTTGAATCACTCCGTTCGGGCTTACGGAGCTCTAGTTATGAATTTCCGAAGTTTCTTCGGTTTAGTCGGTTTCCATCCCGATAAGCCGAAAAACTCGTTTTCGCTCCGATTCCTCCAATTCTGGTCTTATAAACATTCTTTATATTAAAATATAAAAATATTTGGCCCGCCTCGGGTTCCGTCTCGACTTTTGGTAAAATTACCATTTTACCCCTGGCTTAGGTAAAATGACGATTTTACCCTCGGTTGACTTTCTGCTGCCCGTTGACCGTATTTTTGATACGGGGTATCACAGTGTAGTCGAAGGAGTCGCCGCTTGCGGAGGAGACGACGGAGGAGACGGAGACGGCGAGACCGGAGTGTTCATCGATGGTGATGACTGTGGCGAGTCCGGTGGCGTATGAAGGACCTGCGTGTGTGGTTCCACAGGGACAACAATAGTAGGAGTTTGGTTCGTATCCAGAACATCAAACTCGTCATCTGTATCGTCGTTCGGAGCCGTGATCGATGTAGTAATAATAGGAGAGTGATTGGATGAGGAAGATGATGACAATGGAGTGGCAAAAGGAAAACGATCCTCTAAGAAAATCACATCACGAGAGACAGTGATTTTCTTTGTTTCCAAATCAAACACTCTCCATCCTTTCTTACCATAAGGGTAACCAAGAAAAATCGACGGCTTACTACGGCTTGCAAATTTATCACCTTTAGTATTGTGGTTATGTACGTAACACAAACATCCAAATACTCTAAGATGAGCCAGCGGAGGAGGACGGTTGTACAACATCTCAAACGGCGTCTTTCCTCCTAGTGTAGTGGCTGGAGTCCGATTAATTAAATATCCCGCAGCCAAAACACATTGTCCCCAAAACTCAATCGGAAGAGAAGCTTGAAAACGAAGAGCACGACCAACATTGAGGATGTGACGATGATTCCTTTCCACGCGACCATTTTGTTGTGGACTAGCCACACATGATGTCTCATGAGTTATACCATTTTCTCGAAAGTAAGCATCGAGACAAACAAATTCAGATCCGTTGTCACTTCGTATGGTTTTGACAAGCTTGTTGAATTGGCGTTCGACCATTTTGATGAAATTCTGAAGACAGGTGCATAGACTTTGTCAGGGAGTAAGAAAATCCATAATGCACGTGAAAAATCATCAAGGATTGTCAGGAAATATCGTGAACCACATAGAGCCGGAGTACGGTATGGACCCCAAAGATCACAATGCACAACTTCAAAAACATCCTTTGTTTTATTCGAACTTTGAGGAAAAGAAACACGAGACTGTTTGGCGCGGATACAAATGTCACACGCCTTTGAATCAAAACCACTACTATTACTCAAATCAGGAAACGATAACAAATCCATAGCTTTAGATGATGGGTGTCCCAAACGACTATGCCAAACGTCCAAAGAGAGCTTCCCGGACGTGTGTAAAGCTGCTGCGACATCCATACTCCTAAAGAAATACAAGCCATCCTCTTCTTCACCCGCTCCAATCAAAGTCCGAGTAATGCGGTCCTGAATCACACACAATTTGTCAGTGATCTGGAAAACACACGCACGATCCCGATTCAACTGAGAGACAGAGATCAGATGACAACGCAAGCCATCTACAAAATACACGTTCTGTAGTCGCAAATCTGAACCCAACTGAACTGTTCCTTGTCGATTCGCTATAGTATACCTTCCATCCGACAACTTAATCGAAAACGGGGACATATCACTTATCTCATCAAAAGTATGGAGAGATCCTGTCATATGATTCGTGGTGCCAGTATCGATAATCCAAAGACGTGGAGAAACCTTACCTGAGAGTTTGGTGGTCTGTTCCCGTTCTTGGAGAAGATTGACGAGTTGCTGCCGCTGCGAATCAATTAAACCGCTCAGACCAACACGATCAGAAGTAGTGAGAACAGCATTCGCCGAGGCAGGAGAGGCTGGAGGACGTTGTGCTCCACCACGCCCGCGACCTGATGATGAGCTGCCGCGTCCACGACCCCGACCTGATCCCTTTTGATCTCCCCACCACTCAGGATAACCGATTTTCCTGAAACAATTGTCTGCTAAGTGTCCAGTTTTTCCACAGCTGTTACACAGAACATCCTTGTTCGAACGTGACGATGATGATGTTGTTTGAACCGCAAAGCTCATCTCCTCCGCACGTTCCACTCTCTGTCGACTCGCAGTTTTGGATTCTGCATCTTGAGTGACAATGTGGTAAGCCTCATCAAGAGACGGGAGTGGATCACGAGAAAGGATGGACGACTTAACAGCACCAAACATCGTCTCATCAAGCCCCATTAAGAATTGATGGAGCTTATCTTCTTCTCTCTCCTTGGTAATCTCTTCAATCGTCTTGGCCCTTTAATAGTCTGCGAGATTACGCCACAGCTTCGTGAGCTTTCCATATTAATCTTGTAACTCAAGGCCCTTCTGATGACAATGAGCCAATTCCGCCTTTATTCTCTGAACACGCTGTCCATTTCGAACCGCAAAGCGTTTCTGAATATGTGTCTAGAGATCACTCGCAATCTCATGATCGCATAGAGATGTGCGAAGTCCTTCTTCCACCACGTTCTTCAACCAGGAGATAACCATAGCATTGTTCGCCCACCAATCCTCTAGATCTTGAGAGTTTGCCGGTGGTTGAGGTATCGTACCATCAACAAACCCGAATTTCTTCCTTGCCTGAAGTGCGAGCCGAATGTTCATGGCCCACTCATCGTAGTTGGATCCACGAAGGAGAGGCTGAGAAATCACATGACCAGGATTATCACTGGAAGTGAGATCGTAAGGATCAATGGTGCGACGTTTGGATTTGACAACATCCGATTGATTTGCCTCACTCATGTTTTCAGAAAGGTCGAGAACGAGAGAAAAGAACTCGTCGACGAAAAGATCAAAGGACGAATAGAAAGAAAAAGAGATCGAGAGAGCCGAATGTTTTTGTATAAAGACGGCTACCGCTCTGATACCATGTCAGAAACCTTAAACGAATGGAAAAGGGTTTTCTGTTATCTTATTTCCAAGCCAAGAGGCTATTATTTATACAGGGAGATTAACCTAAGACATTAACAATGTAAACGTCTAAACTACCCTTACACATATACACAAGATATCGTAACACTGGAGCCGTTGAAACAGCCCTCTGTAACAGCTCCTCTTCTTACTTGTTATATAAATCTCTGTTTCTCTCTGACAAAAATATTCCAACATCCCCAGATAAAAAATGGCATCTTTCTTGGAGAAGACCACTTCTGCTCTTAACGATCCCAAAGAATCTGTTACAGCCACCGCTGAATCCGTCAGTGCCTCTCTAACTGATGCTCAGAAAACCGTTGCAGTCTCCACTGAAACGGTTAAGACCGACGCCGCAACAGCACCAGATAAAGTGTTTGATGAGTCTACACAGGTCGGTTCTTGGTCACTCTTACACTCTTTTTACATGTTTGTTTGTCCCGAAAAAAAAAAAACTAACTTATTGTGACATTATGGTGTTGTGTGGTTAGGTAAGAGATGCAGTCGACAATGCTCTGTTAAGAGCTGTTACTAATGCTTCTGGTGGAGCATCGAGCAGCCGCACCATGGCAAGCCGAGACCTTCCTGTATCCGCAGATAATCAGGTTACAGTATTTAAGAAAACTACGTTTTTGACAAATTTAATCCTCATCATGTTTTTGACAAATTGGATGTGTGTTCGCAGCCTTTGTTAGCGTCTGGTGAGCGCGAGGTTGAGACGACGACGTGTTGGAAGGAATTTTGTGGAGTTCTTGAACTTATGGCGGCATCTAATATGAGAAACGGAATACCTAGAAGATGAAACATCAAAAAAAGATTAACTAACCAGTTTCACATGATGAAGGAGAACAGAGCACTCGAAGAACGAACTCATCCGGTTACAACGTTCGATTATTTATTTGCTTCCTTTTTTATTTTTAGTTGAGATTGTGTCTATCTATCTTTGAGATTGTTTCCAAGAACTTGTGTAAGAACTAAGAACCAATAAACCCCAAAAATGGTCATTTCTTTTGTGATGAATAATGGATTCTAAGGAACTTTAAGAAGCTAATCAAACACACAATAACAAGGAAGGTATCCGTTTTGCAGTAGCCCACTCGGATAAGGAAAGTTAACCAATTAGGCGATGAAGCGTTGGAACGATGGATGCATGAAAAAAACCAAAGTTGCATAATCTCGTTGGGAATTTGTGGGTTCTGGGTTCGAAATGAATTAATCTGTTTTCTAATGATTCCCTCGATGAATATTAAGACAGAATATGGTGGGCAATGAGTGTTCCGGTGAAGCCGTTCGTTCCTCCCTCCACACTTCATAAAGTGTAGTAGTAGGTCATTTATTATGCAAGAACATCCTATAAGACCATATGCAATGGGGGTGTTGAATTTTTAATTCAACAGTTTAATGCTTCCAATGGGGTGTTGAAAAAATGTTGTCATCCTACGTGTATTAAACCGTGTTGAAATCTCTCAACTAGTTGAATTCTGAACATTGTGGGACATAGTTAGACACATGGCAGCTTCTGGATGGATATGAGTTGGAGAGAGAATAGAGGTGAGAGAAATTTATTCTTTTACATCTAAATTAGTTTAATGTAATTATTTTATACGAAATTATATTTTTAAAACAAAATAATTATATCAAAATTCATTATTTTTTATGCTCTACAAATAGAGACTTGGTTCATTTAATTTGGACACATACAAAAAATTCGTCTATTTTGAAATAATATTCCAACACAAAACTCTTCGTGTACGTTCATTGATATCATATATACGTTCAAATATAACATATATACGTTCATATAAACCATATATTACTTGATACCATTAAAAAAGTAAAACTTTCGTTGGAAATAATATAACAACTTGAACGTCAATTGGAGAGGATGAGGTTGATATAACGGCAAATCAAAGACTGATTGACGACTACTTTTCCACTCAACCTACATATGATGATGCAATGTTTCGTCGCCGATTCCGGATGCGGAAACATGTTTTCCTTCGGATCGTTGGGGACATTTCAAATAGTGACGACTATTTCACCCAACGATTTGACGCAGCCAATAAATAAAAATATTTAAAGTTTTATTGCGTGTGACTTAAAGAAATCATGTACGTTGATATATCACACGAACGTTCATATATTTTATTTATACGTTCACAGAAATCAATATCACAGTTATGTAATTTTTATTTATTAATTATATGTATAATATTTTTTTAGTATGTATTTTATTTTTTAGTAGGGTAGGGTGTTGAAATTTTTTAAACAAACCATTGTAGAAGATAAAAGTTGAATGGGTGTTGAATCATGATGTGGAAGAAAGAGAAGATGATATGGAGGGTGTTGAGTGTTGAAACCATTGTACATAGCTTAAGTTCTATATTTAGGAATTTCTCTTTGAACTAGACGATTTTTTGGTGCCATCTCACTAAGACCACGTACATCGTTGGTCCTTAGCCTGTTTTTGGCTGAGTTTCTTAGGAGATTTTTTTTTTTTTTTAAATAGTCATATAGCTAAGGAGCGATCCTTAATTAAGGAACTTAAGAACCCGTATCTTGAGGACGTGGCAATCACCTATTCGGCTTTTTTTTGTCTCGGTCGAAATCCTCTCTCAGAAACGATCCCAGGGAAATTGAGAGAGAGAGACAGATGGTGTTGAACAGTAGATTGATGGAGACAACAGTGAATCTGTCGACGGATCTATGGCAATATGTAGCTTGTAACCCCGAGAGACTTCCTCGCGATACCGTTCTCCGATTCGTCTTCTGCATCCCTCTCCTCCAGCTTCGCCGCCTCGCTTTCTCTCTCGGGTCCTACCTCTGCTTCGATTCCGCCACCGTAATCAATCGCAATACTCACTCCGATTAACTTCCATGGCCTGCCCGGATCGTCAAATTTGCTCCTTTGATTCAATTATACATATCTCTTCGTCTGTTACTAGTTCAGTTTTGTATTTTGTCTGTTTGTAATCGAAAATCGAACATTATTAAAATTGAATACTCAGAATAAAACGAGAAGGATCAATGGTTGATTTTGCATGTGATGCTGATGGTTTTCCAGTAGCTTGGCTGTCCATAGAAAGGTACGCATATCAGATCATTCATCTCTCTTTCTGCTGCATTTTGGAGCTGTTTGAGCCATAGTTTACAAACTGAACATGTGTGGATTAATAAACTTACGGCTCGAGAAATGAAGCATAACCCATCGTGTCTTAGCTTTATACTTCATCTCTGATTTCAGGATCTGTTAGCTCATCGAAAATGCTCACTACTGATTGCTAGAGACCCAGAGGATACGACCGGTTTAAGGATACCCTTACATGGTGATGCAGTGTTGTTCATATGAAGAGTCCCTATCTCTCTTAATAGCCCAAAGACTCTCCCTCATACATGGTGGTGATGCAGTGTTGGTATGTGTTTAGCCTTGTTGGTTTATAGTTTATACACATTTACAGTTGAACACAATAATTTTGTTTGTACTGTGTAGGTTTCTGACAAAGATCAAGCGGCTGTTCGATCTGCGTACTTAGCAAAGAGGAGTACCAAACAGCTAAGGTCGATCCTATAGCTCAGTTTGCAAAGCCTGTAACGGTATGTCAATCATATTCATGCACAATTGTTTCATCAACAGATATCAGTGAATGTTTACTAACAGCTCATTTTTCATTTGGGCAGTCACGCATGAAGAGGATACCAAAGCCATTGATTGATAATTATTATGTGTTTAAAATTAAAATTAAAATAAATAAAAACTTTACATAAAATATTTGAAAAAAAAAAATTTAAGAACCCCAACTTAGGGTTCACCAATGAAGAAGTAAAACAAACAAAAGTTCTTAACTATGCAATAATAATCAAAATATTATTAAAATAATGCTAAGAACTCCAAAGTGAAGTTCACTAATGCACATGCTCTAAGAGCATGTCCATCCACGATTGTTAAGAGTTTCTTGCTCAGGTTCTTAGGTAGAATTGATTAAAAATAATGAAAAGTGGATAAATAGTTTAGGACCCGATCCTTAAATAAGAACCTTAAGAACTCAGGTTCTTCACTGTAGCGATGATGTGTCACGTTTTCATTGGTACTTTTTTTTTTGAATTTTTTTTTCCATATGTAAAAAAAAAATTATTAAAAAATAAGTTAAGAACCCCGAAAAAGGGTTCATAGATGTATATGCTCTAAGGGTCTTGTCTCCTAACTACTTTTTGTGTGTGTGTTTGTCATCTTTGCGTTAATATTTTCTATATCGTTTTCAACTTTATTGGATATTCCTGAATAGACTAATTGATAATGCTCATTGCTAAATTTGCTACAATAATAATCATTTTAACGATATGTTAAGTATCACAAACGTCTTTCTAATGCTAATCATAAAAATATTTATTAATCAATTGCATAGCATTTTTAACCCGGGGGCGTATGACATTTTTTATTTGTTTTCTTTGGAAATCGAGGTTTCAAAATTGTTGGCAGTTTTATTTTGATGTCAATGATGGTACTATATAGTTTGTATTAGTTATATATTTAAATTCATTCTGGATTTTAATTCGCTTCGAGGGTGGAGTCCATTTTTGTAGATGTTTAGTAATATTTTGTGTGTGAACATGATGTATTTATCAGATACGATGCTCGTTTAAGATGGTTAATTTCTATATTTCTGTATAATATATCAACGGTTAGATTTGGAACTGAAATAAAAAAGTATAAATTAGCCTACAAATATCGATTTATATAGATATATTACATGAATAAATTAATACCATTACAGAAACGGGATATAAAAACAAAAGCAAAGAAGATGAGAATGGAAGTAGAGGAATGAGAAAAGTTGTGTAGAGGAGCTTGAAGCTTCGGGCTTGGGAGTCGGGTGTGATGGTATTCTCCCAAAAAGCCCTAACCCATCTTCACTTACGTCCAATGTCGATTGACTCGTGCTGCAATTATCACATTCAAACATAGTCATCATCTCTCACAAATTCTTATATTATTATTTGTTACATTAATAATCTGTTTTTTTTCCCCCAGAGATCTACCTTGTAGACGGAAAGTGGCATGATCCTACACCTGTCAACAGATAAAACATTTTAGTTAGATAGGTTTATTAGGGATATAAATCTCATATCGGTAGTTGTAAAGGATCACTAATATATATAAGGGATATGAGTCATTTCATTTATCACCAATTAGATCACTAGTAATATATAAGGGATATGGGTCACTCTAATTATCACCAATTGATTTTAGGTTGGAAGCTCATATATCTTAACATGGTATCAGAGTCTCATCAACACCAGCCCAACCCGAACCAATCCAAAGTTGGTCCAAACATCGACAAACCAAGCCTAAATTGGTACCGTCGATCCAACCCCGAACATTTTGAAATTAATAGCCAAAGACCCATTATCTCGAAAGGGCATATTAGAGACTAAGTACTATGTCTTTCTTTGTCAAAAAAGAAAGATGATGAAATTTGGGAATTTTTTTTTGTGTGGAAAAATACACTAAAAGGAGATTTTATTTTGAAAATTACACATTTATTTAAAAATTGAAATTGGCTAAATTATACGTATTGAGTATTTATCATAATTTTTACATTTAAACTAAAAGTTTTAAAAGAAAATATAAATAACCTATAGAAATATGTTTGCCAAAATAAAGTTTGTTCCAGAATCAATTTCATCAAATATTGATTTTATTTGTTTTATTTTTAAAATAATACTTAATTTCTGTATAATATTATATTATAACATGTTTTAAAATATAAATTATAAAATATAAATTATTTTATAAAAATGAAAAATTAATAGCAATTTTACATAACTCTCTATTTATCCATGCTTATAAAATTGAACTTTTTCTAGCTATAACTGTAAATATTTATAAAATTTATGACTTTTTATTTTATAATATTAAAATAAATTATATATTTATAATTGAATCAGTTATATTTTATATAACGGAAACCAGTTTTTTTAGGTTAGTTCTGGTTATAACTTTTGGGTTCGGGTAAAATGCCCATGACTACTCTTATGTCAGCATACAATAAAATCAGAATGGAAAAGTATTTGAAGCCAATAATTTGAATACCAACCTTAGGGAGATGACTAATTAACATGATTTGTTCCGGGTCCGACAACATTATAGATTTAAGGTCCAAAATTTATTGGTTAGAAAAACCACACATTCTTTTGAATTAAATTTTAACTAGACAGAAAGACTTACTTGGGTCACCACTGATAGTGACAGCACTTCCACCAAAGTTGCAACTGCTAGGGATTGGATTCTTCTGGTAATAACTGTTAAATGCAAAAGAGGCATGTGCTCTCAACGAGTTTGGGTTATAACATTTTCCTCCTTCTTGGATCTCTGAACAGTCTACTCCACCGATCCCACACGCGTAGTCCAAAGCCGCTTGTAACGCCATTATTGCAGCGTTTTCTCTCGCAACACACCAGCTTTCACCAGGTTGGGCTGCAAAGCGTGGTGGCGATGGAATCGTTAGTGGCGTTGTGGCGACGGCGGAAGCGTCAGAATCGGAGTTAGGGACAACAGTTGTTGTGGTTGGGTTTGTGGCTAATGGTGTGGTTATGTCTTTTTCTTCTTCTATTGGGTGATCAGTACTAGCTTTTGTACCTGTAAAATCACATAGTTAATGTTTTGTTAGTAGATTAAAATGTGAGAAACATTAACAATGATGTTTAAGATTTGATTGGTAAAGTTAATACATAATTTATTATCATGTTTAAGATTAGTTCCTCTAGTTTATAAGTTA
Organism: Orychophragmus violaceus; assembly: GCA_030180135.1. Taxonomy (NCBI): domain Eukaryota; kingdom Viridiplantae; phylum Streptophyta; class Magnoliopsida; order Brassicales; family Brassicaceae; genus Orychophragmus; species Orychophragmus violaceus. The sequence continues at coordinate 11,030,785 of CM058235.1, read as the reverse complement.
GATTAAAAAGGGTAAACCACGAAGACAAACCATAGAAACAATAAACAAAAAGACAATAGAGAATCTTTGAACTGAACAAGAAAAAGTAACTAATAGAATAATTGCAAGCTTGAAGCCCACTCCAATTCACATGTGAAAATAAATTAACTTAAGTTTCAAAAAAAAAACTTCATATTTTCCTGAAATTAAATTCACCTTAAGTTTAAAATAATAATAAGAATTTACCTATTCAGAGAATTATAGTCCTAACTCCTAAGACATATATTATAGTTTTTCTAAAAAAGTCGTAAGACATAGATTAACTTTCCGCATCTTTAAAATAATTAATTCCAAACTATAATCGTATCTTTAGCAACAAAGAATTATATTTTAAAAATTGGATTCGCCATTAAATCAGAATTAAGGTGTTATATCACCTACATATATTAAAAAAATGTGGATTAGAACAAACCATGTGCATGTTACCTTCTGAAGAAAAAGAAAACCAACCAAACTAAAACTGTGTTTCAGGAACAAATTAAAATGAAAATTTTGCAATTACCAAAACTTTTACGATAAATAAAAATATATATATTACTTTAACTAAAAAATATTATTAATAAATAAAAAGTGAGAAAAGCTTTTTCTTCTTTCAGTGATGGGTTGAGAAAAGTAACCTGAGCAGAGCAAGAAGAGAAGAAGAAGACTGGTTACTAATCTGAAGCCCTTCCCCATTCCAAAAAACAAAACACAAAACTCTTCTTAATCCTCTCGTAAAGCTCTAAATCTTCTTTCCTTGTGTCTCCAAATACTTCTTATCAACTATAGAGAGAGGGAGAGAGAAGCTGTGTGTTTGGAACTTGGGGTTTAGGGAGTCATTGCTATGGAGAAGTTCGAGAGAGAGAAAGAGAAAGAAGTAATGATTTGTTTTGGATTTAGGTTTTGTGGGCATGTAATGTGGGCTGCTTCTAGTGAGTGATGCTTGTAATGATGGTTCTTCTCACACACTTTTGATTCTTATATTCCATGGTTCTTTCTTTTTTACCTTTTTTCAATCACAATGATGACTTTTTCATTAGTTTTCTTTCTTTCTTGAACGTCTACATAAGCATAAATTATAATATTATATGCTGCTAAATATAGCATAAACAATTTGAGTTGTGGGCCTTAAATCACATAACTACGAACGGCATATAAACGCTTTGAATGGTAACATCGGTCAAGGCGGATTAGTCCGCGAGCGGTCAAGACCGCTTTTGTTTACCATTCACAATAATTGATTTACAAAAGTGCGGATAGAAAAAAGTAAAACCAGTCCGCTGCAGACTAAATGCGAACCAGTTTTATGAACAAATAAGTGTGGTCCGCAGCGGACAATTGTTCATCCCAAAAATAGAATGGTTTGGTCTGCACTTAAATTAGTCCACTGTGACCGCAAATACCATTCGAACCCAAAAACTTAATCATCCTTACAAAAAAGAGACTTAATCAAAGTATCACTTACACAAACCTTGCAATTAAATTTTAACAAATTATAAATTTTTATTATTATGATTGAGATATATATTTCAAACAATAGTTCTCTTTGCAACTCATGAATCTAAAATTAATGATTCTATTTCTACAACATATATGATAAATTGCAGAAGGAAAGTATGATAGGTTAATGGTAATATAAGAGGGTTGATTCTTTTGTTTTTTTTTCTAATCTGGGGGTATTACGAGCTTATGGAAGGGCTTAAACTAATCTTCAAGAGAATGATTCTTTTGTTTTTCAGGTTTTAAATTTTTTTTGATACAAAAAATTATTTTTTAAGTCGGAATATCTAAAAACGGACTCCGGATTCGTGGAAGATTATAAGTCTAAAATTCAAAACTTCCAAAATATTAAAAACATATATGATAAGTATTTCTCCCTAGCACTAGAGACTATGATGGATGATTTTATCTATAACACAATAAAACTTCTAACTAATTTTCGCCTTCAGATTTTATATTTTTGAAAATTTAAATCGAAATCTAGTATATGAACTTTAAAAACCTTGATTACTGGACTAAAACTATTTATGATTTATATATTTGATTATATGGCATTATGTGATAAATTAGACCTTGAAAAGTATGATGCTACAGAGAAAAATGAAGTTCAAGATTAAATTAAGATTAAATTTATTTATACACTATTTGAGAGTAAGATATCACACCATTACCATATTACCTAGTTTCTCTTATTTTTTTTTTTTCATTTGATAAATTCATTCTTTTTGGATTAGATTTTATACCATCAATCATCACTTAACCACATAGTTCAGTAACTATTATAACATATGGCTTAGATATGTGATGGGTCAAACAATTTCACCCAAGACTATTGTACGTCTAAACATTCCCTCATGCGGGGGCGGAGCTGGCGTAGTCAAAACTATAGGCGAAAATAATGAAGGTCTTCTATTTTACATTGTAAAGATATAATATATTTTTTTTAATTCAAATGATTTCAAATATTCAAAATAACATGAAAAATAACTTTTCCAAGACAAAACAAAAAAAACTAATAATAAAACTACCGATTCATAAATGAGGGGATTAATTGCACACACTATACCTTTTTTGAAAAGTAATAGCAATCTTGTCTCTTTCAAAATCTTATTGCAATTGTGTATCTTTTTGTCTTTTAGTGGTGGTTAATGACCATTTAGCCTTAGTTTTTGTCTGTTAGTTATAGATAGTTAATTCAACAACCTATCCACAATTCACCCTTCTATCCATCCGATTTTTTTTTTCTTAATTATTTTATTTTCTCTTACACTCTCTTTCTTACTTTATGAGTTATTTTTTACTCCTCATTTTTTTGACGGTGGATAGGATAGGGGAGGTGATGATTCCGACAATATAGACCGCCGGAATGAAGATAAAATAGGCCAATGTACCGGAATTCAAAAAAAAAATTCGGACATAATACGGAAATTACGAATGGATAGTTTATAGTAGATGTCCATAACATCCATCCACGTGGATACTACTACCGTTATTGCGATCCGTGGTCACAAAAGTATGTTGGGTCGATTATTCGTTGACACAAAAGTATGTTGGACGATCACATCTCATGCTTATGATAGGTTCTAAGTTTTACCCTATTCTAAACTGCAAGTGCACAGTATCGTCAAAGTAGTATATAGGGTTATCGAATCCACATGGACACTTGGTCTCAATAGAATCAGAAACGTAGAGATTAACACTAGAAATAAATCAAGTGGTGAATGAATTAAAAGCAAGGCAAAAAAGTAAACAGTAGCAAGTTGGTTGTGAAAGCAATAAACTAAAAGCGTCAAGCCTAGGGTGTTCTCAGGAAATCAGACAAGCAGACAAGTTAATCAGTCAGGATCAAATTAAACTCAGTTCTAGAACTCAAATCACGGAATTAGAATTAACCAAATCTCTTTGCGAAAATCCTCTAAGTCTAAGTGCGGTAACCCAAATCTCTTTGCAATTACTAACAGATTAAACTAGCATTAAGTTCAAGTTTGATATGTTCACAATTAAACTAAACCAAATCTCTTTGCGAATAATTTAATTGCTCAACCTAAATAGTTCAGATTCTAAAACACACTCTCGTGTCGAATTTAGCAACCTAAGATCTAGATTCTAATTGATCAGGTTAGAACTAGCTTTAAGCACAATTTAGTTTGAAGAACATTCTAGTCATATGAATCCTTAATTGAATTAAACAAGTCTAGCAAGTCATCAAACCCTAATGAGAAACCCTAAACTTAACTATGGATCTACTCAGACATGATTGATGAAAACATAATCATAGAAATAATAGATTTCATATAAGAAATTAAATAGATAAAGGGGTTCGAAATCTTCTCCAAAATAACTGAAGTACAGGATTAGATCAGCCCCGAAAGCTCTAAAAATCTCTTAGCTCTAAGTATGAAAGCGTAAGTAAATTAAACACCAAAATCCTCTATATATAAGCCTAATCTCGGCTGGGGCTTCTGTGTAAATACTGGAACTATTTTGGGCCTCTTTGCAAATCTTCATAACTTGTTAAACCGATGCGTACGGCCCATCTCGCTAGTGTGTCGACCGATGCACAAGGTGTGTCGGTCGATGCTTGATCAATAAATCGGACAGTGAGTTAAGCTCTCGGCCAAAACGTCCAAAAGTCTCAAAATGCTCCAAATATCTTCAATTAGCTCCAAACCTGATTAAACCTGTAAAAGACTCTAAACGAACACAAAAGACACTAAAAACACATATATATCATGGTATAAAATGGGTAAAAACCATGATATATCAACTCCCCCACACTTAGCCTTTGCTTGCCCTCAAGCAAAACAGAGAACTAAAATGCAGTGAAGAGGTTTGAAAACTCTTCAGAAACTCATTTTGTCGTAGAAGCAGCAACATTCAGATTCCCCCTAGTAATCCACATGAAAAAGTCAATCCACAGACATCAAGACCAACATATACTTCCCCCACACTTAGCAACTGTCCTAAGTAAACGCCACAATCACATTCACGCATTCAAATTCTCCCTACTGACTTCTGCAAGTATTTAAGTGCGGTCTCACCTAAGGGGTATCGATCTAAAGGCACATGGATTCTTACCTTGCCAGTTCTAGACCACCAAACTGTCTTTCTTTAGTCCATTTCTTCTCTTTTCCCTTTCCTTAACAACTGATTTTTCCCCACTGGGTATCATTTTTTTTTTTTTATCAGTGTTCTTCCCGTTTTGGGGTGTACTTTGGACACATTCCATGGATCACATGAGAGAAAATAGTGTTTGCTACCATTCCCATGACCACTTCGGAGTTACTAACTCATCCGCAGTTTATTATCTTTTTTTTTTGTTTTTTTTTACTTTATGGAAGGGGAGAAGGGAACCAAACAGGACAGGTTAACAGGCTGTGTCAGAACCAACAAGGGAGTCCGACATAAAGTATACCAAGCCCTTAGGTGAGAAATCTAAAGTCAGGATTAAATTGAAGTCAGTAAAAGATCCTCTGATACCTGAAGCGATGTGGGTGTTCTCAGTAGGCTGATCTGTGTCTGGGTTTTCTAATAGTCATAGATAATCTGCAGCTTCATCCCAATGGTTACTTAAGTTCCTGCAAATGCTGCTAATCTTCTCAAAAAGTCATTGTTTCCTACTTGAACAAATTTTGACTCAAAAAACAAATTTTTAAAATTTAACTGACTCTAAGAAAACAAAAGAAAGTAATTAGTAGAACCTCCCCCACACGTAAGACACACTGTCCCCAGTAGTGTCAAGCAAGGGATTGGTTAAAAGAAAGAAAATAAAAATTTGTTAATGGAATGGTTAGTTCTCTCGGGTTTTTACCTCTGTCGCAGTCAATCATCGATCGTTGCACTAGGTGCACCGACCGTTGCTGTGCGATTTTCGTTCTAACGATCGACACAATGGTGTGTCGATCGACGCAACTGCGATTTCACGAACAGTCAGCAAGTTAGCAGGTTAATCCGTCGGTTTTTGTCAGTTTCGAATCCTGCAAGCTGAAAACACTAGAAACAGAGTAAAACCGAAGCAACAAATATATCTAATCAAGCATAACCATCTAAACAAAGTAGCATCCTAAAAATCAGAAGAAAAAGTGCAAGAATAAAAAGAAAAACAGAGTACAGAACCGATAATCAAGAGATGACAGCTACGCTCACTCACTATCATCAATCCCACCGTAACGATCAGCATCGCTAGAGTCCTCAGGAGATCGCTGCCGACGACGAGTAACAGGAACGGGCTGACTAATCTGTGGCTGTCTCCTGCAAGTGCAGCCGCGCATCCACTCCCAAATTGTCCTCCATATCCCATCACTACGCTCTCTCCACTCAGCCTCGGACATATCTCCATAGGGAACTGACATCTCAGGATAAGGGCCAATATCAACCGGAGCAGCAGCAGGCGCAGGGGCAGCAGAAGTCGAAGCTCGTGTGGAGGGCTCTCCCAGCGGATGAGCCATAGTCGGAATCCCACGCTGCTCAGTCTCTGGAGGCTGAAATCTCAGAGCCTCCAATGTATCAATCCGTGTCCACCTAGCAGCAGGAAGCTCTATACCACACATCCCAGTAGCCGGGTCCTGATAAACCCAAATGCGCCCCTCCTTGAGCCAGGTAGCGCTCTGCAAATGACTGAAGTCTAGGAACTCCTGGGCTCTATCACGCTCTGTGCCATGTAGAGGAATCCCGCAATGCATAAAAATGGGAGTAAGCAAGCTCCCTACCGTCTCTGTACTAGCTCCATCAAAAGGCTTCGTCTGCAGATCACATAAATGTAAAGCAAAGACAGCTCCCAAGTTGAGACTCGTAGTAGGATCTCTCACGCCAGAACCTCTAAACTGATCTCTCAACCCCATAAACAACATCTCCATCTCATACTTGCGCATCTTGTTGGACTCAAACTTGCATAGCAAGCTCCAACACAAGATACGCGAGACATATCTCAGCACAAGATGCCTCATCATCTTCACTGGTGTGGTCCTGGAGTTGTATCGACCACTGCCAATACACTCCCAGAATGTGCGAGCCTCAACTGGATCCCACTCAAGTGCCATAGCAATGCGCCTCGGCTCAGTACTGAACCCGTAGATCCTGCAGAGATCTAGTAGAGGAATCCGATACCTGACTCCCCAACTCATGAAGGTAAAGATACCTCCTGTAGCGCTCCTCCTATCAGGATCTGGGTAAACCACTCTGCAAGTGGCTAGCAACTGTCTGACCAGCTCAGGATAGAGATCATAAGGGCGCATTGGCATTGTTCCTAGACCAATGCCTCTGCACACATCAAGTACCTGCTCATCAATCCCCAAACTCTTGCAGGTAGAGTAGTCAGCGAACTTGGTTGGCTTGATGGTCATCCCACACCAACCACTGTAGAGAAGTGAACCAAACTCATCCCACTGGTCAAGCAGTGGTCGCTCTGTGAAGTCTGCAGTCTTAAGGAACGAGCGAATGTCCCTTGGCCACTGTCTGGCTGTCGGGATCTCTGTAGTGTCTTCTCGGGGCCAAGGCAAAGCGACTCCAGGTCCATCTCTTACATATGGCTCAGGTGGCTGAGAGTGTCTATGAAACCACTATGGTGGTGGGATGTACTGTCTTGCGGCTGTCGATGTTGTTGCTTGCTTCTTGCGGGGCTGTCGACGAGATGCCATCTGCAAAAGAAATAAAATTCAAACAATATAAGTCTCGGCAACTCTCTGTGAAATCGCGAAGCATCGACCGTTGCATCTAAGGCATCGATCGTTGCAAGGCGATTTCACTTTATCGAACATTTCCCAAAATCGCAAAGCAACGACCGTTGCTCGAGAGCAACGACCGTTGCAAGGCGATTTTGCCGCAAACAAAAATCAACAAAATCAGTTCAAATCCAAGCCACATTATCTCAAATCAGTTCAAAATCAAAACCCATCACCCTAAATCGGTCTAATCACGCATACAACATCAATTTTCAGTTCAAAAATCTCAAACCCTAAAACCCTAAAATTGAATCCGGAAATTTGAGAAATAGAAGTTCATTACCTTGGATTCTTGAGATATGAGCTAAATACAAGGGTTTAGAGTGTGAAATAGGAAGTATTAGCAATTGAAACAAAGAAAAATGATGAGAAGTGGCGATTTTTGGGTGTGAGCTCACGGTTGTACGGATGATCGGAAATGAGAGAGAAAAGAGAAGAGAAAAGGGTTTAAGGTACTTACCTCGGTCGTGGGTGCAACGATCGTTGCTTTAGGGGCAACGACCGTTGCTGGTCAAATCATAATTGATTTTCCGGTTTAGCGCATACCTTAATTTTGCAATTGAACCAATTGCAACGACCGTTGCTTGTGAGCAACGATCGTCACAAAGCGATTACCCCTCTTCGTCAAATCTCCTTGCAACGACCGGTGCACAAGTGCATCGATCGTCACACATCTCCAGATTTGAGTTCTGCATCTGAAACTTAGCAAAAACAAAAACCAAAAACGTGAAATCCTAAGAAAAACACCAAAAATAAGAAAGAAAAACAACTAAACCTAACAGTGGGTTGCCTCCCACTCAGCGCTTATTTAAGGTCATTAGCTTGACCGGACGCACAAGATCTTTCAGGCACCAAGAGAACCTGACAGAGACTTTTTCTGTCTCTGTTCAAGTCTCCTCATCCAAGGTGGAGAATAGGCTGTTGCAGAATGCTCGTGTCCAAGAAAAGATGGAGTAAAATGTGCTCCAGGATCCAGAATCACAGTGTCATCCGGCTGCTCATCATCTGCATCCATGATTGTGAATGTCTGCCCATCTATCAGTGGCTTTCGCAGCTTCTCCATCTCATAACGCAGCGGCTCATCTCCCAGGTGGAGGTCTATTAGACTCTGTCTAACATCAATCACAGCTCCTGTTGTAGCCAAGAATGGTCTTCCAAGCAGCAATGCTTCATCAGGATCGCAGTCATACTTCAGCACAAGGAAGTCTGTCGGAACTAAGTAGTTTCCAACTCTCACTGGAATGTCCTTTAAGAGTCCTTCCGGAACTCGTATAGACTGATCAGATAGGACAAGAGAGGTCCTAGTAGGAGAAAAATTCAGCATCCCCAGCTTCTCTGCCACAGAATAAGGCATCATACTTCCAGCAGCTCCTAAATCACAAAGAGAGCGTCTAAAACTATCCTCAAAGATAGAGCAATCAAGCACAAAGACTCCGGGGTCGGGCAGCTTCTTCGGGATCTTGTTCAGTAGCACCTCACTAATGTGTTGGGGAACTATAATCACCCAGTCTCTCAGCTCTTCATCTAAAGGCAGCATCCTGTTTAAATACCTCTGCACACAGGGATGATAAGGTGGATCATCAGAAGTTGGAATTTCTTCCAATTCTTCACCAATCTCCTCTAGCTTCTTAAGCTCTTCAATTTCCTGTTTAATCACTTCAGACACTGAGGAGTGTTGTCTAACAATCTGGGCTTAAATCTCCTGTTGAGAGATCTCAGAGACTCCAGGGAATAGGCGATCAAGCTCCAAGTCAGCATCTATGCCATTATCATCCGACAGTTCTGTCTGTTCACGCCCTTCAACGACCGACACTAGGGGTGTGTCGATCGTTGCAACACTTTGTTCACAACTTTCACCCGAGAGTTTTTCTCCAAAATCCGAAAATTCTTCCTCCTCTACCAATTTAGCCGTACTTAGCTCAAATTTTTCACCTTGGTGAGACCCATCATTAATGTACACAGACCAGGCTTTAATGTGGGTGTCTGCGACTCCTTTTCCCTTCATAGAACCTGAAATCTGATTCACCTGAGTATCCAGTTGCTTCATGTGAGTGTTCATAGACTCAAATTTTCCATTGAGATCCTCATATAAAGCATCAATCTTCTTGTTGCAGTCCACAGAAGTCTTGATCTGACTCTCCAGCAGCTGTTCCATCATTGTCTCCATCTTAGTCTCGAAAGCAGTGGGTGCAGGAGGTGTCTGATAAGATGAAGATCCGTAGGTTCTCTGAGCACTTTGTCCATAAGGCTTCTGAAAATTACTGGTCTGTCCAAAGCTTGAAGAGTTCTGATTGCCTGTGAAGGCACCCTTCTGTCCTCCACCGGAAAATCTGTTCCCAGATTGATATCCAAATCTGTTTCCTTGGAAACCAGATCCTCCGATGTAATTCACATCTTCTTCCTGAGTGTCCTCCTCAGTCTGAATTACTTCTACTTCTTGAGCGAAATGGACAGCTTTCTTACCTGCTAGGAGATTGCAAACAATGTCTAGCCTAGATCTAATATCAGCTATGTCAGAAGTCTCTACACTTCCACCAGATTTCTTCCTCCTCTCATCCATAGTCTTGCAGTTGTTGCTGCCTATTAGATTCTCAATCAACTGCTTAGCCTGCGTAGGAGTCCTGGTGTTGAAGTTAGCATTACTGGAATTGTCCAGTGCAGACTGATATGGAAGATCTATGCCTCTGAAGAAAATGCCAATCAACTGAACTTCAGTGAATCCATGGTGTGGGCAGTCACGCTGATACTGCTTAAATCTCATCCAGGCAGTCTTTAAAGTCTCCACAGCTCCTTGAGAAAAGGTGAGTATGTCCTGTCTGGACTGGTCTGAGCGCGCATCATCATAGAAGTGACGCAGGAACTCACTCTTTAAAGCTGCCCAAGTAGTGTACTGAGCAGGTGCCAGCTGCTTTAGCCATGCACTAGCGTCTCCAGCAAGACTGTGCAGAAAGAGCTTAAGGAACAGATAGTCCGGGCAGACTCCATCATACTTTATGCCAGTGACTACGTCCTCAAACGAATCAATGTGGTCCATAGGCTGCTCCGTTGGGTAACCATGAAACGCATTCCGTCTCATCAGCGAGTAGTAGATGGTTTTGATTTCAAAGTCGTTCCTCTCAAAAGCAGGAAGCACTAAAGCTGACCGGTTTCTATGAAACTCATCCGGTCTGTTGTAGTCGGCTAAAGTCCTCTCATGGACAACCATCTGTCTACCTTGGGCCTGTCCTTGACCCTGGTTCTGCTCCTGTTGCTGTTGCTCAGGAGGATCAGGGATGACATTCCCTTCAGCATCAACCCGATGCCCAGCAACATTGTACGGGTTGTTATCTCGGTTCCTCAGGGTACCGTCAGCATCTGGTATCAAGATCAGACGTTCTCGTACCATTCTCTCTCTCTTTTCTCTTCTGATAGTTCTTTCTAGACGTCCAAGTTCCTCTAGTCCGAGATTAACTAAGCTCGAGTTCGGATTACTTCGAGTTTTCTGCGTTGGCATAAACTGTCTGTAATCGTCCAACAACGACCGATGCTATCAGTGCAACGATCGATTCAATCTCAGAATCGCCTAGTGACGATCGACGCAAGGGATGCAACGATCGACGCAAGGCGAAAGTTGTACCTGCGACAGAAAGAAACAGAGAAAAAGGTTAGCAGATTATAAAAATAAAAACGAAAAACAAAAATAAAAAGAAAAATTTCTAGTAAAAACCCTAAGTTCGGTCCTATCGAAGACTCAAAGAGTCCCCGACAACGGCGCCAAAAACTTGATAGGTTCTAAGTTTTACCCTATTCTAAACTGCAAGTGCACAGTATCGTCAAAGTAGCATATAGGGTTATCGAATCCACAGGGACACTTGGTCTCAATAGAATCAGAAACGTAGAGATTAACACTAGAAATAAAGCAAGTGGTGAATGAATTAAAAGCAAGGCAAGAAAGTAAACAGTAGCAAGTTGGTTGTGAAAGCAATAAACTAAAAGCGTCAAGCCTAGGGTGTTCTCAGGAAATCAGACAAGCAGACAAGTTAATCAGTGAGGATCAAATTAAACTCAGTTCTAGAACTCAAATCACGTAATTAGAATTAACCAAATCTCTTTGCGAAAATCCTCTAAGTCTAAGTGCAGTAACCCAAGTCTCTTTGCAATTACTAACAGATTAAACTAGCATTAAGTTCAAGTTTGATATGTTCACAATTAAACTAAACCAAATCTCTTTGCGAATAATTTAATTTCTCAACCTAAATAGTTCAGATTCTAAAACACACTCTCGTGTCGAATTTAGCAACCTAAGATCTAGATTCTAATTTATCAGGTTAGAACTAGTTTTAAGCACAATTTAGTTTGAAGAACATTCTAGTCATATGAATCCTTAACTGAATTAAACAAGTCTAGCAAGTCATCAAACCCTAATGAGAAACCCTAAACTTAACTATGGATCTACTCAGACATGATTGATGAAAACATAATCATAGAAATAATAGATTGCATATAAGAAATTAAATAGATAAAGGGGTTCGAAATCTTCTCCAAAATAACTGAAGTACATGATTAGATCAGCCCCGAAAGCTCTAAAAATCTCTTAGCTCTAAGTATGAAAGCGTAAGTAAATTAAACACCAAAATCCTCTATATATAAGCCTAATCTCGGCTGGGGATTCTGTGTAAATACTGGAACTATTCTGGGCCTCTTTGCAAATCTTCATAACTTGTTAAACCGACAAGTACGGCCCATCTCGCTAGTGTGTCGGCCGATGCACAAGGTGTGTCGGTCGCTGCTTGATCAATAAATCGGACAGTGAGTTAAGCTCTCGGCCAAAACGTCCAAAAGTCCCAAAATGCTCCAAATATCTCCAATTAGCTCCAAACCTGATTAAACCTGTAAAAGACTCTAAACTAACACAAAAGACACTAAAAACACATCTATATCATGGTATAAAATGGGTAAAAACTATGATATATCAGCTTAACAAGATGGTTTAACATATGATGGACAAGATGCTTACCATGGGTAAACGCTTATGATGGACAATAGTTAACAAGATGCTTACCATGGGTAAACGCTTATGATGGACAATAGGTGGTCAAGAGTTAACATATTTGTGATCCGTGGATACAAAAGTATGTTGGATCGATTATTCGTGGACACTACCACAGTTATATCACATGCTAAACGCTTATGATGGACAATAGGATGGTCAAGAGATCACATTATTGTAATCCGTGGACACAAAGTATTTTAGTTCGATTATTCGTGGACACTACCATGATTTATATCACATGCTAAACACTTATGATGGACATTAGGGATATGTGATAGCATCCACGCAGATAGATATTGTGGACATCTACTCATAACTATCCATTCGTAAATTTTTTCTTAAGTCCAATTTTTTTTTTTGGAATTCCGGTAGATCGATCGATTCTCTCTCCATTCTGGTGATCTAAATGACCGAAAATCTTACCTATTGGATCATATCCACCGTTCAAAAAACAAAGGGTGAAAAAATGTAAAAGTAAGAAAGAGAATGAAAAGGAAAAGAAAATAAAATAAAATAACAAAAAAGGAGTGGTTAATTTTCGATAGGGATAAAATGGTCTTTTACGTGTGGATTCTACAAAAAAAGATACATAAATGCAAAGAGTTTTGGAAAGGGAAAATACTTAGGTTCACCCCTAGAGGTGAACCCATTTGTTCACCTCCTCTTTTTTTAACCAATAAAAATATGCCATGTAATATTATTTTTAAATAAAATTATAAATTAAAATTAAGGAATTAAAGACATTCAAATATTTTAAGGACCCTTTGAATTTAAACCCTTTGGGGTTTAAGGTTTATAGATTAGGGTTTATGGTATAGGGTTTAAGCTCTTTGGGTTTAGGGTTTAGGGATTAGGGTTTAAGCTCTTTGGATTAGGGATCAGGGATTAGGGTTTAGTTTTTATTTTTTAAAATTTACATGTTGGGTTTAGGGATTAGGGTTTATAGTATAGGGTTTAAGCTCTTTGGGTTTAGGGTTTATGGATTAGGGTTTAAGCTCTTTGGATTAGGATTTAGGGTTTAGGGATTAGGGTTTATTTTTTTATTTTTTAAGATTTACATATTGGGTTTAGGGATAGGATTTAGTTTTAATTTTAATATTTTAGGTTCAAATTATCGTTTAGGATTTAGGGTTTAGAGATTAAGATTTAGCTTTTAGTATTTTTTATAAAAAAATTTATTTTAAGTTTTGTCTGAAATAAAAAATATTTTCTTTTCTTTTATTTTCGTTTTTTATTTTCTTATTTTTAAAATATTTTTAAAATTTTAATTATTTTTAATATTAGATTATGTGTAATTATTTGATTGGTTAGAAAAAGTGGAGGTGAACAAAAGGGTTCACCTCTAGGGGTGAACCCAAGTATTACTCTTTGGAAAGATACAAGATTGAAGTAAAAAGATGAAAAAGATACATCTGGTGCAATTCACCCATAAACGAGGGCCTTCTATTTTGGCCCATTTATTTCTTTGGTTGTCGTGGTCTTTTAGGCTTTTATAACATATACTCAGTTCTGTTTGTAAGTTGGTTGTGATTTGTTTTTAGCTTATCAAGTTATTTTTACCTCGACAATAACCGTAAACAAGGTTTTTTGAAAACGGAGACCATAGACAAATGTCTTAAATGTCTATGCTCAGCTCCACTATAGCCCTCCTGATCAACATTTCAAAATAGCGGGTCGAATCCAAGATGATGGCAATTTAAAGTTGGTTTGGTTTTTTTTTTTTACATGGGATGTGCATTTTGTAGAATGTAATTCCATTCAACATGTTCTCTTCGCCTGCAACCCCACAATTATACTTTCCGCTATTATATTCTCATCGAGTACTACATAATTGGTTCATTATCAATTCTTCATGTTTATATGTCTAATTCGAACTAGTCATATCTTTGATAAAAAAAAAAGAATTAGTCATATCATGTATAAAATCTACATTATATTAATAAACTCTCCGATGAAATTGTATTTTAAAGATTAAGAACTTAAATTTTTGGTTTGTTGGTGCGATTGACACTGTTTATAAAATATAGCGATTTCCAGCAACAAATTTTATTTCGGCATATCATTTGAAAGGAAGAAAGGTAGCTGCTAAAGGATAGTAGTATACTCTTTGTTCCTTTAATTTTGGGGAAATATAGCAAATTTGATTGATTTTTGACTTTATGTCGAAGTAGGACCCAAATATGTTACAAAATATAGCATGAAGAAGACTTACTTTTGACTAATCTCACACCAACTTTGTGTATTTATTATACATTGTTCCACCGTCCACATTACTTTCTCATTGTAGCATGTAGGTAATTCGAGCTATAATTTAGAAAATGTTTAGACTCTTATTATTAAAGTTTTTATCTTTGATCGCGATCAAAAAGATGTTGTAATATTTTAATCCACACAAATCTGAAATCATTAACTTTGGGAAAAGAACAAAAAAAGTAGAAAACAAACCTTAACGTTAATTACATTAACAATATGTATATTTGTGCGGTTGAATTTAGTGGACAAAACAACCAAATTTACAACTTTCGGTGTTAAAAAGTACCTCCTAAATACTAATAACAAAGAAATTAGAAAAACATAAAATCAGAAATAATCCACTGTAATAGAGTACGGAATGAGGAGCAAATGAATAGAAAAAAGCAGGTGGGACACAAATTGTTTAGCAACAACAAAAGAGATTATTTTGGACATGATTTGTTATCTACTTATCCCGTTGCATTTGTTTGTTCTCTATGCTCGCATTATGTTTGTGTTTCCAGACACGACGACATTGAACCAAGGATTACTCATCAATACATAAAACCGAGCAAGATTCTTATTGCTTATCAATGGAACATTAAGATAATACTCTCTATCCCAAGTCATAGTGACATCCCACTGATCAACTCAACTTTTATTCCTTCACCTGGCAACTCAACTCAACATTCATTGCTTCGGTACTTTGATAATGGAGCTTGTCTCCGGGAGAGTCTCTTTACACCAAAGTTCACCACATATGGGAGAGTACTGATATGCCTCTAAGAGTATATTCAAGGAGGAAGAAGGAGAACAAGCAAGAGGAGTCATCAACTATAGCTGAGCTGGCTGATTAGTTGATATAACAAGTTGTTACGAGCTTTGACCAAGCTGACTTTATAATACAATAAACCATTGTAAAAAAGCTTCAGTATATAAGGAGCATTATTCTTTACAATTGGGTCAGTTAGAAAACTCGGTACTGGATTCTCGGGTGTGAGAATTACAGAGGAGCTAAGAGAGAATTTCTCTTGAGCTAGTTACACACTTTACATTCAATATATCTCTTGATTCATAACAAATTGGTGCAGAAGAGCGATCTAGATCGAACAATCGCGAGTTCAATCGGAGAAGATGACGAAGCATGCTACAAACAGTTCGAGTTCGCCGGTGACGGTAAATTCGTTATCGGAGCTGATGATGAAGCATACGGCGGAGCAAGTGGCGATTAATAAGCAAGTCCAAGCAGCTCTTACGGCGTTACAGAAACAGGCGATATCCATGGAAACTCAATCGAAGGAGACGTTCGAGTTTTTATCGGAGAAGATTGATACGAATTTTGTGAAATTGTGTGACCTAATCGAGAAAGCGGTTGGCAAACGCGAGCTCAACGACGACGATAACCTCAACCAACACCGATCTGGTCAGGTACGTCACTCACACTTGGAATCTGGCCGTAGTTATAGGTCTGAGGAAGGGGATGTGAGAGATCATATAATTTGTAGCAAATCAAAAATGTTAAAACGTGCTGAGCTCCCTGTTTTCGATGGTGAGGATGCCTATGGATGGATCGCACTAGCTGAACGGTTTTCCAGGATTGTGGGATATGATGAAGTAACAAAGTTGGAGGTAGTATCTGTCAGTCTAATGGGGGATGTTCTCAGCTGGTTTAACAGTGAAACACATCGAAAGCCATTTGAGAGGTGGAAGGAGTTTAAGGAAAGGTTGATAGCGAGATTTTGCAGAGAAAAACTCAGAGATCCGAGTCAGCCATTCTTTGCTGTGAAACAAACTGGAACCGTGGCTGAGTATATACATTTGTTTGGAGATTTATCTACACAGGTTTCTGGTCTGACAGAGAAGCAGCTGGAAGGTATTTTCATGAATGGGTTGAGTCATGAAATGAGGGAAGTAGTTAACATGTGTAAGCCTATTGATCTTCCGGAGATGATCTCTACGGCTTATCAGATGGAAACTAGCTCTCTCTATAAAGTGGTCTGCCGAGAAAGGCAATTTGAAGGGAAACCACTGCTGAAATCTGGTGTTTCGTGATCCTACTCTAGTCATATGCCTAACACAGGCTGGCAAGGGAGGCAAATACAGAGCACTACTGGCTCAACGGTCGCGAAACAGGGTCTTACCCAAACTGCTAGACCACAGCTCAAACTCACTGAAGCTCAGATAGCAGAGAAGAAACGTTTAGGTCTTTGATTCAAGTGTGATGAAAAGTGGTCCAAGCAACACCAATGCCCGAACAGAACATTTCAAGTCTTAACAGTTATCAACGGGTTTGAGATGGAAATTTTGGATCAGTCTTTAATTGAAGTGGATGATCATACGGAGGAGGAATCAGTAGAGATGATGGAGCTATCTTTAAACTCTTTCTTGGGCCTGAATTATCCTACTACCACTAAACTAAAAGGGAGTTTGGGGAATAGAGAAGTGATTGTGATGTTGGATAGCGGTGCAACGCATAACTTCGTCTCTCCAATGACAGTGAAGAGAGCAAGGTTAAACGCGTCTGTGAACCGCAATCTAGAGGTTCAACTGGGGACAGGATTATCGGTGCAAGGTTCAGGAGTGTGTCGTAATGTACAAATCGATTTTCCAGAGATGTCTTTCAACACAGATTTAATTGTGTTAGAGTTGGGAAATGCTGATATAATCCTTGGTGTTCAGTGGCTGAGAACTCTTGGTAAATGTTTAGTAGATTGGCAGAATCATGAGATGAGTTTCACATACAATGGGAAACAAGTTACACTCAGAGGTGATCCTTCGTTACATGAATCAACAGCTTCCTTTAAGGCATTCAAAGTGTTGCCTACGGTCAGGAGCAAAGGGGTGGATTTGTTGTTTAAGTCTGCTAAAGTGGTATCAGAAGATAAGGTGCAAATTCCTCTGGAAATTGCAACCACATTACTGAGATTTGACAAAGTTTTCCAGGACCCTAAAGGCTTACCACCTGTGAGAGGGAGAGAACACTCAGTCACGCTACAGAAGGGGCAGGGACCAATCAGTGTTCAACCGTATCGATACCCTCACACTCATAAGGAGGCCATGTAGACACTGGTTCAGGAGATGCTTTATGAAGGGTTAATACGACAAAGCCATAGTCCTTACTCCAGTCCGGTGTTGCTAGTTAAGAAGAAAGACAACTCGTGGAGGTTCTGTGTGGACTATAGAGCGATTAACCGAGCAACAGTTCCTGATAAATACCCAATTCCCATGATTGATCAGTTACTAGATGAACTTCATGGAGCCAAGTTTTTCACCAAACTGGATTTGAAAGCGGGGTATCATCAAATCCGAATGAAGGAGGAAGACATTGAGAAAACATCATTTAGAACACATGATAGTCATTATGAGTTCTTGGTTATGCCATTCGGTTTGACAAATGCTTCAGCCACATTCCAAGCTTTAATGAATGAGATATTCAAACCGTTTCTCTGGAAGTTTGTGTTGGTGTTTTTTGATGATATTTTGGTTTACAGCTCAACATTGGGGGATCATGTTAAGCATGTGGAGGC
The DNA here is from genome assembly GCA_030180135.1 of Orychophragmus violaceus. NCBI lineage: Eukaryota > Viridiplantae > Streptophyta > Magnoliopsida > Brassicales > Brassicaceae > Orychophragmus > Orychophragmus violaceus. The sequence continues at coordinate 11,012,756 of CM058235.1, read as the reverse complement.
AGTATTAAAGGTGTTGGAAGAGCAGACCTTGTTTGCAAATAAGAAGAAATGTATTTTTGCTCAGCCTTCAGTGGAATATTTGGGCCATGTAATCTCTTTTGAAGGGGTATCTACAGATGAACAGAAAGTTGAATCCGTTAAGAAGTGGCCAACGCCAAAATCAGTGAAGGATTTAAGGGGTTTTCTGGGCCTAACTGGTTATTATAGACGTTTTGTTCAGAATTATGGATCTATTGCAAAACCATTGACTGAACTACTCAAGAAGGATCAGTTTTTATGGTCAGATTCAGCTCAATCAGCTTTTGAGAGTTTAAAGGCAGCAATGATATCAGCTCCAGTTTTAGCTCTACCCAATTTCAATAAGTTGTTCATTGTTGAATCTGATAAGTTGTTCATTGTTGAATCTGATGCGTCAGGGTATGGATTGGGAGCAGTTCTGATGCAAGACAGACACCCAATAGCTTATTTTAGTCATGCTTTGACTACCAAGGAGCAACTGAAACCGATTTATGAAAGAGAGCTGATGGCCATAGTAATGTCCATTCAAAAGTGGCGGCATTACTTATTGGGCAGAAGATTTGTGGTAAGGACAGACCAACAGAGTCTTAAATACCTGTTGGAGCAGAGAGAAGTTACATTAGATTACCAAAGATGGCTAACTCGCATTTTGACCTATGAGTTTGACATTGAGTATAAGATGGGGAGCGAAAATAAGGTGGCTGATGGATTGTCTAGAATGAGTATGGCGATGTTGAAAACTTCATCTCACTTTCTGTTATCTCTTACAATTCCTACTACATTACAGTTACAGGATGTTTATAAAGAGATTGATGAAGATGATCAGATTCAGGAGTTGTTGCGAAAGGTTGTAGCAGGGGAACCAACAAAACCTGGATATTCTGTGGTGGAGGGAAGACTGTTTTATAAGAAGCGGCTGGTCATATCAAAATCCTCAGCTTACATTCCATTGATCCTACGGGAATGTCATGACAGTTTTCTTGGTGGACATTCTGGGGTACTAAGAACATTGCAGCGGATACAGTTATCCTTTCATTGACCGAAGATAAGGAAGACAGTCCAAGAGTATGTTGCTGCATGTTCTGTGTGTCAGACACACAAATCCTCAACCTTATCACCAGCTGGGTTATTGCAACCAATTCAGCTGCCATCTCAAATATGGATAGATATATCAATGGATTTCATCGAAGGTTTACCTTTATCGCAAGGCATGAATGTGATATACGTGGTGGTTGATAGGCTCAGTAAGTATGCCCATTTCATGGGATTAAAGCATCCTTTCAATGCAGCAGATGTATCTCAGAAGTTTGTTAAAGAAATCATCAGATTACATGGGTTCCCTCAGTCTATAATATCAGACCGGGACAAGGTGTTTCTTAGCAGCTTTTGGAAGGAATGTTTTCGTGCTTCGGGGACAAGACTGCGCTTCAGTACAGCCTTTCATCCTCAATCCGATGGGCAAACTGAGGTGTTAAACCGTTGTTTGGAGACATATCTCTGGTGCTTTGCGTCGACTCACCCAAAGACTTGGTCTAAATACTTGTCTTGGGCTGAGTTATGGTATAATACTTCATACCATACAGCTTTGCAATGTACTCCTTTCAAACTGGTTTATGGAAGAGAAGCACCATCTCTACTCACCTATGAACCGAGTTCTACTAAGAATTTTGAAGTAGATGTGATGCTGCGTGAACGAGAGGAAATGCTGCATTCTGTGAAAGAGAATTTACTACGGGCCCAATCTATTATGAAGACGAATGCGGATAAGAGTCGAAGAGACCTGGAGTTTGAAGTAGGCTCGATGGTTTACTTGAAATTAAGACCTTATCGGCAGCATTCAGTAAGCAAACGACTGCATCAGAAGCTAGCAGCTCGTTACTATGGGCCCTATGAAGTGTTGGAGAAGGTGGGGAAGGTTGCATACAGGTTGAGACTCTCACCAACATCAAAGGTGTTGGGATTGTGTCCTGAAATCACACTTGTACTCACTCCTGATAATAGTTGTGTATCGAGATCAATCGTTTGTATAATACTGGTGATTGTAATGCTTTGCTATAAGCCTCTTGTAATCTGTAAGTTGTAGACTTACTGCCAGTATTATATGATCATATAGGGTCACACACCTAAGCAATCTGGAAGCTAACATATGGGAATGATCATTTTGATAATGATCACGTTGATGTGTATTGGATACACATTGACATAGAGTTTTATGATGTGTGTGTCGATCGATACATGAGTGTGTCGATCGATGCAGGCTTTTCGAGGAGGTGTGTCGAAGTGTGTCGATTGATGCATATCGGGTTTCGAAACTGATGTTTCGGATAAATGACGTAAACGAGTCGGGCTTGTCCGACGGTCTGTGATGTCATTTCCAGGTCGATATATAAAGGCTTATATGGTCGACCTGGACCCTAGCCGTCACTGTTATTCTCAGAGAGAAAAGCAGAGATATCGAAAACTCATTCCCTGAATCCGGCACTAGCATCCCGACGTTCCAGGCTGTGTGAGTGTGTGCTTGGTAGAGGCGAAGCACTTGATTCGCTACCGATCTCATTACCATTCTATTCCGCTGCCAGATCTGAGGTAAGAACGAGGTAATAGATTCAATCACCTAGACCCTAGATCCTAGGGAAACTCCAACAGTGGTATCAGAGCCTAGGGTTTAATCTGTTGAATCTGAGGCATGTAAATTGACTGATGATGAATTTGATTAGATTTATGCCTGCTAGATCATGTTTTGAAGAATTTAATCACGGATTAAAAGTCTCTGTTGAAAACGATGATCTTGTGTCGGTCGACACACCGCGAAACACGAATAAAATTTTAGGGTTTGTCGCATGGCGTCGATCGACACTAGTCTTGTGTCGGTCGATGCATCGCGAAAACTCGTAAAAGATTTTAGGGCTTTCGCACAGCATCGATCGATACACTGGGTGTGTCGGTCGATGCACCGTGAAAATGCGAAAGAGCTCGTGTTTTCGCATAGTGTCGATCGACACAAGTTTGTGTCGGTCGATGCACCGCGAATTCGCCTATTAAAATTTGGGTTTAGATTTGAAATCGCACTGTGTCGGTCGACACAAGCCTTGCAAATGGTTGAATCGGTTCAATTGGATTGAACTGGTTATCATGCTTGGTTAAGGTAGATTAAATCGGTTTAAATTGGATGAACTGGTTCAATTGAATTGAACTGGTTATCTCAATTAGAATAAACCGATTTAATTGGTTAAGATCAGTTTGATTGGATAAGTCGGTTCAATTGGATTGGACCGGTTATCGTGATTAATTAAAACTGGTTGAATCGGTTCAATTAGATGGACCGGTTAAATTGGTTTTGACCGGTTATCTCGAATGATCTTAAGGTTGCATATCAAGAGTCGACCAAGTGTGTCAGTCGACGCATATGGTGACGATGCGAACCGTAATCGTTTGGTTTTGAACCATATGATTAAGAAACCGAACTGAATGACCTAACCCACTAAAATTAGAACGATTAAAACTAAATTGAAATTAAAAGTTAAAATGTTTTAAACCTATCTAATACACATTGGATGTGTGTTAGATCGAAGTTTAGTTATTCAATATGGTCAACTGTCAAGACTCGTTTCGTTGTTGGATAGTCTTGGAGTCCTTGGAATCCACAATTACATGAGTAAGGCAGGTAATAGTATTGATGGTCTTGCAGTGCTTGACATCTACAATTACGTGACCTAAGAGATTGAATTACTAATCTTTTAAAGTTCCGTTTCCTCAACTAAATATTAAGTGATCTTGATGTCTTGCCCAATCTTGTCTACTGTCAAGACTCATTTCGTTGTTGGATAGTCTTGGAGTCCTTGGTATCCACGACTACATGAGTAAGGCAGGTGATCATTGATAGACTTGCAGTGCGACTGTCAATGATCACAAGACTGAAGAGATTGGTTTACTTGACTGGGCTATCAGAAGTTCTGGGCCCAGAGACGTCAGAGTGGATGAGACATGGATTGTCTTATCTGCGACCAAGAGTTGTACTGGGTACAATTAGCAATGGTTTGCTTACCTAGATTACTAAACTCTGGGTGATGACGAGTCGTCCACTCAGATTTTAGTGATGTATGGATCTTGGATCATTATATTCATAGAGGAAACATTGTTTGAATATAATGCGAGTTTTCTTATTGGATAAGATTCCTCATTTCCTGAAATCATAACTAAAATTATTTTGATTAAAATTTTCAGCCTATGTCTAAAACTACCTTTTCGTTGCGATCCGTCCTTGAGAAGGACAAGTTAAATGGATCAAATTTCCTGGATTGGTATCGCAATTTGAGATTAATCCTCAAGCAGGAGAGTAAGGACTATGTCCTTGAGAAAGCTCTTCCAGAAAGGCTTGGAACCAATCGCTCGAATGCAGTATATGATGCTTGGAATAAGCATTATATTGATGTGGTAGATGTGCGTGGTCTGATGTTGGCTACCATGGTACCAGACTTAAAGAGTCAATACGAAACCATAGAGTCGCCAATAGAGATGATCACCAGCCTGAAACTGAAGTTTCAGGATCTGGCACGAGTTGAGAGATTCCAGATGGCGAAGTCTCTCACTGGGTGCAAGCTACCAGAGGATGCTCTAGTGAGTCCTCATGTCATTAAAATGATGGGTTACATTGATAACCTGGGGAAACTGGAATGTCCTGTCAGCTTAGAGTTGGCCACTGACATCATTCTGCAGTCACTGCCGTCTAGTTATGATAAGTTTATCAAAAGCTATATCAAGAATAACTTGACGAAGACGTTGACTGAGCTGCATGGCATGCTCAAAACAGAAGAGCAAGACATCATAAAGGGTAAAAGATTTGAGAAATCTTGGATTGACAAGGGTTGAGGCAGGGCCGTCCACATTTGGAATCAAGATAAGCCTGTGTCATCTTATAAGCCCAAGTATGGCCCACCTGGTGTTAGAAAGTGCTTCTACTGTGATGAATCAGGGCATTGGAAGAGAGATTGCATTAAATTCTTGGAAGATTCACAAGAGATGAAGGAGATGTATGGTACTTCTTCTTCAGGTATTGTGTTATTATTTCAAGTTCTACGTATGTATTGGATACTAGTTGTGGTACTGATATTTTGGAAATATGCAGGGCCTAAGCAACAGTAGAACGTTGAGGAAAGGACAAGTGGAACTGCGTGTCTGGTATGGAGAAATGGTTGCTACATAAGCCGTAGAGATTCTCCACTTGTAGGAGCCTTTCAAGCTTGATTTTTGAATTAAGTAATTGCTACTATGTACCTGCTTATGCAGAGATGTCTTTCATTTTCTTGTAAGAATTTGGATGTTTTTCATTCTGATAAAAGACAAGTTTTGCTCTTTTGATCTTAATGAAATATTATATGGTAGCACCTCCTTTAGATAAATGGGTTTTATGTCTTAAACCAATATACACCAGAATATAACATAAATACCAAACGGTTTAAGTCTGATGACTTGAACTCGATTTTTCCTTAGCATAGTCGTTTCGACCACATAGAGTGAAGCGGATTCAGAAGTTCCATAGTTATGGGCTTTAGGCTCATTTGATTATAAATCATATGAGATATGGATTCTGCTTACTGGACCAAATGACTAAGGCTTCGTTGGCAGAGCTAAAAAGAAGGGTCAAAGGCTTATTGGGCCTTGCATGTACTGATGTATGTGGCCCGGTGAGCATTAGTGCCGGAGGAAATATTCAGTATTTCATTATTGATAGGCTCAAAGTTTATCCCTATTCTAAACTGCAAGTGAACAGCAATGTCAAAGTAGTATATAGGGTTATCGAATCCACAGGGACACTTGGTCTCAATAGATCAGAACAGTAGAGACTAATACTAGAAATAAGCAATGTGATAAAATTAAAAGCGGTGCGAGAAAGTAAATCAGTAGCAGAGATTAACGGTTGTGGAAGCAAGTAATTAAAAGCGTCAAGCCTAGGGTATTCTCAGGAAATCAGACAAGCAAACAGTTCATTCAGCAAGGATCTAATTAAGCACAGTTCTAGAACTCAAAACACAGATGTAGAATTAACCAATTTCCTTTGCGATAATTCTCTAAGTCTAAGTGCAGCAAACCAAACTTTCGTTTGCGAGAACTAACAGATTAAACTAGCATTAATCCCAAGTTTGATATGTTCACAATTATCCTAAACCAAACTTCCGTTTGCGCAAAGTTTAATTGCCCAATTTAATTAGTTCAGATTCCTAAACCCCACTTCCGTGACGTATTTAGCAACCTAAGATCTAGATTCTAATTGATCAGGTTAGAACTAGCTTTAAGCACAATTAAATTGAAGAACAGTTATAGTTTGAATCCTTAACTGAATTTGAACAAGTCTAGCAAGTCATGAAATCCTATGTGAGAAACCCTAAACCTAACTAGGAATCTACTCAGACATAGATAATGAAAACATAATCATAGAATGAATAAATTGCATAAAAGAATAAGAGTAAAAGGGGTTCGAAATCTTCTCCAAATACAGATGAAGTAATAGGTTCAGATCAGCCCCAAAAGCTCTAAAAATCCTCTGCTCTTAATTATCAAAGTGTAATGTAAAGCCTCCCTAATTAAAACACTAAAAACTCTATTATATAGGTATAATCTCGGCCAGGGTCTTCTTTGTAAATATCAGGAACTTCTGGATCAAAGTGCAATATCTTGATTCTTCTAAACCGCCGAGTTTTTGGCCCATCTCGCTGGTGCATCGATCGATGCTAGAGTGCAACGATCGACATCTTCCTCTGTTTCGGACAGTGAACTCTATCTCTCGGCCAAACACTCCAAAAATCTCTAAAATGCTCCATTATCTCCAATTCAGCTCCAAACCTGATTATACCTGTAAAAGACTCTAAAAGAACACAAAAGACACTAAAAACACAACTATATCATGGCATAAAACCGGTAAAAACCATGATATATCAATTACCTTATTGATGGTTTCAGTAAGTATGGTTGTGTTCATTTGATGAGACACGAGTCGGAATCCTTTGAGGAGTTCCAAAATGAAGTATAGAAACGATATGACAGAAGTATTAGAGTCTCTCGATTAGATCGTGGAGGAGAATACTTGAGTCAAGAATTGAGTGATCATCTAAGTGAGTGTGAAGTCGCTTCACAGCTCATCTCTCCTGAAAACCTTGAATGGTGTTTCTGAGAGAATGAATCGGATCTTATTGGATATGCTCCGATTAATGATGAGTCACATGAATCTTCCATTATCCTTTTAAAATACGCTCTAAAATGAACATGTTTGCGCTAAATAAGTTTTCTATCAGAATCAGTGAAAAACACCACATTGGATGTGGAATGGGTGATTTCCAAATATGTTTTTCTGATTAATTGGGATTGAAAGGTTTGTGTAAGGCAGTTGTCAACAAACAAACTTGAACCCAAATCTGATAGGTGCTGTTTCGCTGGTTGTCCTAGGGAAACCGAGGCTTAGTACTTTTGCAACCAATCCGAGAACAAAGTTATGTTGTTCGAAACTCTGTTTTTCCAAGAAGAACAGTGGGAGTAAAAGTACAGCTCGAAGAAATTCGAGAAACACATGAGGCTGCTCAACCTGTTGAGGGGGAACAGCGGTTAGATCTACAAAGTGCTATAGGATCTACACCTGTGGAGCCTGAAGTTCGCTGATCCTAATGGATCCGTCACTAAATCGAGGGTGATTCCTCGTGACCGATTGCCGTGATCAGTTGATCATTGAAAAGTGACGAGCCTGCGAAATTCAAAGAAGCGAAGGTGAGCCCCAACTCCGAAAAATTGGCTAGGTATGCATGTTAGCTTCACTGATTGAAGCAAACATCTTGGAGTTGGAATCTATGTTCTGTTAAAACGGTCAAAGGTTTTGACTCGATCAGGAACGAATAGAAACCGTGCGTTTACAAGTAAACTAGTGGGAGCGTAGTTGCAATTCTCAAAACTGTATGTTTAGAACGTACTTAATCTCATAAACGACGTTCCAACGCTAAAGTCTTGTCAAGATTTGGGTCGTAAGTCATATTTAACGAGAGACATGGGAGAAGCCGCGTAAGCTCTTGGAATATGGATCCATTGAGATGGATCAGAAGAGCTAATTGGATCGTGTCAAAATCCTTATGATTATAAGGTACTTGACAGTTCCAATATGCATGATTCCAAGAATGGCTTCACACCAAAGGTCTTATGGTAATGATCTTAGCAAGATGAAGTGTCTTGGACACTGGCTGAGCTGGCGTCTATGAGTGTGATTCCTTTTGCTTATGCAATAGAATCCATCATGAATGCCATATTTTGCGCTCGTCTAAATGCAACTGACGCATAAAGCATGGCGAGAAGATACCAACTTGTTCCGGTAAGAGTCACTGGACAGTTGTAAAGAATATCCCCAAGTGTTTGAGAAACACTAAGGATAGGTTCTTGTACAATTGATATATCATGGTTTTTACCAGTTTTATGCCATGATATAAGTATGTTTTAGAGTCTATTTGTGTTTCTTTAGAGTCTTTTGCAGGTTTTATTAGGTACACGCACGTTTGGAGCTAATGTGGTGATTATGGAGCTTATTGGAGCATTTTGGAGTGTTTGGCCGAGAGACAGAGTTCACTGTCCAGATTTGAGGATTGCGTCGATCGTTGCACACCTGCATCGATCGATGCATAGCGCGAATGCGCCAGACTCGGCGGTTTAATGAAGAATGCTGATATTGCAGAAAAGCCCATATATTTACACAGAAGCCCAAAACGTGTTTTAGACTATATATTAGGGTTTTTAGCCACTTGTTTAGGCAACGCTTTACTTTAGTTTTATTTTATTTCAGAGAGCCTTAGGGGCTGATCTTGTTCTCGAAAGAGACTTGATTTCGAACCCCTGTTGATTATTCTGTTTAATGATATTTGGTTTTCTACTTATGATATCTTCTGTCTCAATGAACATGTCTGAGTAGTTTACCTGTTAGGTTGAAGGATTCTCATTAGGGATTTCATGGAACTATAGTTTAAATCAATCTGTAGGGATTCATATATGCTAGTTCTTTGTTTAGGTTGTTCTTAATGCTTAATCTGAAGTAGCTGATCAGAATTATGATGTTAGGCTGATTAATGCAGCGAAAGTTGGTTAATTTAGCTAGAAAGAACCTAGATGAGCAATTAAACTTCTCGCAAACGAAAGTTTGGTTTAGGTTAATTGTGAACATATCAAACTTGAAATTTAATGCTGGTTTAATCTGTTAGTTCTCGCAAACGAAAGTTTGGTTTGCTGCACTTAGACTTAGAGAATTATCGCAAAGGAATTTGGTTAATTCTATATCCGTGTTTTGAGTTCTAGAACAGTTTCTGATTAGATCCAGACTGATTGATTGCTTGTGTTCCTGATTTCCTGAGAACTCCTGAAACCTAACGCTTCGCCTCCTTGCTCACAAACCACTCCTGCTACTGATTTACTTTTCTGCTCTGCTTTTAGTTTAATCACCTTTGCTTTCTCCTAGTTTAATCTTTTCTGTTCTAATCTATCGTTGACCGGAGTCCCTGTGGATTCGATACCCTAAGTACTACAACTACATCACTGTGCACTTGCAGTTAGAATAGGGTTAAAACTACACCTATCAAGTTTTTGGCGCCGTTGCCGGGGACTCTTTTGAGTCCTCGATAGATTTGAACTTAGGGTTTAGACTAGGATTTTCGTTTTTAATTTTTGCTACTAATTTTTTTTCTTTTTTTCTGTTCTTGCGTTTCAGGTACGCCTGTAATCGCTTTGCATCGATCGACACTGCCATGTGTGTCGATCGTTGCATTCTCGAGCTTGCATCGATCGACGCTACTCTGCATCGATCGACACAGTGCGAAAGAATGATGGGAATGATGGAACGGATGTTGGAAAATCAGCAGAATAACTCGTTCTGCAGAGGCTATGGTTCCAATTCATTCACCAGAGACTATGAATCTCCATCATATCAGCCTGTTCCTCCTCACAATACACAGTCTAATAAGCTGATGAGCATGATGGAGCAGTTACTGGAAAGACATGAAGAGGATAGGAACTACATAAATGGTTCTGGTTTCAAGGAAACAGGTATGGAAATCAGCAAGGTAATTCCTATCAAAGGACTTATGGATCACCCTCCTATCAGGCATCTCCTGCTGCTAATGCTTGTAAGAGCAAGATGGAATCCATGATGGAGCAGTTCCTAGAGGATCAGGCTAAGACCGCTGCAAATTTCGACAGGAAGCTGGAAGCTATACATGAAAATCTGAATGGGAAGTTTGAATACTTGAGCACACATTTGAAGAAGCTAGATGTCCAAGTTCAACAAACAGCTGGAGCAATACAAAGGCATAATGAAGCTAGGAAAGATGAACAATACAAATCCATCAAAGTTGTGACCTTAGGGGATGAGATTGAGTTGCTAGGTGAAGAAGATAGCATAATCTCGGATTTTCTGGATGAATATTCTGTCTGAGACATGCATCAATCGACACCCCCTTAGTGTCGATCGACACGCCGTTCTGACGGCAATTTCGAGTTCTTACGACAAACAGAATCGCCTTGCATCGATCGACACACATCATGCAACGATCTACACAAAACGCAGACATGACCAGAAACCTGCAACAGTACCAAAACAAGTCTACAAGCCCATTGTGCCATATCCTAAGGTTCCTAAACCTTCCAAACAAGAGCTAGAAGTGGCTAACTGCATGAAAGTGATAGATAAGAAGGTGAATAAAACACCACCAGTTGAAACTTCGCGAGTTCATGCAAAGAAGATGATCTCCACTGATGGTCATCTGAAAGAAGAAGTTCAGATTGGTGGAACTACAATATCTGATAGTGGAAAGAAGAAGATGGCGGTTCCTCTTGAACCTGGTCTAACATCTTCAGTACCTGCAACTGCTCATAAGCAAAAAGCTCCAGACATCAGATATACATCAAAGGTAAGGTACAAATCACCTAAGCTTAAACCTTCTGATCACATTGTTTTGAAAGCAGGAAAACGCAGTAGACCGCCCAAGCTTCGCTCCCGCCCTGATTCTGATTACTCTTTCCTTGGAAAACCTCATGATCTGAAAGCCTATACACCTCCTTGGATGAAGAGATATTCACAGAGACACTCAAAGTCTCTGTTGAAACCGCCTTGAGTCAAATCTCTTCCAATAGTCAAGCTAATGACTAAAAACAAGCGCTGAGTGGGAGGCAACCCACTGTTAGTGTGTTCAGAGCTGAGGGAAACAGGAATAATCGCATTGCATCGATCGACACACATTGTGCATCGGTCGATGCAGTCGCGATTTACGGTTTAACGAATTGATTGCGGTTCAGACATCGGTTATCTACATAACCGCGAGCGATAATCGCCATGCATCGATCGACACCCTTGGGCATCGATCGACGCAGGGCGACGACAGGTAAGTAATCTGCAACTTTTCGGTTTGTTCTTCAATTTGATTATTCTTTCACCGAGCTCATGCTTTGATTACACTGGGGACAGTGTAGTTTAAGTGTGGGGGAGGAAGCTACTGACGCACGCTTTTGTTTTTTTAGTTTTTCAAAATTTTTTTTATTGAGTCAAAATTTGTATGAAACTATGATTTTTCGAGGAAACTTTTCGCTTGAACAGGAACTAAGTGACCATTGGACAGACTTGCAGAGCCTCTATGACTGTTAGAAAACCCAGACACAGATCAGCCTACTGAGGACACCCACATCACTTCAGGTATCAGAGGATCCTTTTACTGACTTCAACCTTAATACTGACTTAGATTTCTCACCTAAGGGCTTGGTATACTTTGTGTCGGATTCCCTTGTTAGTTCTGACACAGCCTGTCAACCTATCCTATTTAGTCCCCTTCTCCCCTTCCATAAAAAAAAAGATAATAAACTGAGGATGAGTTAGTAACTCCGAAGTGGTCATGGGAGTGGTAGAGACCCCTATTATCTCTTATGCGATCCATGGAATGTGTCCAAAGTACACTCCTTAACGGGAAGAACACTGATAAAAAAAATAAAATGATACCCAGTGGGGAAAAATCAGTTGTTAAAGAAGGGAAAGAGAAGAAAGGGACTAGAGAAAGATAGTATGGTGGTCTAGAGCTGATAAGGTAAGAATCCATGTGCCCTTTGATCGATACTCCTTAGGTGAGACCGCACTTAAATACTTGCAGAAGTCAGTAGAGAGAATTTGAATGCTTGAATGTGATTGTGGAGTTTACTTAGGATAGTTGCTAAGTGTGGGGGAAGTACATGTTGGTATTGAGTTCTGCAGGAAAGTTTTCAGTGGATTACTAAGTGAATGTGAATGCGAAAGTTCCTAAGACGAAATGAGTTTCTGTGTTTTCAAACTTCTTTTCTTATGCTTTGGTTCTTTACTTGCTTGAGGACAAGCAAAGGCTAAGTGTGGGGGAGTTGATATATCATGGTTTTTACCGGTTTTATGCCATGATATAAGTATTTTTTAGAGTCTATTTGTGTTTCTTTAGAGTCTTTTGCAGGTTTTATTAGGTACACGCACGTTTGGAGCTAATGTGGTGATTATGGAGCTTATTGGAGCATTTTGGAGTGTTTGGCCGAGAGACAGAGTTCACTGTCCAGATTTGAGGATTGCGTCGATCGTTGCACACCTGCATCGATCGATGCATAGCGCGAATGGGCCAGACTCGGCGGTTTAATGAAGAATGCTGATATTGCAGAAAAGCCCATATATTTACACAGAAGCCCAAAACGTGTTTTAGACTATATATTAGGGTTTTTAGCCACTTGTTTAGGCAACGCTTTACTTTAGTTTTATTTTATTTCAGAGAGCCTTAGGGGCTGATCTTGTTCTCGAAAGAGACTTGATTTCGAACCCCTGTTGATTATTCTGTTTAATGATATTTGGTTTTCTACTTATGATATCTTCTGTCTCAATGAACATGTCTGAGTAGTTTACTTGTTAGGTTGAAGGATTCTCATTAGGGATTTCATGGAACTATAGTTTAAATCAATCTGTAGGGATTCATATCTGCTAGTTCTTTGTTTAGGTTGTTCTTAATGCTTAATCTGAAGTAGCTGATCAGAATTATGATGTTATGCTGATTAATGCAGCGAAAGTTGGTTAATTTAGCTAGAAAGAACCTAGATGAGCAATTAAACTTCTCGCAAACGAAAGTTTGGTTTAGGTTAATTGTGAACATATCAAACTTGGAATTTAATGCTGGTTTAATCTGTTAGTTCTCGCAAACGAAAGTTTGGTTTGCTGCACTTAGACTTAGAGAATTATCGCAAAGGAATTTGGTTAATTCTATATCCGTGTTTTGAGTTCTAGAACAGTTTCTGATTAGATCCAGACTGATTGATTGCTTGTGTTCCTGATTTCCTGAGAACTCCTGAAACCTAACGCTTCGCCTCCTTGCTCACAAACCACTCCTGCTACTGATTTACTTTTCTGCTCTGCTTTTAGTTTAATCACCTTTGCTTTCTCCTAGTTTAATCTTTTCTGTTCTAATCTATCGTTGACCGGAGTCCCTGTGGATTCGATACCCTAAGTACTACAACTACATCACTGTGCACTTGCAGTTAGAATAGGGTTAAAACTGCACCTATCAACAATTGAGAAAAAGACGAATCAGTTATGAGTAGTTAGACGGACAAAGATGAATCCCGGTTCCCACCTGGTTATGTCTTTTGCCTGTGTGGCGGTGCTGTCTGTTGGAAAGGTTTCCAAGCAGAGGACCGTAGAATAGTGCTTGTTAAAGAATAGCGGTGTGGTTTGTTGGAATGGTTCCAAGCAAGAACACCGCAGCATCTCTCACAACCTAAGCACGAGTTGTATACTGTTTCTGTAGGTACTAGATATCTGAAGACTTGGTCTTGATTCTAGTGGGAGTTAGTTTAGTTATGATGTTCAGATAGATATGAGGGTTAGTTAGGTGGGGGGGGGGTTTAATAATATGGAAATGAATAAGGGGGGTTAGATAGTTAGGAAATTAGTTAGGAAAGAATAACATTGTATAATAATCCCTGTATTACCCCTAAGAACCCTCTAACCTCTGCACACACATTAAATGTTCATGTCCCCTACAAACCTGACAAGATTTTATACTGGATTCGGCAGTCTGATCCCGCAGCTTCCCAACCCTGCGCCGCCTGTATCACATCAAATCATTAATTTACCAAATGAACTATTGTTTATCTTTGATTACTTTTAGTTTACAAGAATAATTGTTTCATGGCCAAAAAATATCTGCAAACAGAGTATGACATCCGACTATATTTATCACCAACCCCGGTTACACTTTCTCCAAATTAACTGAAGCCAAAAATTCATCAATCCTTCTTTCATATTAACTCACCCTCTCCTCAAAATTGCAGGGTTTAAGGTTGTTGAGTAGCATTAATATCAGGTGAAGAGAAAGGTAAACGAAACCTTTAAAACTTGGTGATTTTAAACTTATCCTCTTTTTTTTTATGAATTTGTTCCTCTGCAAAAAGCGTAAACCCCTTACACTACTTTTTCCTTTGTACCAGATGGCTCAGACAGTTCGAGTGGTTCGTGGAAAGTGGGAGAGGCGCGAAGACGGTGCTTGGTTTCACGTCCCCGAGCTCGACGGACAGGATTTTACCATCACAATGAAAGAGAGTCTGACATATGAGGATCTTGTCCAAGCGGTCAAAGAACTCACTCGGGCCAAGGAAGGAGAGGTGGTCGAGCTGACGTATCAATGGCCCCAGTGGATGTTGGGTCCCGATTGGAGTAAGCATGAACCAATCCGTATAAAAGAAACGGACGATGCTCTGCTGTTCATGGCGATACGTGCTGATCTCCACGAGGTCTACCTGCGGGTCCGGGTACTACCATCTCCAATAGAGAAGAAGAAGGACGTGCAAGAAGGTGTGGTAGCTAGTTCATATGAGGCAAACACGGTGATGTACGACTGTGTGGTACCAGAACCCGTCTTGAAAAACAAGGGGGTGTTAGATGGAAGTGGATTTCATACAGGTGAGAGCAGTACAGGTCAGGGAGGACGATTCGTTGACTTCTTGAGCAGTCACAATTGTGGAGGTGAGACAAGTAGAGATCAAGCTGGAGGATGGGGCGGGTTGGTTTATAAATCACCATACACCCCTACATCTGCTAATCCAGAGCACGGTAATAACATATAAGTTTACAACAATACCCCGTAACATTGGTTTCCAGATATCATATAACAAATATAAAATGGTAATGTGGTAAAACGTTGACAACACGGTCTGGTTAGATGATTTTGATGAAAGCTGAGTGTATATTTGGTTATCGAGAAAGTGATAATGAAAGGGTTAACCGTCCTAATGCAGATGTACCTTTCACTGCTAAGTTGGCCGCCGTCACAACGTACTTCGGGTCCGGTAGTCGTCACGTAGAGCATGGAGATGAGGATGCTAGGGTGGTGGATCTTAATCTGACAGGGAACGTTAGAAACAGCGAGATGTCGCCCTGCACTGTCTTAAGAACCACATCACCATCTACAGAATATAGATACAATGACGTATCAACTGAATACGCAACCTCAGGAGATCTTTTTTTAGATCCGGAAGGGGAAAATGAGCCAACAACTGAAGGTACATTGGGTAGACAAAGTTTCCTGTCATGTTAAATTTGATATGTTAAAAGCCTTGTCGACTTATACGGGTTCTCACTCATAAAAGATGTGGTAATTTTGTAGAAACAAGCAGCGACCCAATTGTTTATCCACCCCTTGGTCCTGAACATGTAACACAAGGTTTACCCATCATGGCTCAGGCCGCCGAGGATGGCAGGAAAGGTAAAGCTGTTGTGGGCGATGAGAATTATGTTACAGGTCCAACTGAATCAAGAATTACATTGCCTACATTGCCGGAAACATTGTCAGTAGGACCAAACATTATGGATCCAACGATTCCAATTGCACCAATTATCGAGAACCGTATAACGCCTGCGTTACATGCGAGGGATGCTCCTCCTTATTTTGACGATCCCGAAGTTGAAGGTAAATCTACAATGTGTATAGTTAAATGTTAAACAAATATTCTAGTTATCTGGTACACGATGCAATAAAGTTTGAGTGGGAACTTGGTTATTTGTCAACGAAATTATCTGATAATGTGTTATTCTGTCATCAGATGACTTGGAGTCAGCTCTAGAAGATGCAGATTACGAGGGCGACGAAGTATTCATTGGTAGAATATTCCGTAGCCAGAAGGATTGTCGTTTGAAGCTTACCATTCATGCAATAAACAGGAAGTTCCATTTCCGGTTTGCCAAATCAGCCTCCAACATTGTAATCGCGGTGTGCGTAGGATACGGGTGCCCATGGCGAGTCTACACAACTTTGATGGATGACAAGACACGTTTTGAGGTCCGTAAAACTTTGCTCACCCATACTTGCAGTGTGGATGCTAGGGGAAACTTTCATAGGTGTGCCTCGACTTCTGTGATTGGTGACATAATGCGCAATCGATACACGGTCGGAGGGAGAGGACCTCGGGCATGCGAGCTGAGACGTATCCTGAGGCAGGAATATAGCTTACACGTCAGCTATTGGAAGTCGTGGCGTGCACGTGAGTTGGCATTGGATAATGCGTTGGGGACATCTATGGGGAGTTACGCATTAATACCACCATATTTCAACAACCTCCTTGAAAGCAACCCGGATTCAGTAGTTGGATTGCAAACAGAGACTGATGATAAAGGGATACAGCGATTCAAGTACATGTTCTTCTCTCTAAGTGTGTGTGCCAGGGGATATCCGTACATGAGGAAAGTAATAGTCATCGACGGGACTCATCTCGCCGGACGTTATGGTGGGTGTTTATTGGCAGCAAGTGCACAGGATGGAAATTTCCAAATATTCCCACTTGGATTTGGGATTGTCAATAGCGAAAATCACGAATCATGGGAATGGTTTCTTACGAAGATTTCTGGAGTTGTACCCGATGAGCATGACCTAGTCATTGTTTCAGACCGCCACGCTTCAATATACCACGCGCTTAAGAAGGTTTACAGAAAATATTAATATCTGCTAAGTAGTTTATCGTAATGGTAACATTGCCACTAACTTGGTTCTCTTACATTGTTGATAGGTGTATCCCATGGCTTCCCATGCTTGTTGTATAGTTCACTTGAAGCGGAACGTTGAAAGCAAATTCAAGTCACCGAATCTGGGGTATCTTGTATCTCAAGCAGGACGGGCATACACTTTGACTGAATTTGAGAGAATATTTGCAAAAATCAGCGCCATTGACAGTGCTTGCGCCGACTACCTAAGGGACATTGGATTTGAGCACTGGACAAGATCCCACTTTGTTGGGGAGAGGTACAATGTAATGACAAGTAACATCTCAGAGTCGTTAAACAAGGTCCTTTCCAGTGTTAGGGACTTTCCGGTAATCTCCATTCTTGAAACCATCCGCACAACCCTTGTGGCTTGGTTTGCTCTCAGAAGGGACTCTGCCAATGCAACGGATTTTGTGTTAAATCCAAAGATCCAAGAAATGATCGTTAAGAGCTACAACAAATCAAGCAACTAGGAAGTGATAAAGATTGACGACAGTATCTACGAGGTCCGAGATGACAAAGGTGTCTCATTTGCAGTCCACCTTCTGGAGGAAAGCTGTACATGATGTGGGTTCCAATTCATTGGAATACCCTGTGAACACGCCATTGCAGCTGCCATACGCGCGGGCACCCGGGTTGACACACTCGTTGGGGTGCATTATACAAATCAATACCGGAAACTTGCTTACGCCGGCTTAATCATGCCTGTCCCGGACGTTACCACACTACTCCCTAGGACAGAAGATGTAGGTGGTGGTAGCCTTGCACCTCCTAAAGTGAGGAGACCACCAGGACGTCCAAAGAAGTTGCGGATTCCGTCAACGGGCGAGTTCAAGGTAAAATTGAATTTAAAAAAAAAATTAAATATCATCTTAATTGTAGGTTGGATTACGGCTAATTGTACAAAATGTTTAATTACTGGGCGCGTCAAAGCGAGTCAATCGAAGAAGATGTACCCGTTGCAGGCAACTTGGACACATCCGTACAACCTGCAAGGCCGCCATCACAGTAAGTTTAAAAATTCATTCTACTCTACAGACTCGGAGCATCCCTTTATGTTGACAATACTCCGATATCGCAGGAGCCTTAAAAGAACGACAGACCAGGAGAAATTTTTTGGGTCGTTATCCGGAGTCCATGAGTAGTTTGGGAAGGATACATTGTGTTGAATGGGGTGTTTGAAAAATAAGCGGGGGTTGTGACTCTGTTTGGATGTTTATAAGTACCCTAAACCCCCCCCCCCCTCTCTAATGTGTAAGATACTTAAGTGTTTGTTTCCTTTCCTTCTTGATGTAATGATGAAGACTCCGAACAACTAACGTTAATGTAAATTATGTTTTGTGCCATTTATTGCCTTGTAACCATGTTATCAGTTTTAACTTGAATCCTGCTGAGGTAGGAATACAATGTATGTAAGTAGTAACATGTTCAACAATGAATGGTAACTTGTACATTGAATGGTAATTGATAACGAGAATTGTGGTTTAAGCTCCTTCATAGATAATTGAGAAATTGTGATTATACAAACCATAGAACCGACACAGAAGTTGACCACACAATATAAGATTGTTACTTGTAATCTCCAATTCCTGTACATTGCAAAAGGGAGAATGCGTTTACCTGAAATTACGAACAATTCATTTAAACAATTTTTTGAAAATCCAGGAGATGGTTCCAAAGCAGGAGACAATGTTCATCGATTCTGGTAAGGGGTGGCTAAGGGAATTGACGTTATCAACTTCTAAGGGCAGGAAAACCTCATTTTTCAATGCTTCTAGATGATGGACAACTTGATCCTGTTTCCCTTGGACGATTTGTATCTCTTCCGTCAAAGCTTCATCCATCCACTTGAAGAGATGGTACTCTGTTGGTCGCTACGTTGTGAAGTAGTTGGTGTTACAAAAATAAATACATTCTTAACCCATCAGATGCTTATATTCGCCAATGAAGAGCAAACCGTACCTGAAGTGCAATCTCACAACGGTAGAATCTTCGATTCGGGTTGAGATTGGTTTTAGAAACGAAAGTCACAATACCCATTCCACACCAACACCTTCTCGGAATTCCATGAACCGATCCGCCGGGTATTTTATTCCGCGAAGAAGAAGCTCCGAGATTCGTCATCCTCCTATATTCTTAGGCGAATCGAATTGGATTTGAAATCAGAGAAGTCCTATAGGAATGGTTCCTGTGCAACGGGCGTTGTGAGTGAAAGAGGTTAATGTGTTGAACTCCGAGTTAGGGTTTAGAGAAAAAGGATAACCATATGTTGAACGAAATCGAAAATATCTGAAAAATATTATAACCACCTTCAATCAGGAATGGGTCGAACCGGTTTAGCGGGTTTGGTAAATATTGACTATTAAAAAGGTCAGAAGTTCAACAAAGTCCAAATTTGGTTTGCTATGGATGTGGTCTTCGTTAAACCGGGTACTTGTCTACTATAATTGTGATTGGTTCCATACTTATTAGCTATAAACACCATTAACGGCCAACTTTAGGTTTATATGATTAGTGAACATGTTAAGTTCCCAAAATTCTCATTGATTCCATTTATAAAAAATTCAATAAAAAAGCCCGAATCTAATCAACACCCGGTTTATAATGTATTATAAACCCCCATAAACATTCAATTCAACGACCATTTATTTGGGATTAATGTTGTAAACAGAAAATTAATCAAAATCGATTGGAGATATTGTAAAAAGTGTTAATAACCACTTACACCATGACAGAATCCAAAATTATATGTGGACAATGTTATCTAACACTAGGCAACTGTTTCATGAAGGATTTAGTGTGTCTTAGTCTTATATTTATAAATAGATGAGGAAAATTTGATGTGGGTAATGTCAGAGTATCAGGAAATCAAATAAAATCTAACTAAATCTACGCCTAAGTAGATATGCTGTAAAGTAGGTTCATGATAACACCCGACACATAAAATCTTGGGAATCGGTTTAAGCACACTAATCTATGTTGTTCTCTCCAGAAAATGTTACCGATTACCTACTATAAGAGGTAATTCGGAAGTATCAACTAGTATTAAATAAATTATTAGACCCTGAATTTAATAATTTGGAAAAATATAAGGGGTGTGGAAGGGTCGTCTCTGGTTACAAAGCTTTCCCTTGATAGAACGTAAAACGAGGGATACTTAGAAACTACTAAAAAAAAACTCTTCAGACACCGGTCGCTTAAGAACATCAACACCGACAAAGAGCAAGAGAAAACAGACATCGGAAATGGCTAACCATCACGTTTACTGGCCCTGGCCCCGTTCCAACCAGACGAGGTACGAGACAAGATCCGTTACAAGAAGGCGGAGGGCCGTGAAACCGTTCAACCTACTGGAGTTGCCGGAGGATTTAATCAGAAACATTCTTGTTCGGGTCTCCGAACGGGACATGCAGGATCTCCGGCACACCAGGATTACATGCAAACATTTGAATGAGATGACACATTCAACCGAGTTCTTCGCCTCTGTAAATCTAATGGAGATGAATACATGGGTTTGGACTCCACGATTCGACTGGAAAAAGTTCAACGAGAGATGCTACGACGCTGGCAACGTATCCGCCATAAGCCTAAAAGGAATCTCGAATCTTTTCTACGAGAACAAGAAGGAACAAGGGCTCTCTCAATTAAAAACTGCCGCGGACAAAGGGTGCAGCATTAGCGAGTTCATATACGGCATGCTGAGCTTACTATTCGGGGAGGTCTGGGAGGAGGGAATAATCGGTAAGTATGTACTAACTCGAGAACGTGCTACTAATCTACGAAAAATGCAGGCACTAGATGTTGTTGATCGTGAATGGGAACAGTCGATGCCTGATTGGTTAGTTGCAAAAAGTCAAGAATTTGATATAGGACGGGTCATTTCCTGCAAATGTTCATCATTCAGTTCGTGGAGACGCGAATGGGGGGAGCCTGAGCCAAAAGGAGATGATATGTGTGATAAGTGTTACTGGATTGTGCAATCTATCTTCTTATGCAAACTGATTGCAGAAAAGTTTAGGGTTTTTAAGTGTGATCATTGACATATTCAAGTTTGGTTGACATTTCTCGTAAGATATTTTGGGATGTGCTTGTAAAATGAATATTTTGTTGTCTTTAACCCTGGGATCTACCCTTTCTTTTAATTATGAAGCACCCATCTTTTAATTTTACATAACTCTGTTTTATGTTCGATTATTCGTAATAATCAAAGGGATTCAACCTAAGACCAAGAAAAAATAGATAGACTAATAAAACAGTATAATACAACACCTTCAAGTGGTAAAACCTAAGCTTCGAAAAATCTGACATAATGAACTGATTGTTCCTCAGCAATTAACCCTAAACCCTACCCTAGTTCCAAAACCCTAAAACGTAATGAACTGAGTGGAAATCCCATTTTATTTGTACAACAATCAATGTTAACGATAAACCTAATTGTTTTATAATAAATTAAATTATAAAACGGCTCTTAAACCAGGAAGCCTAACTTTAACCCAATAGATTGGCTTTATCTATTATTTATTGTGTGGCTGAAACCCCCTGGTTCATTCCAAAGCTTCTCATACTTTTGTAAGTCCTTTGGTCATTTTCCGTATTCAGACATATTCGAGAGGATTTGTTCTTGAGGTAGCAATATCGAGAGGATTGCGAGGTGATTAGGGTTCTAAAATTCTAGGGTTGCCGAGGCTAAGAAGTCACACTAATCGATGTTTTAAGGGTTCGATTAGTGTTTCTTAATAGATTTAGACTCGATTAGGGTTATCTGTAAGGTTTATTCGGGAATCGATGTTGGGATAATTTTATTGGGAGATCTAAGAATCGATTTACGGATTTTGTTAAGGATTAGGATCGGGGGTTTGATTTACCATTCTCGTAAGTATTGAACGGGTTATTAAAAGAGTAAGGGTTTGACTCGTGGTTTCCTGTAAGGTTTGTTACAGATTTTTCATAATCGATTTCCGTAATTGCCTTTGATTGGGGTACGATTTAGTGTTCTTAAACGTATAAAGGCTTCGAGGATAACTTGTAATGTAGACGACATGAGATAATAAAATTGTTGTGTGTTACTTGAGCTGTATGTTTATGAGCTGCATGTGGACTAATGTTTATACTAGGTACGCAGATTTAATGTCGAACCCAGAGAGGAAAATGATGATGAAGCTGAAGGAATACATCAACAGGACGGAATGCATAGCATATGCCCAGTATGGGATTCCCACAAGCTGTCCATGTGGGGGAGATATTGGGGACGAGGTAGCTGCACAAGAAGGTTGGGATAGCATGCCTGGGAAACGATATTTCACCTGCAGTGTGTAAAAGGTAACTTGACTTTTCTTCATCCACATCTGTGTAACTGGTAGTTCTTTTAATACTCATTTACTGTGTAACTTGTTCTTCATCTAATACTTACTTGTATATATAGGACGATGGGTTGCATTTCCGTCAACCATGGGTTTGTGGCGTGGAGGAAGAAATTAAGAAGCTCACCAGAGAAATCGAGAATCTCAAGGTACCTCCTGGTTTTATATAATTAGTTTCTCCTTAAACTGAAATTAATCATAACTTTGCTACTTTTCTTGCATCTCAGATATTTATATACGACTGACCCTATCTTCTCTAAATGTTCAGGAAGAGGTCTGGAAGCTGACAGATAGGCTTCGTGCTCTTGAAAAGCTCACCTAAGGAGTAGCAACAACTTGTCTTGTTTTGATTTTGTTATGTTGTTATCCTTTCCCTTTTGGAGGTGACGTCTCTTGTTATGTTTTGTTGACTATTACTGACGGGTTTAGCTCACGGGACTTGTGCAACTTGTTGTTTTCTGGTTCAACTTCATTAGCTTCAAGTGGTAGTTCTTTGGTTGAATTGGTATATGTAAGCCTATGTTACGGGTAGCTAGTTACAAAATGAAACCCTAAACAGTATACCCATAACCGAAAACCCCAAGATAAGCCCTGAATACAAATCAACATAACAAACATATTCTAGATAACACAGACCTATTTAAACCAATGTTAAGGGTACCTATCAACAATAACCTAAACCCTAAACCATAAAACTAAACCCTAAACCCTACAACCTAAACCCTAAACCGTAAACCCTAACCCCAACAACTGAAACCCCATACCAAAAATCCCCAAACACAAATCACCATAACAATCATATAGTTGATAACACAGATATCTGTAAACCAATGTTACGGGTACCTAGCAACAATTACCCATAAGCCCTAAACACAAACACCATAACAATCATATATACTGGATACCAAAGATATCTTTAAACCAATGGTAGGGGGATATGCAACAATGTACTTAGCTGACATTTCTAAACCCTAAACCCTGAACCCCAAACATCGTAAAGCCTAAACCCTAAACAGTTAATACCATAAGAAATATATCTATGAATACTTGATAACATAGATATCTGAAACCCTATGTTAAATGAAAACATAGATATATGTTAGGTTTATAGCCGGAGGGGAATTAATATAAAAAAATGAAATATTTTATTATGATGGATCCAAAGTTATTTGTATTTCTTAATTACACCGTTTCGATTTCCATCGGTCGCGTTTGCCAGATAGAAAATCTATTTAAGAAAACCGTGTACCAGAAACCACCCAACTCCTTTACAAAATTTGACTACTCTCTCATTTCTGTAAGGATCACGACAGAGAGTTGCCATCAACAACAATGAAGGAGAAAAAAAACAAGAATCATGTCTACTGGCCGACTAAGTAGTGGCCGTGGTCTCGTTACGACCAACCACGCTACGAAACAAGGTCAGTGACGAGAAGGCGGAGGGAAATTAAACCGTTCGACCTCCTGGGGCTGCCTGATGATATCATAAGGATGATAATGGTCCGTGTCTGCGAAAATGACGTGCAGGATGTCCGTCACTCAAGGATTACATGCAAGCGTCTAAATGATATTACTGAAGCAGACGAGTTCTTCTGTTCCATTAATCTTATGGAGATGAGCACTTTTATTTCGTGTGTAGATTTTGACTGGGAGAAATTCAACGGAAGGTGTTACGACGCAGGCAATACCTACGCCATCGCCCTAAAAGGAATATCTACTCTTTTATTCGAGAACAAGAGAAGTGAAGGACTGGTGCAGATCAAAGTTGGAGCGGATAAAGGAAATATCCTGTGCGAGTACTTGTACGGGATGCTGGCCAAGATCTACAAAGACGAGTGGGATGAAGGTCTGTTCGGCAGGCATGAACTGAGTAGACAACGTGCAACTCATCTAAGAAGCAATCTACCTGATCTGCCTGATAGGGGATGGGGAAAGATTACGACACCTGATTGGATCATTGAAAAACGCAACCAAATTGACCCTTGGTCGATCTTCAAGTGCAAGTGTTCCAAAATTGATCCTTGGCAGCGATGGTGGGGTAAGCCAAAAGGGGATGATATGTGCGATAACTGTTTCTGGATACTTGAAACTGCCTACTTCTGCAAAATCGTTGATGAACAGTTTCGCCTTTTTGAGTGCAACCGTTGATACAGCCATGCTATGATCTTTCGAAAGTGTAATGGTTATCTGTTTGCCGCTAATATTATTTAATGTTAAGTAAGTTTATTGCAAACGCGTTATTGTTATCTGTAAACCCAAATATTATATTTTAATGATCGTTTTCTTAATTAATGATAGAATATATTGTGGTTAATTTATATCTTAATTTTGTCCGTTATTTTCTCTGTACGTTGAGTGCAACCTGAGGTATTGGAATTCTGATAAAAATAAGGAGATAGGATTGAATAACCCTCGTTAGTAATGATTACACCCAAACAACCCATAAAAAATAGGAAAACGACGAGGGAAGAGATCTATAGAACTAATTGACTGGTCCCAGTAATGATTAACTTTTAAGCGTATAATACCAATGTAAACCATCGCAGCACGCAAACGTCATTAGGATCAACTGTTCTTCAACGTAACACCCAAGAATGAACTGTTCCAAATCTTGGGAACTGTCTTCATACACGGCAATCAATGACTTATACCATTAACAAAACAAAATTTGATTTGGCTACTTTTGAATTACATCTACTTCAGGATTCTGATCGGTATAATAACTTGGGTTTACTTCATATAATAGTTAATATCGTATTATTGAAGTTATATTCATGTTTGATTTACAAATTAGTAGTGGTTAAATTAACTGTATGGTATTGGTTATTTTAGTTGCAACCTTAGATGTAGTAATAAAGTTAACATTAAACAATGATATTTATATGAACGGTTTAATTTTAATGTAAGCCGCAGATAACGAGAAGTCGCACCTTGTCATAATGACATCGTAAGCCAATGAGGGACTGAACAAAACAGCACGAAACAGTTAAATGAATAAAAAATAAATTTATCCAAACAAATAAACATTTTCAATTTTATTGTAGGAGATAGCCAACGGTTGCAACACTAAACCATAACGGACCTCCAACCTATATATCTATATATATATATATATATATATATATATGACCAGAAAAACTTGCAGAGAAATATCTTTAAAAGAAAACTTATACTCAAAACCACCAACTTCTCATAACTCCAACCAAAGAGTCACGAAATATGTCAGACCGACATGTTTACTGGCCGTGGCGTTGTTTTGACAACGACCAATCCGAATCAGGAGTCCCTGAAACACCGTTCAACTTGCTGGAGTTGCCGGAGGATATTATAATGAAAATTCTGGTGCGTGTTTGCGAGCAAGACGTCCAAGATTTACGGCACTCGAGGATAACTTGCACACAGTTGAATGAAATGACGAAGAAAGACGTTTTCTTCTACTCTGTTAATTTGGTGGACATGGATGACTGCGTATGGAGTCCAGATTTTGACTGGAGAAAATTCAATGAAAGATGTTACGACACAGGCAATCCTTCCGCTATCACCCTTAAAGGGATCTCTAATTTGTTCTTCAAGGACAACCGGGTGGTAGGGCTCAATCAATTGAAAAGGGGTGCAGATAAAGGAAACCCGATTGCCGAGTACAAATACGGCATGATGACCCACCTATACAGGGACGAGTGGGAGGATGGACTATTCGGCAACCATGAATTAACTCGCAATCGTGCTACTGTTCTTCGTACAAGGCTGCCAAAGATAATTGGGCATGGTTGGGAAAGGGAGGTTCCTGAATGGTTCACAGAGAAGCGGGTCGAAAATGACCCATTCAAATTATTGATTTGCAAATACAGAGGATGTTCCCTGTCTCAACTCTCGTGGTGGAAGCCGAAAGGAAACGTGATGTGCGATTCATGTTTCTGGATAATGGAGGTTGACCATTTTGGCAAATTCGTGGGGGAACGTTTTAAGATATTTAACTGTAATCGCTGAGTTCGATTGCTTTGACTCTCTATGTTTTATTTGGTTAAACCGAAATAAAGAACACTTATTTTATTGAAGTGGTATTTGTCTTGTTATTGGATTTTAGTAATTATAAGCAAAGAACACAAATCCACACTGTAAACACAAATCACCATTACGGATATAGTAGATAACCACGATATCTGTAAACCAATGTTACGGGAAACTCCTGAGAGAGAAGAACATGTACGACAAAATTAAACCATAAACCCTAAATCCTAAACCGAAACCCTAAACCCTAAACCTTAAACCCTAAACCCTAACACCTAACACACTAAGAGAACCCAAACATTAAACACAATAACTAGGATAATAGTAGACAAGAGGGATATATGTAAACCTATGTTACGGTAAACCCTAAAACCTAAACCCTAAACCCTAAACCCTAAACCCAAACAAATCTTTAAAAATAAAAAACTAAACCCTAATCCCTAAACCCTAAACCCTAACCCAAAGAGCTTAAACCCTATACCCTAAACCCTAAACCCTAACCCGAAACCAACAATACCTAAGCATAAATCACCATAACATTCATATAGTCGATAAGAAAGATATATTTAAACCAATGTTACGGGTAACTAGTTACAAAACTAAAACCTAAACCATAATCCCTAAACCCAAACAAATCTTTAAAAATAGAAAACTAAACCCTAATCCCTAAACCCTAAACCCTAACCCAAAGAGCTTAAACCCTAAACCCTAAACCCTAAACCCAAAAACCTAAACCCTAAACCCAAACAAATCTTTAAAAATAAACCTAAACCCTAAACCCTAACCAAAAGACCTTAAACCCTAAACCCTCAACCGTAAACCCTAAACCCTAAACCCTAACCCGAAACTAACAATACCTAAGCATAAATGACCATAACATTCATATAGTCGATAAGAAAGATATATTTAAACCAATGTTACGGGTAACTAGTTACAAAACTAAAACCTAAACCATAATCCCTAAACCCAAACAAATCTTTAAAAATAGAAAACTATACCCTAAACCCTAAACCCTAAACCCTAACCCAAAGAGCTTAAACCCTAAACCCTAAAACCTAAACCCTAAACCATAATCCCTAAGCCCAATATGTAAATCTTAAAAACCGTAAAACCTAAACCCTAAACCCTAAACCCTAACCCAAAGAGCTTAAACCATAAATCTAAAGACCTGAAACCCTAAACCATAAAGCCTAATCCCTAAACCCAATATGTAAATCTTAAAAAATAAATAACCAAACCCTAAACCCTTACCGAAAGAGCTTAAACCCTAAACCTAAACCCTAAACCCTAAACCCTAAACCCTAAACCCAAACCCGAAACCATCAATCCCTAAACATAAATCACCATAACATTCATATAGTCAATAAGGAAGATATATTTAAACCAATGTTACGGGAAACTAGCTACAAAACTAAACCCTAAACCATAATCCCTAAACCCAAACAAATCTTTAAAAATAGAAAACTAAACCCTAATCCCTAAACCCTAAACCCTAACCCAAAGAGCTTAAACAATAAACCCTAAACCCTAAACCCTAACCCAAAGAGTTTTGTTTTGTAACTAGTTACCCGTAACATTGGTTTAAATATATCTACGTTATCTGCCATAAATCCGAAGATAACACTAGATAAGACTCTAAACCCTAAATCCTAAACCCTAAACCCTAAACCATAAACCCTAAAGCCTAACTCTAAACCCTAAACCCCAAACCCACAATCCATAAACATAAATCACCATAACATTCATATAGCAGATAACGTAGATATATTTAAACCAATGTTACGGGTAACTAGTTACAAAACTAAACCCTAAACCCAAATAAATACATGTTGACTTACATGAGATCCTAAACCCTAAACCCTAAACCCTAAACCCTGATACTATAAACCCTAGACCCTGAAACAAAACCATAAACAAGAATTCCTCTTCCCTCACCACCATGCGTTTCATTAACAAGTAATTATGGTTACCCGATAGCAAAGATATATGAAAACTGATATCACAAGAAATACAGGTTACCCCAACAAATACATGAATTACCTGAAACCCTAAACCCTAAACCCTAAACCCTAAACCCAAACAAATCTTTAAAAATAAAAAACTAAACCCTAAACCCTAACCCAAAGACCTTAAACCCTAAACCCTCAACCGTAAACCCTAAACCCTAAACCCTAACCCGAAACTAACAATACCTAAGCATAAATGACCATAACATTCATATAGGCGATAAGAAAGATATATTTAAACCAATGTTACGGGTAACTAGTTACAAAACTAAAACCTAAACCATAATCCCTAAACCCAAACAAGTAATTATGGTTACCCGATAGCAAAGATATATGAAAACTGATATCACAAGAAATACAGGTTACCCCAACAAATACATGAATTACCTGAAAACACAAAACCCTAAACCATAAACCATAAACAAGATTCACTAAAACAGTAAACCTAATCAGTAATATTAACTCTAAACCATAAACCGAATCACTAAATCACAAACGCTAAACAAGTTGGGACACACTACAAACAAAGATACCAAGTTATTATGTTTCCTAGCAAACTTAACTATCTTTCTGTAATCTCCCAATAACAAATGATAATTTTTATAATTATACGAGACGACGACCATGAGAAGGTAAAACTGCTTACGACAAGGTGTCTCCATAAACTTCCCTACCATCTCAAGTTTTTACTCTCTTCCACGTTACAGGGTAATTGTGATGAAAACAAAGATTATGCGTTAAACAAAGTTTATTCGAAAACAAAGTTAAGGAAAAACAGAGGGGATGATGTGAACGGGTTGTACGCATAAAACCAGAAAGTAGTTAGCCATATGTCTCCAAAAGTGCGACCACAAGCTTCTGGATTTCATAGTCCAAAGTCCTACACCCGATTAGACGACACTCCTCCTCGCCACCTGTTGCATGTCTCAGCACAAGCAATGTCGCCATAACTCCTGCATCCCATATTGCAGTTACCTGAGGTATACCCGCAGGTCTTGTTATCTCCATCGCAGGTAGTTGTGTCTGGGTTTTTTCGACCACTTCACCTGATAGGTGGTACAACAAGTAAGGCATCATGGTTGCTATAGGGAGGAGGTCCCTCTTCAAGGTAGCCTCGTTCGTGATTGACACGTTGGGGTCCAGCACAGAAATCTGGTTGGTATTGACAGACACGACGAGGGAGACCCAGTGGTGTTTGTCAAAGTTGAATGGAATGTATAGGAAATCTATGTCTGGGTAAGTATGTGGCCTGTCGACGTCGCCATTCC
Organism: Orychophragmus violaceus; assembly: GCA_030180135.1. Classification (NCBI taxonomy): domain Eukaryota; kingdom Viridiplantae; phylum Streptophyta; class Magnoliopsida; order Brassicales; family Brassicaceae; genus Orychophragmus; species Orychophragmus violaceus. The sequence goes on along the minus strand of CM058235.1, from coordinate 10,983,058 downwards.
CACTGATTCCATCTATAACACATTTTGTGAAGCTGAACTGTAGATGATTTTGGGTTTTCTTGAACTTGGAGAACAATCTGGTGAGACTTGCGACAAACTTGGTGTCTAGGATATCGATACGAGGGCGGCCTTTCATGTTTTCGTCAACCCGAAGTATGTTCCTCGCAAGTTTCCATAGAGCATCCAAGACCTAGTCATGGTTACAGAAAGTTTATATAACTACCTAACAAATGCTGATACGGGAAGAATATATGGGTTACCTTTGATGGTGTATTCTTCTTCCTCCCAATAAGGTCTACCACGTCTTTTGAAGAGATGGAGGCAGAGTTACCAATGTTAATGGTGCTGCATATGACAGAATAGAATATCGTTTAATGAAGGTGGATGCAAGGTTTTGGAAGTAGCATAAATATAATAGTAGACAGACCTTTTCATAGACCCCAATAACTTGTGAAACCTTATCCCCAATCTCCTCTCAGCTTCAATCTCCGTAGCAGTTGTATGGCCAATAGTAGTCTTCAGCTTGACATCACATTGGAAACGGTCGTCTAGTTTTGTAGAAACAGTTCTGTTGCGCTTGCTTTTCCTGGTGGCATCTTCTCCAAACGTGCAATTTAAACCAACTCCAAGTGCAGCAGAATTCTGTTCAACTTCAATGGTCTCAGCCTAAATATTACGAATATCAGAAAAAGTAGAATTGTTAACTAACTCCAATTACTGGAATAATACATTTATAAACTGCACAAACAGTGAAGAATAACTCACAGATGCATCATTTAAATGTCCATCGATAACTTTGTTTGATAACTCCTTCCCTGCTTCTGATGTAGACTCCTTCCCAAACTCCCCAATGATCACCTAACGTAAAGACATATGGAAATAGGGAAGTTTTTAAACATAAACAATAACTGGGGATTGACATGAAGGGAACCTATTATATAATTACCAGATGCTGTCCATGCGTTTCATTAGGTGACTTATCTTTCATTTCACCATTGTCCGCCGAAGGAGACGTGGAGGGTTGCACATCGAGATTCTGCCCCTAACACGTACAACACAGGTAAAGAGGATTAAAAAACCGAGATAACGAATAACAAAGTTATGATAAATTGTTATCCAATAATAAGATATATCGTTATGCTTACATTCCATGGATCAGTGATGGTTTGACAATCTTTTTCAATCTGGTTAGGACTTTGAGGGTGTTGTTCCGCAGGAAGAGTAGTTTCCTACAAATGATAGTTATGTGGGAATGGTATAGTACTCGAGGAAGGTAAATATTGACGCATCCTCAACAGACAATCAACATATAGGGATATTTAATACCTGATTTTCTGGAGATGGTAGGTTTTCAGTATCCACAATGTGAGGAACCTCAATATCTTCCTCGCTCTGGATTCCAGCAGTGGCGGATGAATACTGTAACTAGGAAACCAGAGAAAGTTAAACGATAAACGGGGTTACAGAGAAGACCATTGACCACTAAGGGGGAGGTGTGTAGAAGCTTCCTAACCTTTTCTGCATGTGTTATGGATGCGTGTACATGGCTCCCACTAACCTCCCCAACATCCTAGATGAAGCAATTCAAACTGTGAAACGTATCACCAAATGGAAAGTTTTGAACCACAAAAATTACACACAATAGTCATACAAACCTGGTCTACGTCCATGGTAGTTTCACCATTCTCCATTACAACATTCCCTTCGGAAACATACTGTTATACAAATACAACAATTAGGCACTCTAGTTTACGTATAACTACCATTACATATAGTAAGATTATATGTAATCCTTTATACCTCGTTAGAAACCATTACAAATCTTCTCTCCGGGCTACATTTGTCTTTGTAGTAAGTCGCAATCTCATCAACACTAGGTAAGGTTTCACGGTTGGGATTGTTGTTGGCAACGCTCTTGGGAGATCTAGCAGAGGCCGAATGCGGAACATATGGGTTGGGAAGACCAACATTGCTTCCGGGAAGTCCGTTCACAGTTGTTTGCTCTGCAAAACTCACCCTGTTACATGAAATGAATGCTTGTAGACCATCGACCACACCTTTGATGATCGTCGCGTTGTTTTTCACATTCTCTTCCCTAATAATTTCCCTCATTAAAGTGCTACTCTCTGAACGCCACATCTCGAGCATTGAGACAACACGGTTGATAATGTCAGGATTTGAAACAGACGAGGAGGATGACCCATGAGGGTGTGAAGAGGTGGATGTTTTGGAACGAGGGATGGCTTTCCCTTTCTTACGTCTACATTCTCCCTTTGACCACCGTAAGGGTCTAGCTTGTGCAACCAACTGAGGAGGATCATCCATACCAACGAACATTGAAGCCTCAAATTCAAAACCTTCTTCAGCCAATGCGACCAACTTATCCACCCTAGGATCCTCGTCCTCATCAGACCAGCCTAAATCTTCTTCTTCCAAAACAAGGACCTCATCTGGCCTAATAATGGGAATCACTTCCACCTACAAAGCAAGGTCCATAGGAATTGAATTAGGGAACCAATTAATCTAGCTGGTATTTATTGGCAAACTGAGTTTTAAGATAAGTGATTGTCCAACAATCTATACAGGAAAAACAGATTTAAAATACTTCATAGCGCACGCCGATGATTATGCAATACACTCCTATATTGGTGCTATTTCAGACTATAAAAGCATACCTCGCATTCCTTGTCCATATCTCGGATTGGGTTTAGTTTTAGAGTGACACGCTGCGGTGGGGATGGAACAAAATCATCGTCGGGGTCCACTGTTTCTATGATCGTAGGAGTAAGGTTTTCTTGGATTGCTGGCACAGCTTCTAGGATTACCATCTGAAGTGCGTACACAAAACCTTGCACCACTACATTTGGTGTGGCAAGCTGTGCAATATCTCTCCCCTTAAGCGAAGACATTATCATCTCAAAGGATTTCCTACCCCATGGATATGCAAGGAAATCATCTAAATTCCTGGACATTTCTACATGTTCTGGGTTTAGTTTCACACGGGGATAGTGCATGGTTGGAAGGAGAATACCATCAATCAAGGCAAGACAGGCTGCACGAAGCCGTTTTTTTGGGTCCTTAACTGTTTTCTTCCTGAGCATGCTAATCGCACGCTCGACAGTTATATCCCCATCAACATCGAAGAGGGTTTTTGAATAAGGTTCTTCGTTGTTGGAATTAACCTTTCTGCGCTTCTTACCCACCGCTGGATATTTACCGCATGCCAGTCCAGTGACCAACTTAAACTCCCTAAGAGAAAACCTAATGGGATTTCCGGCAAAAACAACCCAAATCTCGTATTCTTTTGTGACGTCCAACTGTCGAACAACCAGAAACAAAGCAAATGTCCCCGACCACGCCGGTAAATATGGGATTTCGAGCAATTTCCCGAACTGGGTATCCGCAAGGGTTTGTAACTCCGAATCGTCAAGAGCGGATTTAATGGTTTGGATTAGAGCCATCTTCTGATACGTATTCACTCGTTTCCCTTTGAAAGCGCTGACTCCGGCGAGAATCCTCCTAGGAAACTCTATATCTCCCATCTGTAAATCATAAAAATTTCAACTTTTACACAAATATGTACTCAAATCACTAGAATATAAACGATTAAGGTCAAAAAACCACAATCGGAATTTTACCTATTAAGATTGAGAAACTGCGAACACTAGATTCGATCTTCGGACTTGGACTTACGCGGGCGAGAAGTAGAGTTCCTATGGAATAACCGTTTTAAATCAGATATTTTATTCAACTGTTCTTGGCTTCTCTGTTTTCTTTAGCCAAAACCCCCCAACCACACATTAAACTTTTAAAAGAAAGAATTTGGAGAGTCCCAAGATTTTGTTGTCGGTTACAAAATCAACATGCAGGATTTCACACGCCGATATAGCCTATATTTTGAGTTATAGATGTAGGGCTTTTTATGTCATTTACATGTATTTTGGACAGTCCAAATAGTAGCATTTCCCTAAATCTAATTTCCTCATTATTGGTTCCTTCTAGGTGCAATTTCTCTAGATATGATATGGTCATGTTTATGAAAAACTGACATCAACATTATTTGACTATTGGATAATTAAATAATGGTCCCAAAATAAGTTTATGTCATATTATAGGTCATCAAGTTGAGGACTTGATCATGAAACCCTATAAGTAACAAATGACATAAATTATGATGTGTCCCTAGTCGAGGTTGTTAAAGTAGGACAATAACAACCGCGAGAGACTAGCTTGTGAGGTGACTGTTGACTAAGTTTCATGGAGTCAATGATATGAGTATCACAGTCAGTCACATAGATATATGTTGGTGAACATATGATCGGACGTGACCCGCTAATGAGAAGTCTCCAAGATAGTTATATCTGTGTCATGAGAGGTTCTCATTACGACTATTGAGTATAGTCCTTAGACCTGAGTTCATCATGCTTTCTTGCATATGAATTGGTGCACCTTGACCTGATCAAACGTCGACCCGTAACTGGCGGCTATAAAGGCACTGCTCAGGTGTATCATGAAGTGTGTAAAGGAACAGGGATGGAACAAGATGGGATTTGTCCCTCCTGAATAACGGGAGATAAATATCTCAGGGCCTATCGAAGATTTTATACTGAGAAAATGTGTGGCCGCACTCAAACGAACTGTACTTCAGTTGTTTGTTTTTGTTCAGTATAGATCAGGAGTTCGATAAACATGATATTGGCTTAATAAGAATGACACTAATCTTGTCTTATGCCAAATCGAGATATAGAGACAAAAGGATTGTAGGAATTGATGATTCCAGTACAAGTGGGAGATTGTTGGGATTGTGTCATGAAATCACACTTGTACTCACTCCTGATAATAGTTGTGTATCGAGATCAATCGTTTGTATAATACTGGTGATTGTAATGCTTTGCTAGAAGCCTCTTGTAATCTGTAAGTTGTAGACTTACTGCCAGTATTATATGATCCTATAGGGTCACACACCTAAGCAATCTGGAAGCTAACATATGGGAATGATCATTTTGATAATGATCACGTTGATGTGTATTGGATACACATTGACATAGAGTTTTATGATGTGTGTGTCGATCGATACATGAGTGTGTCGATCGATGCAGGCTTTTCGAGGAGGTGTGTCGATCGATGCATATCGAGTTTCGAAACTGATGTTTCGGATAAATGACGTAAACGAGTCGGACTTGTCCGACGGTCTGTGATGTCATTTCCAGGTCGATATATAAAGGCTTATATGGTCGACCTGGACCCTAGCCGTCACTGTTATTCTCAGAGAGAAAAGCAGAGATATCGAAAACTCATTCCCTGAATCCGGAACTAGCATCCCGGCGTTCCAGGCTGTGTGAGTGTGTGCTTGGTAGAGGCGAAGCACTTGATTCGCTACCGATATCGTTACCATTCTATTCCGCTGCCAGATCTGAGGTAAGAACGAGGTAATAGATTCAATCACCTAGACCCTAGATCCTAGGGAAACTCCAACAAAAGGTGCATCCTGTTTTCCATGTATCTCAGCTCAAACCGGTCGTGGGTCAAACTCAGTTAGTCACACCGTTGCCGAGCTCATTGTTCACAGAAGATACGCTGGTTGTGAAACCAGGGGATATTTTGGATCGTCGCTATGACGAGCAGGGACATTTGGAAGTTCTCGTGAAGTGGAAAGGCTTGCAGGATCATGAGAATTCTTGGATCAAAGTAGGAGAACTGAAGCAGCAATTTCCATCCTATTCGCTTGAGGGCAAGCTCAGTCTCAACGAAGGGGGTATTGATATGCCTCTAAGAGTATATTCAAGGAGGAAGAAAGAGAACAAGCAAGAGGAGTCATCAACTATAGCTGAGCTGGCTGATTAGTTGATATAACAAGTTGTTACGAGCTTTGACCAAGCTGACTTTATAATAGAACAAACAATTGTAAAAAAGCTTCAGTATATAAGGAGCATTATTCTTTACAATTGAGTCAGTTAGAAAACTCGGTACTGGATTCTCGGGTGTGAGAATTACAGAGGAGCTAAGAGAGAATTTCTCTTGAGCTAGTTACACACTTTACATTCAATATATCTCTTGATTCATAACAAGTACATATTTCAGCACAAACCCATTGTTATTTACTGTACCTTAAGCTTACCAAGAACAACAATGTTGTTCTTTGCAGGTTTATCTGGTGGACTGGATCAAAGAGATGGACATGATAGATCTTGATCCTAGCCTCCCGGAATTTCCAACAGTAAAGGAAATCAAACGGATTGAGTTGCGTTGTGTAGAACAGAGACCTAAAATGGGAGATGTGATTCACATTATCCAGCCACATGACTCTTGCTACAGAGTAGTAATGTAAATGAAACTCTTAAATATTTTGTTTCTTGTTCCCCAAGCTAAGCTAAACCAATGTCCATCTCTTAATCCTTTATTTTGTTCTGTCCCTTATGCAGGCAATACATATATGCCTCAGATAGTTACCAGGTCAGACGAGGTTTCTACAATCAGTATCATCAGAACATGAATACCAAGCAAGCAATAAATGATTGCTGATTTAGAATCTTCTACTATTTTCTACATTAGGTCTTTTTTTCTAAAAGTAATTCGATTTTCCAGAATGATTTCAGGTATCTTCCGTTCTTCCTAAAGTGGATACCTCTGAGAAAGGTGACAAATTCAGCAGTTTGCAGATCCTTAACCACTCCACAATCGTAATGAAACAAAGGAGACGGCAACAACAACATCAGCATACATTCTAAAGTGAATTACCTCACAATTCATCTTGCAGAGATGCTTAACCACTCCACAATCGTTGTGGCAACAGCATCAGCTCACAGTTGTGGCTGAAATTGTCTCCTGAATGCAAACCTTCTTTTACAAATCTAAGGTGGTATATGCTTGTTAGTTTTATGGAACCTTTCTTTGCATTACTACTCTGAACCATGATTCCATTTTCCTCTTTCTGTCAATATTTTACTGAAGACCAATACGAAACAATAGACAACATGTTTCTTGGATCATTTCATATTTCGATCCTACGGTAAACTATAAATTATAATAAACTTAAATCTGAGAGAAATGAGAGGAAGTAATAGATGTGTAAATTGCATTAGCATCCACATTTTAGTGTTAGTATCTTGATGGCTCTCAATATCTAAGCAACACAAACGTACTTGACTCTTGCTGCCTGAAAATAACAATAACAATTCAAATACACAAGTTCCATCTAATACTCACAAGAAGCAAGAGCCACACAGGAGTTAACTTTGTTAATCGTCATGAACAATTAGTATTTCAAACATAGCTTCAAGGGGCTTTGGTGTATATATTAGAAAATAAATAATTGTTACTAAAGATCATAGCAAACCTTCACCATCTGTAAATGAAAACAATAAAATCTTATACTAAGAGAAAGACTGAGTTTTGCTAAAAAAAAAAAAAAAGAGAAAGACTGAGTGAAAGAGTACATAGATTATGCTATGCATTTATATGTAGATTAGATTAATCATTATTGGTTTTCTCCTTTGGCTGCATATTTTGCTCATTGATTCTCTACAGCTCTGAATAATCTCCTCAAGTATGGATATAAAATATCTTCAATTTGGACAAGTCTCGACATGTTTTCGTCACATCGACGTTTTTCTAGCTCGCTTTCTTGTTTCCTTTGGTCTCCTCCTCCAGGTTGCAATATACTTGGAACATAAGCGCACACATTTGACCGACACCTGTAGCCTGCAGGTTCTCGGTGGAGTTTTAACTGTCTCAAGTATCCATCATCTCCAATGATGTTAAACCTAAATCTTTTGTGATAGGATCCTGTAAAAACCATTGCGATTTTCTTCTCCTCGTCAATGAAGAAACCCTCGATTATAAGTGGAACCATTTTGCCAAACTGAAACTCCACTTTCAAAAACTTGCTCCACAAAACTTCTTGGGCCTCAATCTTAGTCGTAATCCATATCTCAAGCTCACATGGATTTGATTCGATGTGCTGAAGTAAAACCGCAAGCTTCTCTTCTCTAACGCAGGATAAAGTCACAATGTCGTCAAGCCCATCACTAAATGGTAGAGGTAGAAGCTTCCCAAACCTCTCGCTTGTAAAATCAAAACAGATTATACAAATACAATCATGGATGTCTAAGTTTCTTTCTGCAGCAGCACACCAGTAAGTGTTACCTTTGAGAGAGACGCCATGGCAACTACGGTCTATACGCCAGTGTGGAGTGATATCAAGAGTTGTCCATAAACCGGATTCGAAATCGTAAATCTCATACCAGAAAAATTGGTATTCGGGTTCATGATAGTAGTGATCTATAATCCTCAAGAGTTTAACGCAGCAGCTACGACTAGACTTGTCCTTCTTATCCTCGTATCCGAGAGCATAAGTGAACTTGACCCATCCGTTTCGGGTATGAGAATATCTGGGTTGGATCCACCTTCTCTCCATCGAATACGGATTCCAAACCAAAAACCTAGGATCATCATTCAAGATGCATAGAAATAAACCCTCGAAGTGATAGACTTGTGATACGTTGACTTGTTCGTTAAGTTTTCCTTTATGCACGAAAGATGGTTCTCCATCACCGACGAAGATGCTCGTTAGATAAAAACTGTTATTCATCTCTGTGATTATCTGATACTCTCCTTCCTTTGCTGCTATAGAAGATGCTTTACCAATGTGCATCTTCCTAAAGCTCTGAGTTTTGGACAAAACGTTCCATTGCTTGCAAGTTAATTGCACTTCTCTCATAGAATTCAAAGGAATCCTAGAGAGAATCTCCATAACCAAATCGCTTGGAAGACTTGAGATCATTGTCGTCATTGTTTCAATTGGTAACAAGGGGTACCTTTACTTCATTCCTGTGACTTTTGCAAGCGACGCAAATTTTATTATATGTTGAAGGAAACTCATAAACCCTAAACGAAGTTGGGCCAAAGGTGGGTTTCAGAATCAAGTCGGACCAAGTTATCATATGATGACGTAATGTATCTCCTTTTCATTTTGTTATTTTTTTTTGGTAATCTATATTAATCATATATATAATTAGGCACTTTTTTACTCTCCATTGAGAGTGTCCACGTCATTCATTTTTCCTCTGAATCCCTCATTATTTTTTTCTTTTTCTCCGAACTGATCTCTTAAATGCTAGATCATTAATATATTCTATACCGAATATAATAAAACGTGAATCTCTCTCTGGCCTCTCCATCTTCCACAAAGAGAAAACAGTTTCCGGATTCTTCTTTTATCTTCTTAGTTTCATTTGGTTTTCTTTGTTCTGTAATCAATTTCTGTTTCTTTTTGGGCTCCCACTTGATTTGGTTTCACAACCGTTTCAATTTGGATGATTTCGTTTTCCAGCCAATTTTGGAACTCATGTTTTCTTCATTTCTCAGATGCATGTCCAATTCTGGTCTCAATAGCTTCGAACAAGAGGTAAGCGATGGGGAAGACACGGCACAACAAAGACGTTCTTCTTAAATCAAGTGCCGGAGTTTTTATGGTGAGCTCTTCATAAATCAAGTGCTTCCCAGTTCTTATTTGTGGTTTTTGATAAGTTGGTTTGTAAATCTCCAGAGACGTGTTTTGCCAATATTTGTATGACCAACCAAACCGAGAAAACGGCTCAAGAATCTGTGCGAAAATCAGAGGAGTTTGATATAAGTTCACATCCTTAACAATTATTGTCTAATCGTTTCTGTTTTCTGGGTTTAGCGGTTTTACTATTATTCACAAATAAAGCTTTTAAGCTTCTGATTGCAGGAGGAGACCCATATCGACCGCATAAACGGTTATATACATAACAACACAGCTCTCCGATGAGAAGAAGCTTCTTCAAGGTCTGTTCCATTCACGTATTGTGAACTGAAACGATCTGACATCAACCTTTCGCTTAAAACGATCTTTGATATTGGACCATTGCAGATACATCGGTGATAAACGGTGTTGCAGAAGGAACTATAAGAAACTCTTACAAAGATATATACCCTCACCTTTCTAAGATAATACCAGCCAGCTTGGTACGCTAAAGGAGAAGATCGCAAGAAGCTCCAAAGCCCTTGAGTGTTCATCATCTTCTCTCTTACTCGCTACCATGCCTTCTTATTTAATATATCAAGTCGGCTTTCTATTGGAATCTTGGGTTATGGAGTTATTTGGTCCAGAATTGCGACTCCTGCCAGGCTTGAACAAGAGTTTTCAAGTAGATTTGTATCAATAGAAATATATATGAATCATGGTTCATAAAACAGTGGCTAAGAATGCGTTTTGGATAACATTCTCTCGAGAGTTTCTATCCTTTTTAACACATCTTCGGGTAGAAGTGGAATGTTTTTAAGTATGGATAGTGGATACCAATGAGTTTGGTAATGTTAAGGGTTTCTTAAATTTTTATAATGTTTTACATATGTGTTAAAATGTAACAGATTGCTAATATGCCGAGATTAATAATGTCCCTATTACGTTTTTTTGTGGTGGTTGGAGGAAGAAGAGAAAGTTGGTAAGGGGGATGACGTGTTTGTGGAACTTGAGGCAACTCTAGAAGATTTGTACATGGGAGGCTCTGTGAAGGTATGTTACACTCCCTGTCAGGATGATATTATCATCACTCGCTCAGTCTTTATATATGCAACTCGTCTAGAAATCATTACTTTGATTCGAATATGCTTGGCCTTCATCACTTACTTAGTAAACATGATTTTGTAGTGACATTCCGAGATTCTTTACGTTTGAGAGATGATTCGGTTTATCTTACTCAAATCTTGTAAACTAAATAGGGTGGTGGAGTCGACAGCTCAGAGCTGCCTCCATGTCAGGGCGCTTGCAGGGAAACACTTCCTCTTCTAGATCAAAGTTACTCACTACAACTTCACACCGAATCACCACACCTACACTGCGTCCAGAATGACTGCCCTCTCACTTCTTGCAGCAAACGATGAGGTAAATGTCATTGCGTTTCTTAACATTCATTCACACATAGTGGTGGACAAATATATAACCGACTGCATCTATACGACCAAATTTGAAGGAACAAGGAGCCGACCTTCCACCGCGACCGCTTGATAACCCACATTCTCCTTCCGACAACATCTCCCTCCGCTGGCAAACCTACACATCTCCACAAGGATAAGTCACCCATGACCACCGACAAACCAGATGTGAACAAACGCAAGTGTGGTCGTGAGTAGTCATTATGTCTGGATTTAGCTACGTCCTTCATAAGCGTCAAGTCGATTTTGCTTTCTCTGCTTCACGTACTCTTTGTTTTTCAGTCTTTCATCTTTGCAAATCTATTATTGTATTTCTGTGGGCCTCTCTGTCGCGCACATTTCTATTTTTTATAAAGGGAGTTGAGGACGTTTTTAACTGTTGGCAAGTCTATTACAGACCGACAACTACGCAAGGAATAACAGCACCAAATCAATTAACATCTAAAGTTTGAAAACAGTGAACGCTTATTTTGGGCCAAACACACAGATTTCAAATATAACCAATTGCGTCAAATGTTTCTTTCCGCCGCAAAATCAAGCACAGCAAACCAGTGACATGGACTTCAAATCATACATAGACACTGAGGTGAGACGTTTAAATACTTGAACATATGTATAAATAATTCTGAGAACATGATCACCCTGACCAGAGCTTCAAAACTACAATAATAATATGCAGACCCGTCCTTTTTCTTTACACATTTGTCCAATATCTCTAAACAATCGTCAACAACACTAAAACCAGAACACATATCATGTACGAGTACCATATTTAAAACAAAGAACACATAAAGGCATACCAAAAATAAATAAACAAATACAGACAAATAAAAAATGTGGACGCTTACAAAAAACCCAACCCCGCGCACGCGCGGGGTTTCAATTACTAGTAATATATAATTATGTTTAGGTATACATAATTAATTCTTCTTCGTCCTTAGGATATTTTCATCATTCAGATTCTGGTATTAAAAAAATATATAACATCTTACTTTGATTGAATTGAAAATCGCCGTGCATGCAGGACCGTTCCAACCTTATCATAAATTGTAAGCGAGATTAAAAAGTGTCTTCTTTTATGAAAATTCACATCTTCAAAAAACAAAACATTAAAAAAAAAACAGAGTTCGAAATGAAAAACTCAGCCTCCAAAAAAGCAAAACATAAAGAAAAAGACCAAATAGAGTTTTTCATATCTAAAATTATAAAAAAAAACTTTTAACAAAATACTACAATCAATATAGCAATATAATAACAGAACGAAAAAAAAAATTAGAGAAAAAACTTGTTTATGAGAAACAACATAACCAACAAAAAAAAAATTTGGGCTATAACTCAGAAACAGGAAAAAAAAAAATTGTATAAACGACCGCTTACCTAGTTTACGCCTTGGACCGGGCCTGCGTGCATGTTAAGCTTCTACTTCTAGTTCTAATGTGTAGATAATGTTATCAATCAAAACTAGATTTGTTCATCTTATTAATAGTCATTATTTCGTAGTCATATGCGTTCAAAACATTTCAACCTATTAATTAGTTAAGTTGCTATATTTCATGACGGAGGAGAAAATTATTTGACATATATACAGCAGCTTGAATAAAAAACTGTCGGTATAGCATAAGATTTACTGAAAAATTTAATAAATCACAAGAGCCAGAGAGGAATTAAGCTCTTTCATCATCATGATACATTATCATTTAACAGTCCAAACATAGCTTTGGGGCTTATAGTAGTGTCCATATGAGAAAAGAGATCAGAAGAGTAAACGAAAATCGAAAATAAAGACTAACTATCTTTCTCATGCAGATTACTCATTCATAATCAAAAGGTACAACGGCCCGAGCGACCAGACTTAACATAAATGTACTTGGTTGTGCGATAAAATGTTATCTGCAAAAAAAAAAAAAAAAGAAGTAATTTCTGCAAAGTGACTTGTTGTTTTGGAAATGGCAGTATATAACGATGTTTGTAAACTGTTTTTGTAAGGAGTTGTGTAAAGGGTTAGTTCGGCAATTGCAGTAGGTAGTGGTTTTGAATGGACATTGTCGTTTTATCATTTTCATGTCCAAATGATGAGATTACAAAGGTTTTGATGCTAATCTTGACTTTGATATTCGGGTGAATTGCACTGAGTGTATCTTTTATATCTTTTATATCTTTTTCTTGCAAATTGGTATCTTCTTAAATGTTTGTTCAATTGTGTATTTTTTTTGATGAGAGAGACAATGAAAAGTCAAAAATGCCCTTATGACTAAATGACCTGAGCAATTACTCATTTGCTAACTAGAAATTTTATAGTTGGAGTAATTTAATAATTTATCAGATGCTTTTAATTTAGGGTAAAACAAAAAGGGGGAAAAAAAGTTGTCTCTTTTGATCTTCTCTCTTACGAGCTTCTCTCTTCTACAGCAACAGTAAGGTAAGCTAGACTTCATTAGAAATAATCAATTTTGTTTCGACCCCCTATCTGAGAATGAAGCTACTGCAATTGATTTTGTATTTTTCAGGCAATGGTGGACAAAGAACTACCGAGCAGATTGTACAAAACATATCGATATCCAGATGGTAGACTGAATATATATTCGAAACCAGAGATACTAAACAAAGTTTGGCAGCTATTGAAGGATACGCCGGAGTGGGAGAGATTACGGGATTCTATTTTTGGAGATTTGTTTAGGCTCCCGGTCAAGCAGTGTTCAATTTCAGGGAAATTGATACATGGGCTACTGGGGAGACAACTAATTACAAAAAAGAAGTACGAGTTGAGTACAGTTTTTGCAGGGCAACCACTGCGATTCTCATTAGTTGAGTTTGGAATGATAACAGGCTTAAATTGTTGCGAGTTCCCGGAAGAAGAAGACCCAGAAGATCGGAGTATAGTGGTGGTGAAAAGTACTTCGGAATGGGAAGATTTATTTGTACAGATGAGTAAGACCATTAAGAAGGGGGACCAAGGGGTTAAGATTTCAGACATACTTCAAATGCTTGAGGATAGAGACATGGATGGAACAAAAAGGTTGAAGCTTGCGCTGATATGTATTGTTGATGGAGTGCTTATTTGTAGCAACCAGGTTGCAAAAGCAACGCCGGAGTTTGTTGAGATGCTCAGCGATGTTGATAATTTTTTGAGCTATCCATGGGGAAGAATGTCGTTTCTTAAAACAATTAATTCAATGAAACCTGGCCCGAGAACGGGAAAAATTGGTGAAGATCCGGTTAAAACATTCAGAACTCAGCTGCAGCAGCAAACAAAGGTCGTCTATGGATTCCCGCTTGCATTCCAACTTCTAGTTTTCCGATGTATTCCCGGATTCTTGGAGAGGATGCCTGACCATGAATCAACTATGAGCTTCATGGATACTTCTTTCGAAAGGATTCCGAAAAACAACTGGATTAGTAGTGAGACTGTAATAGACGTAGAGTTTGGATCTGAGGTATGTGTAGTTCCTTATTGTGAATATTAAAACAAATCCGTGTATCCATACAGATGTGGTATTTTTCTATGTACAGGTAAAAGTGGTACCGTATTTAAAACCAATGGGACCATTTGGAGAGGGCTGGGGGGGGGAGTGGATAGACGAGATTAAAGATAAGAAGTTGGTGTATCTTGAAAATCTGGTGGATAGTGATCACAACTTTAAGAAGGAGGAGTGGCCTGGGGGAGATTCTTCGCAGAAGCTGATTAAATACGTCCGAAAGGCTATTGTAGAGAACAAAAAGAAAAGAAAACCTTCATTACTCACTATTGAAGATGGCATTGAACACGTATCAAAGACTGTTGGGGAGAACAAGAAGAGAAAGCTACCGTTACTTACTATTGAATATGGAAGTATAACAGAGACAAGTTCTGTTGGTAATGATAAATTCAAGAGTTGGGTGGAGAAGAAAATCGAGAATTTGGAAAAAGAGGTGGCGTGGTTGAAGCGAAGAAAGACGTCAAAGGATTGTAGGTTGCGTGGAATCAAACGTCTGAACAGCCCAGGGCAGAAGTGTACGTTGACAGCGATGAAGAGAATTTTCTTAGGTGAAAGAGAAAAGGGGAAGAAGGATAAATGTAATTCCAAAGGGGCGGAGAATACTGGAGTTGGTGATGAAGGTGTTGGAAGTCATGCGACAGACGAGGGCACTAATCGGGATAATGTGAATTCTATTATTTCTCAAGTTATCAACAATGTTGATGAAACTTTTTTCGATCAAGAAAATCTGGGATCTGAATTTAACATTGGCAACTTTTGTACTCAGCTGGATGACACAATTGATCCTTGTAAAACAAGGGATGAATCAATTGTTGGTAGGGCGATGCAGCATATGGGAATGATCAAAGATGGGGAGGAGGAAAAGCACTCGAAAGATGTTTTGTATGCAGCTCAAAGTTTAGAAAACCTAGGAAAAGGGGGGTTTGTAAACAGTGCTATGTTGAATCCATCAAACCAGGTGATATGCTTATATGCTGAGTTTGCATCCATAAGTTATGTTGTTTGACTAATTGTACATAATGTTTACTTTGCGGTGGTCTTAAATCTTTGGGATTTAGCATGGCGAGTCCAAAACAGGCAGCCCTGTGGAGGGATATGAAGGCGACGTGTTGGCCAAGAGTGAAATTTGTGATACAGAAGAAAGGGAAGTCATTCAGCATCAGGTAATTATGGAGACGATTGCATGCTTTAAGTAGTTTGATATTTATGGATACGTTGGCTACTTTAAGGTACAGAAGGACTCGGAGCTTCCATTGCAAACAAAATGTGATGACATACGCATGGAAATCGCAGTGGATATTTCCAGGGTCAATGACGAAGAAGGACAAGAGGAGTTAGCTGGCGAGAGAGTGTCGATGGATAGTGAAGTGTGTACTACCTTTATGGATACCTTTGAAACCTTGGATTAATTGGAGTATTATCCATTAGCTAGATTTGGTTGACATAAGTTTTGTATGGATGTTTGGCAGGTTAATAAAGAAGAGCGTGAAGAAATAATTGACGGTGCATCCATTGGAAACAAAAGTGATAATGCTGCTGCCGGGCTTAAAGAAACAAATGGACAGATGCAAAGCCAAATTGAGAGTTCATTAAGTCAGGATTCCACGGGAGATGGAGAACTGGAGAAAGATAGTAAGAAAGTATCCACTGACGATGAAGTGTGTACTGCGTTTGAGGTTTGTCTCGCTTTATAAAAGCTGTTGAAGATAAGTTTTTGTATAAATGTTCATCTTAAAGGGAATAACAAGGTTAGTGTATTATTTTGGGGCAGAGCGATCCATGGACTCATGTTGAAGGAAATAAGGAGGGAGTATCCATCTCCTGCGATCTCGGAAGAATGATAGATGGACCGAAGTCTGTGTGTGGTGAAGAACAGGCAACGGGAAGAGAGTCCGAAGTTGTCTGTGAACAAAAAGATGAGGAGATACCCATGGAAGGCAAGGTGGACAGTTCCGTTAAGGAGAAAAAAGGGTAGATGGACAGACGACAAAGGAACCATCGAAGGTAGTTTAGTAAATGTTTATAAAAAATTTGGACTACAGAGTAAATAAATTAATTTATGTGTGTGACAGGAAACAGTAGGTGTACCCTTTAATGAAGGAGTTAGCTTAACAAGGAACAAGCCTAAAAATAAGAACCACGGACGCAAAAAGAAGGCGGGGAAAATGAAATTTTTGAGTGGTAGATCTGAAGAACCGGTTGACCTAAGCGATTCTTCTCCCCCACCAAAGCGTGTTAAAGAAAGTCCATCGAATGATGAGATTGAGCTGGCTCGGGTATTTGTAGGGTTAAGGGAAAGCGAAGATATGTATTTTGAGCACAAGGACGCCTGGGAAGAAACGCTGAAGCTATTCCCAACGAGGTAATAAATTACTGTGCTTATAGAAAAGGATAGTATGATAGATGTACTTACATGCCGTGTAATTTGTAGGAAATACGATCTGAAGAACTTGATGTTTGGGGAGGTGGCTATCAATAACCAATTCTTGCTTGACATTGCTGAGCCGAAGAAGTTTTTGAACACAACAGTAAGAATTTTGAAAGTTTGTTAAATATAATGGAATAGAAGAGTAACATGTATGGTATCTGGGTACTTCAGCATATGCAGGTACTTGGAGAATACATATACTTGAAACATGCTAGGTACTTTGCAAGGGAGAGGGTGGTGTTCCTTCCACCTTGGTTTTCCAACCATTTGCAAGGGCGACATAGGAGCTTTATGAAGTCAAAAAAACCGCGAGAGTACCATTGGGACGAACGCATTAAGGAGTATGTATACGGGGAGTGGACGCACGGCCGGGCAAAGGCTAGGTGGTTTGAAGATGTCTCAACAGCTTACGTTCCCATGAATTGGGACGGCGATCACTGGGTTGGGGTTGTTATTAATTTAGATTTAGAGACCGTTGAACTACTAGACCCGTTGCCAATCCATAACAGTGGTGCCAAAGCTGGTACAAACATTGCGCCAATTGTTGAAATGATTCCTTACATTGTGGAGGCATTCTTCAAACTCGACCCAGAGAGTAACAGTATGAAGCCAAGGGAGAAAACGAAGCCGGGGAAACAGGAACTGAAAGGGAATTTACCGCCGTATTCATGGACTCGTTTACAGACAGTGTACACGAATGATCGAGTAGGTGATTGCGGACCTGTAACAATGAAGTTTCTTGAGCTGAATGCCCTAGCTAGATCAGATGGAATAGAAGCGATGACAGATGAATATGTGGACCAGTTTAGGCAGGAGTATGCCATGGAGATATATAAGAAGTGGATAGTACCACAAATTTACGAATGAACTTTTTATCTATTCTGTGTGATTTGTAACATTCATGGATTGTGAGTTATGTGTTTGAGACGTGAGGATTTGTTTGTCTTTCCGAACTTGAAGTATTTGGTTTACGTGTGATAACATAAATTACGTGTTCCTATTTTGATAGGTATCAATTCAAATATGGGTGGATAGACAAATTGAAGATAAGTGTGGGTGGACAGGTGATATGAAGTTAATCTATGGATTCATACATAGCAATATGTAAGAATTGGTAAATATGGAAATTAGGACGGATATCGATTTTGCTTAATGTATGAATTGACGTTGGACTTAAAATGATAAATGAAATAGATATAGGGACGATATAGATAGTTAATAACTGAGAGCTATGTGGCTAGCATATTACATGTTTGAACCAAGAAAGTGCGTTGATAGACGTTGGACTTGTTGATATTACTATTTGCATGTAAATAATGGATGGGGATATAATATATGAAAATAGGGGATAATGTAGAGTAAAACAAATGGATAGCGTGGAGGGTAATAAGAGCAACGTATCCATATTTGGGGAAGATTATACGGCCAGAGTTTTGATTTATTAAAGAAAGAAGTAATTTATTGGTTTCCTTGTTATTGACTGTAGTAGAGGGTAATAATGACGGGGGTAAATGTTGTAGGCTCGAGGACTGTGATATTAACGTAGGTATTTGATTTTATTTTTTTAACTTGCAAAAAAGGTTAAATGAAAGACAAAAAAAAGTACAGATTCATGGATAGTTTCGTGAGGTAGACGTCAGATGATTTGATTGATCGAATTGGAGGTACACTGGTCGATAAGATTGGCGGGAATGGCGAGAGAGAAAGTATATTATAAAATTGGAGTCAGTTATAATGACGTGTTGGAAGTCGTAAAACTGATTTGACGAGACACAGAAATGATGACGGTTTGAAGAGTCAGCGTCACGAGAAGCTGGGTTGAGGGGTTTAAAGTTGGGGATTTGAGACATGTAAAAATGAGTATATGTACATGAATATATTTTGTAAGATTTTCAAGATTTATAGGCATTTCAAAAGTTTAGTGGATAGACGAAAGGGTAAATTAATACTGGGTGGATAGTTTGATGTATTGGTGGATAATGTAACCGAAAAGTAAGTCATAGTTATAAATAATATTAAACAAGTTTACGCAAAAAAATAACAAAAATATAAAAGTTTAATTGGGTGAAACGGCATAAACAGACGCGTTTTACATTGCGAGGTTGGCCCAACCGCCACCGCCTTCCCAGCCGCCAGCGTTTTCCTGTCCGCCGTTTTCATGACCGTGGTTTTGTCCCCCACCATTGTGCACTACGACCTGGCCCCAACCGCCTCCATTGTCATCATGACCCCAACCACCAACGTTGTGCTCGTAATCAGGCCAAACACCGTCCAGGGGATTTTGGGGTAGCACAGACCATTCAAGAAAAGTCTGCGGGATTATTTGGAAGAAAACAGCTTGCTCGATAGTCCAAAAACAAGCATTGCACATGCCGCAACCTTTGATATCCTCGGCGGTGATACTAAGCCAATAATTAAAAACGGAGCAAGGGCATGATCTTAAACTTCCAACATCAGTTTCATCCCTTATGAGAGAGAGGTCGACGGCTATTCCGATAGGCCAGGAGTAGCGCTCGAATTTCCTAACGTGCTTCCTAAGAGCATGGATAGCGGAACGGGAAAGAAATGGGATAGTCGAACCTGAGTCAAAGGATGGGTAAATAGATCGCCGGATGACTTCGAAACAATACATGGCGGATTTGCAACCGGCGATGGCAGAAGATTTAATCTTTTGAAAAGCTTCTAATCTTCCATCGTATGTGTACATGAAGTCGGAAATTCCCTTCAAAAACAAAGCAGAAACGTTTTTGGCATCCAAGCAAGCATTGTACAAAAGCGTGATGCCTCTTTGGTCTCCTTCGGATTGGCCCTCCTGGATAAGGTTAATACGAGAAATAGTATCCACGTGATCGGCGTCTTGAAAAAGAGTTTTGCAGACAGCGCGGATTTTGAAGTGTTCTCGAATATGATCACTTGCATTCTTCGCAAGGATTATTCTTCTTACTTCGGGCGGCAAGTTTAGAAGGTTACCACAAGTCATTCTGAATGAACAGATTTGGGACTATGGAGAGAGTGAATGCGTAGAGAGATATTGTTTTTATGGATGCCAGAAGGTCGCCACGTTTCAGTTTCCAACGTGAATATAAATTCCGTAAGACAAACACGTATCCATCAAACTGTTAATTTGATTGGACACGGAATCCGAATTGCAAAACAAGTAAAATTGAAAATTAATTTTATTTAATTATATTGCTCATATTATGTATAAGTATTATAGCTAAAGGGAAAGACATATGGATAGATGATTGTTAAATATAATCTGGTTAACTGATGGATAGACATGGGGCTGCGAAAGATGGATAGACAAATATTGTTTTCATGGAAGCATGAAGGTGGCCACGTTTCAGTTTCCAACGTGAATATAAATTCCGTAAGACAAACACGTATCCATTTTATATTGCTCATATTACTCAATTTTATTTGAAAACACGTTTCAATTTTATTTAATTATATATAGCTAAAGGGAAAGACATATGGATAGGTGATTTTTGAATATAAACTGGTTAACTGAAGGACACTTAGGGGAATACCGTGGAAGAGAATAAGTGAGAATGGATGGTAATTGAGATTGCCAATAAACAATAAGCGGTAAAAAAAAATTCGTCAATTTGAGGCCGCATTAAGTTTGGGATAAATAATTAACGAAGTTGGATGTGTAAAGGAGATCTGTTTTAATGATATTCATTTACTAATAGATAAGATTAGATTGACATAAAATCTGCAGTTTGTTATATTATACATGGATACATAAGCAGATTCTAAAGCATAGATAGACACGGCAATATATGTGGAATCGGAAATCGAAGCAGTAGATAACTTTTAAAGTCAGTAGAGTAAATGACTCATATTTGTTACTTTGGTTTCAAGGTCTTCAATCTTTGAAAGGAGAAAGTCGACCCTATCAATTAAACCTGCCATTTGAGACTTGTTTGATTCTTCTTTCAGGAGAGCCTCAACTTTAAGCTTTTGAATTTCTTCAGTAACTGCGTCGTCCCACCACTTTTTGAATGCACATCCATGACCTGGACCCTACGAATGGATAATGGGTTAAAATAAAATATAGAAATGCGTTACCACAATGGATGTTAGTAAAAAGTTATACATCCGATAGATCGTAAAGACATGTATAGAGGCGCCTTCCTTTACTCTCAGGTAATGTAGAGGTCGTTAGGAACAAGGAAGCCTTGCAATCGCAGCTCGTAGGAATACCTAATTGATGAGTGGTTTGAATAACTGGCCTTATATCGGAGACAGGCTGTCCCCATTTGTAGCTAATTTTGTTAGCTGTATCACTCATACTGTAAGGAGGAAATTAAAAGATGGGGAAACAGAGCAGGTTGAGTGGCGATTTCTTCTTTGGGTAGACTACTTATAGCAAGAATAGAAATATTGGACTGTGAAAACAAAAATAAAGAGTTAAAGTGAACGTTAAAAATATTGGGTACAGTGTTTCTATTTAACAAGTACTAATTGGATGGATAGATGAGTAAAAAGGATGTTAGTTGTCGTATACACGGATAGTGATATAGAGAATACGTCTATCCATGTAGATAGTTCAAACTTAATGACGAAACTGGTCAAAGCGAAAGAAATAGGATTTGACTAAAGGAAAGGGACATTAACTTAAAAGAGAAGGAGAGAAGATAGAGTTGTAGTTAAAAAACAAAAACAAAGAAGGTCCAAAAGTAGCCATTAGCCGAGAGTAAAAACAAGCAATGTGGTTACCAAGTTCGCTACTAGCCGAAATCGCAGCTAGGGTCGCAGAAGATGGCGTTGATGCTTGTGAGAATCTACTTAAGGAAGGCCCTGAGGGCTTGAATGCGGTTTGTTCACCGGAGGTGTATTCAAGAGTCCGACTGGACAGGAGGCATGACTTCACTTGGTTTGCAGACGAAGATTTATCGTGGTATTACAAATTCTACAGGAAGTGCGTAGAGCACAAAAATCCGTTTGCGATGTACACCGAAAGTCTGCGCACTGCATTCAATTTGGGAGATCTAGAGAAAGCTATAGCAATTTTACATGGGGTGAGGGAAGCGTATCCCCATGCGGAGCTAATGTATATTATTCTTAACTGGTGCGCAGGGAGAAGCTGCAACGCTGAGTATAAGGTTTTCAGATCTAAACGATCATATGATGAGGCAATGGCTATTGGTGAGATGCTGGTGTACCACGTGCGTGCGGTTATGCCAAAAGAAGTTGACAGTTTGCATGATTCTTGGAGCTGCAGCGATTTGGATGATTGTTGGTGGGTTCACACGATGATGGGGGAGAATAGTGGGGATAGGTGCGAGAACTGTTTCTTCTATTTCCTATCCATTAAAATTAGGAAGATGTCGTAAGTATTATCCATGTAATATATTTAATGATAATGATGTGTATCCATGATAATGGATATAAAAGTCTAGAATGGATTGTATAACAATAACCAATATAGTCAGTCGTTGATATGAACTAACTGTAGACAAATTGGCGTGTAACTAGAAAGGTGGAGACTGGGTTACTGTTTGTAGACAGTAAAGCGATTTAACTAATTACTATACTTCGTTTGTATTGGGTTAAGTACAGAAGCTATGATTAGACAAGTTAAGTGGCTGAAAAGAAATGACGCAGACATGCTGACACATAAAGTAGACATTAATTAATGAAGAGGATTTAAGTCCCCGATTTCCCAAGTAAAGACCGGAATGACAATCATAATGAAAAGTTGTGAGGTTGACCAACATTATTAAATATATGGGGAAGGTAGTGGCTAGTCTGTTTCAATGGATGGATAAATAGGCAAGATAAGTTTAAAAATGGATAGTAAAGTACAAATTTAATTATTAAAATGCTAAAACAACCTAACGTAATGACAGATTGATAATTATAACGTTTTTTTTGGTACAATTGATACTAAACTGATGATATAATGGATAGGACAAGAAGAAGAAGGGTTTACATATCCACCATAGATGAATGGATAGAATAACAAAAAGTTACAATACTAAATGTCTACATATCCACCATAGATGAATGGATAGAATAACAAAAAGTTACGATATTGTTGGCGAATAACATAGAAAGCGTTAAAAAAAACGGTTATATCTAAACGCCCTGAACCGCAGGAATGGGGATTTGCCCATTAACGCCGACCAACACGGCGGCGCCTTGCTCGTGATCAACAACACCATCAACAAAAGCGGCCCAAACAACAGCGTCGTTTAGGGCGGGTGCTTCATATAGTTCGGCCTTTGCTTCCCAGTCAATGAGGTCCACCCATTTGAAAAAAGTACCCGGGATTACACGGAAGAAAACCGAAGTTTCAATAGACCAAAAGCAGAGATCGCACATACCGAGACCTTTAACTTTTTCGTCTAGAAAGTCAAGCCAATAGCGATGGACAGAGCACGGGCATGATGAAATTCTACCATGGTTAGTAGAGTCAGATATCGCGGTTAGATGCGCGGAGATGTTCATGGACCAAGTTATGCGCTGAAATTTGCGGACATGCTTTCTAAGGTTGCTGATAGCAAAACGAGAAAGAAAAGGAATCGTTGAACCTGAATCCAGCTCAGGAAAGATGGAACGGCGTATGACTTCGTAACAATATAAGGCGGGCTTGATTCCCAGGACCGCGCATTGCTTAAGGCGGGCAAATGCATTAGCTCTTCCATCTGTGTACAAGAAATCCGATAAGGCTTTCAAAAAAATTGCGGTGGGATTCTTCGCATCTAGACATGCGCGTTCAAGATGGAGTATCCCTTGATAATCGTGGTGCGTCTTGATAAGGTCAACCTCAAACAAGGTATCCATGTGATCAGCATCGTCGCGAAGTGTCTTGCAGACAGCTCGGATTTTGAAATGCTCGAGTATGTTCTCACTAGCATTTATTGCAAGTATAGACCTCCTTAATGCAGCTGGCAAGTCGAGTAGAGTCGGAGAGGGAACGATGAAAGGGGAGGGGTTCATTGAGCTCATCTTGGGTAATGCGAAGGCCAAGTGTGGACAGATGGTTATGTGAGTAGACATAACATATTTATATATTGCTTTAGACCTTAAAATAATACTAAAACAACTCATTAAATGATTATGACAAGCAAAACAGTGTAGGAGTACATAAACGAAATATAATCAAATAGGAAAAATGACAATTTGAACAACTTAATGGGTATAAAATATGAGCCCTATTTGATATTACAGTGAGTGAGTATCCATTGCCATATATAGAAGGTCAAATATAACTTGAGTATCCATGGACATAGAAAAAGTTGAAATAGAACTTGAGTATCCATATATGTAGTTGTAGTTTTTAACAACTAGTTCAGATTGGTATCCATTGTTTTGCGTTAAACAAGATAAAGAGTGTATCCAGCTCAATTACATAACGAAAGTGGCAAAAGAAAGACAAAACGACGAGAATGAGTTTAAGTTGACTGAATAGAAGATGGGAAAGTGTACAACAAAAAGCTACTGGCGTCGAATCCTCGCTTATTATAAAATCACTACAATCAGCCGGGATATAGGTGCTCCTTCAACTGGCAAAAAGCCCAAGCAACTGCACAAGAAGACACTGCGGTAACCCATATAAAACACAACCTGGTCATCTTTTCCTCCACATGCTTCTTTGTAGGAAAAGAGTTGTTGTTCTTTGCGACCTCGACGGAGATCTTTCTAGCAATTTTGAACGCTAATTCGTCTCGAACTTCGTTTGACCAATTTTGTAAAAGACTAACGTCCTGTTGTATCTTCTTGAAATCCTTTGAAACCCTGTCTACCTCTTTCATAATCGCGTCGTCAACCCAATCGCGAACATGACCTTCGATTGGGAACTGTTCAGAAAAATGAAAGTGGATTTCTAAAGACAGGATGGGAAAATAATTAAGTAGAATAGAAGAGAAATCTTATATCTTTTTCTAACCCGGCTAGCTTGTGGACATTTGAACCACCTTCGATGAAGATTAGCACGATTTCTAGCATATCCTACTTCAATGCGTTCCCCACACCAACACATGGTTGGAGCTGCGATGCCTACCGATCTGCAGGGTAATGGTTCATCAGAAGTGGGAACAGTAGAAACAGAAGCGAAACTCATTTTGTGAAAAGTTGTTAATACGTAACAGGGGGTCTCAGTGGTATAACTCATGTGGTAGAAGGTCCAAAGTATTCTGAAACATGTTCAATATATAAGGAAATTGATGTAGCTACCAAAATTAAATAAAAAGAACCATCCACGACAGGTATGTAAAATGGATAATTTGAAGGGAACCGAAAGAAGTAAGAAAGTATGGGTAACACAAGTATAGCTGAATATAAGTTTAATATACTTAGATTTGGGTCAAAAGAAAAATTTTTGGCCGCCTGCTTAGTAAATCGTAGTAGTAGCTTTATGGGGGAAAACAAAACCCACATCAATAGTTACAAAAATAGACAACATGAAGTCAAATCAAAAGGAAGTTATGCAACAGGTATCCATCGAAAAATGATGGACAGCTAAACAATAAAAGGTGCCATCCAAGATGAAAGCGTTTTAAGTAACCATTCTTAATCAAACAAAATAAATGGCTCGTTATAAAGAGTTTGTTATTAGGTTTTGCAAGTAGCACGGTTGTGATTAACTCCTCCGCATTTGGAACATCGGTTTGGGGTTGATCGAGGGGTTTTCTCCTTCTGAATACAATATTGCAGAGATAAAAATTAGAAAATTATAAAGAGTAAATGTATATAAACATCAAAGGGTAAGGGGTATTGCCTGGGATTCGCCGAAGGATGGATACCTTCCTTCCTTAGGTCTACCAGAGGGTCTGTTAACGTCTGGTGGATAAAGGTACCGGTTGCGAACATCAGCCGGTATATCGATGTCGTTAGGATTCCCACCTGGGTTGACCACTCCTTCATAAGTCGCCCTCCAAGTGGATGTCTTATAATGAGAATCGCATAGAGACGCGTAGGATACATCATGACTGTCCGCGGCTATTAAGGCGTGGCCGCATGGGATTTTAAGCTTGTCAAATAACCTGCATGAGCATCGCTTGTCCTCCAGAAGAACATGAAACGATTCCCCCCCAAACTGGCCGACAATTTCGAAATTGAAGTTCGTAACACTAGCTATCTTAGAACCGTGGACTGACTGCATATGTTCATCCATTAGCTTATCAACCTCGATGGAAACTTCTTCTTTGTGTGCCGCTGATTTCTTTCGTCTACAACTGAACCACCTAGTCAACATAGACCGTATACACTTGACAAGATCTACAATAGGTTCGCTCCTACCATCAAGTAGAGCTTTGTTCAATGTCTCGGCTATATTGCTTGTCATAAGATTGTAACGTTCACCTTTGAAATATGCTCTGGTCCAGTGTCCAACGCCTATATTGTCAAGATACTTTGCGCATTCTGCATTGCTGTTGCGTATACGATTGTATGTTTCACGGTAGGCACCAATTCTGTATGAATTTCCAGCCAAATTGACCAGTTGCGCGAGACCTCCAGATTTAAACCTTGCTTTAACATTCCTTTTGACGTGCTCAAGACATGCTCCATGGTGAGAACGCGGGAAAATCCTACCTTTTGCTTTGTATATTGACTGGCATCTGTCAGAAATAAAGGTTAATGTGGGGCTGTCAGCAATAATCTTTTCAAGCTTGAAAAAGAAATACGTCCAGGACTCCTCATTCTCTTTGTCCACGATACAAAACGCCAGTGGAAAGACTTGGAAATTTGCATCCTGTCCACTTGCAGTAAGCAGAACCCCCCCCGTATCTACCACTCAAATGTGTACCATCCACTATAATCATTCTGCGAACCTTGGCAAAACCTTTAATGGATGCACCAAATGCTAAGAACAGATAGAGGAACCGCTCGCAGCCTAATGCGTCTACCTCGGTTTCGAGATCAGCAATCGTGCCAGGGTTAGCGAGTTTTAGCATATGTAAAAACTCTGGCAACTTCCTATACGATCCATCATCTGTACCTCGTAGCATCGTGATTGCCTTCGACCGTGCGCGCCAACACTTGTTATAAGATGAATCGATACGCAATTCCTTCATCAATAAGGCTTTGAGTGCAGTCGGTTTCGGACCAGATGCGGGATCTGAATATTTATCTTTGAAAACAGTGGCAATGACCTTTGTCGTCCCAAGTTTCCGGTACTTATTCCTAGTATCAGTACAGCAAGAGTGATGTAACTCTGCCTTGCGTACCTCCCAAAAGCCTGTGTCCTTCGACTCATGAACCATAACACGCCAGTTGCAACTATTATCCGGGTAATGGATAACAACCTTGTGAAGAGTGGACACAGGTTTTATGTAATGAAACTTGTTTCTTATGGCATGGATTGCTAACCATACCAAACAATCGTCTTTGCTCTTGAATAGTTTACCCTTGTAAAGATCATCACCCATTGAGTCTAGATCTAAGTCAGGGACGGGATCTCGTTGATAAGTGTTGTCATCCACCAATGGCGGGATATCAGCTGGTTCTTCGTCGGTAGAGTGTGAAGTGCCACCAGATTCAGTACCGCGCCACCTAAACACGTATTCTTGCTGAACTGGACGGGATTCAACAGCCTTACGTTTCGATGTATTACCTATTCCAATGGACATTTCAGACATCACATCCAGGGCGTTGGAGCCTCCATACTCATCATCGATGAGGTTGGACCAAAACTCACGATCCACATTGCCAACATCCACTGGTACCTCGTCTGACGATCCATTCTCATCACTAGCAGGCGTACAGTTATCTTCTTCACCTCCTACTACCATATCAGAATGATCAGGCACCGGGTGATTAACAGTTGCGATATCGGTGGATACATCTTCTTGGCTATCCAACAAATTGAAACTGAATGGGCCCCTCTTGTCTGGAGCGTGCTCAACAGAACTATCCACAAATGCAGTGGGATTTGGGGGGTTGGGGAGCGTTATTTTATTGCTCCCGCAGTCATTGGAGACATTCTCTTTCATACCCGAAACGTAATTAACTTCTACATCCACTAAATCGTCGCTAGGTGGAATGTTTGGTAGCGCTTTTGTTATTATATTCTCGTTGAGGAGGCCATCTTCTTGACTATCGCTGTCCAATAATTCAAAGCTGAATGGTGGCTTGTTGTTTCCCAAACGTTTCTCACTTCTGTCCGTTAAATCAGCGTTGGATGGATACTCTGAAACCAAAGAAAAATAAAGTTGTTAAAGTGGGAATTTTATCAGGATCGAAGTTATCAGAAAACAAGGAATGAACTTACCACATTGAACCGGTGAATGGTTGCGAGAATTTGAAACCTTATCAACAAATTCTTGTTTAACGAATGGCCTTACACATGGAACCATTAATCCATCAGAACGTATGACTGGAGGTGAACATGAACGAAACATAAAGTCAAGCGCTTCAACAGTGTCATCGTCGAGCATGACAGGAGAATTTCTGCTACCAGATGGAGTTGCATCACCAAATAGATTCCTAGGAGTTATAGACCCCACTCGGTGAACTAACTTGGAAGCCTTTTTCTTTACAGAGTCGCCTTCTTTCCTAACTATTTTACCCAGTGACAAAAATAGCTTCGTTGACCGGTCAGATGACAGTATATCTAAAAAACAGGAAAGCCCGAAATCTGTTGTGACGATGATAGGCGGCGAGCTGTCATTGCAAACAGAGGACAAAGTAAGAGACGGCGTGTAACTGAGCTTTAACTTCGAAGCACATTCCAAACCAAACTCGGCCATAACAGCAGCAACGACCTCTTTCATCTTCATGCTCATGTTTATTGGGACGACCCGAGAGACCCTTTCCATGTCCACTATGAATTTCCATTCTCCATCGCCGGTGACGAGCCAAGAGCCACAAACCACAACACATTTCATATTTTCGTCAGGATAAGCTTCGGTATCCATGAGTTTGGAGCAAATATATCAAAAATTCTAAACAGGTCCGACATATATGGGACATATATTCATATTGTACAATGTGTATGAATTACTCAGTTAAGTTAAAACTAGTTCACAACAAACTAAATTAGAAGCAAATGTATAACTAATAAGAGTAAATAGTTAGATGAACTAAGTAATTAGATTGGTAAATTGACTGTAAAAGGGAGGGTAAAATAGACATTTTAACTTACTAAAAGACAAAAAAAAAATACAAAATTGCACCCAGCTTTTGAAAGATACATCTTTGCTATTACTTTTCCAAAAAGATATAGTGGGTGCAATTAATCCTTGATATTCTGCTTAATGACTGTAACAAGAAAATCAACTAGACAAAATGATCAAAAGTAATTTATATAATTCCAATAGAAATAATTGACTATAGATGTTTCTGGATCGTGACATGCATATACCAAAAGAATAGATGGCAATAATACCTAAGGAGTAAAACAAGTTTAAAGATGAAGCTAATCAAGCTGTGAAACTGACTAAAATCAATCTCTTCTTCGTTCAAAAGGTGTCTAATGTCGATCATGTAATCATCAGTCTTCCTTTAAGAGATCATCCCAAAAGCTGTACCGACATTATCCATCATCGGCTATGTTTGTGTTGTTTCTTGAGTAAGACTGATCGAGTTGTTCTCGAAGCAACAATATTGGTCTGCAGAATTAGATGTTCCGCCTTGTATCTTTTCAACGGAAAAGCATTTTGAAAAGGATTGTGATCAAAAGAAGCATTTTGCAAAGAAGAACCAGAAGAGAGATTTATCGAAATAAGACCCGGAACAAGTACTAGTGTTTGGTCGACATTATTCGAACAAATTTGAGGTTTTTGTTTCTTCTTAATACAAGCCATAACATCCTTCTTCATGATCCTCTTGAAATGATCTTCCATGATATTCAAGTCGGTTATATCATCGTAGTTATGGTATAGATCGGGGTCTTGCCAGATAAATCCTAGCTTGGGTTTCCGTTGAGGTAACAATCGGCAATCTGGGAGGCATGAGAGTATCCGGAAAAGGATTAGACGACGTCGTTACTCTCCCGAGCGGGAGAAGTTACAAAGAAGACGATGTTGTCACTGGAGAGAAAACAGAGATTCACGGATTTGGAAAAGACGAGACGATTGACAATATATGTTTCTGGATCATGATGCAATAAACTTGGAAGTTTTTAATGGAATAAAGTTTACTGTATCCTATATTTCCATTCATGTACAGAGTTAGCATGTGTTTCATTCTGGTTTGACTACTCAATCACTTTTCACTGTATGCTTAGCTGAACATTATAAATTGTTTCAGAGTTACATGTCTTTGATTTGGTTGGTGATTATCATACAACAACTAACCTGGAAGATTGACAGGGAAGTGGTAACAAAGTCTTATCATCTTTAGCTCTCTTCCTTTCATTTCTAAGTAATTTTTTCCGGATACAGTACTGGAATGTAGCAAAATGCTCCAAGATGATCACAACCATTACAGATCACTTGCTAAATATGGGGGCATAAAGAAAAAATTCCACACTTTCATTGATCATTAGTCATTTCTCTCCCCTTAAAAGCCTTAATTGTAATGGGCATTGACATACTTTTGCGATGCTGATTTCTTACATCATTTATCCTGAAACAGCGATTGAGCTAACATTATGGTCTATTGAGTAACTAGTGTACCATCCTGAAATCCAGGAGTGCAAGTCACAGAGCCTGAACTCCACAAGCTTCCATATATACCTCCAAGCTGTGATCAAGGAGATACTTCGTCTAAGTTTTTTAAAAAAATTCGCATATAGTAAATAATTTTAGCTGATATATTTTAAAATTAATAAAATATTAAAATGATTTCATACTTATATTATTCAAATATTTGAAATATATTTTAATATCTTTTTTTGTTTCAAATATATATATATATATACACATATTACGATTGATGTTTTTACGATTGTACTTTTTAGCAGGTTTTTCCATCAAACTGAAAAATATTTAATTAATTAAACGGGTTGAAAAATTAATTAGCCAATCTCAATTATAAATTTTCTAAAAATTCGCATATAGTAAATAATTTCAGCTGATATATTTTAAAATTAATAAAATATTAAAATGATTTCATACTTATATTATTCAAATATTTGAAATATATTTTAATATCTTTTTATTTTGTTTCAAATATATATATATATATATATATATACACATATTACGATTGATGTTTTTACGATTGTACTTTTAGCAGGTTTTTCCATCAAACTGAAAAATATTTAATTAATTAAACGGGTTGAAAAATTAATTAGCCAATCTTGATTATAAATTTTCTATAAAAAATCGCATATAGTAAATAATTTCAGCTGATATATTTTAAAATTAATAAAATAATAAAATAATTTCATACTTATATTATTCAAATATTTGAAGCGTCAAATTATGTTTTATGTTTGAATGAAGGTTTTAACGGATAGTTCCATCAAATTTGCAAATTATATATACGACTACAACATGTATTTTATAAAATAATATTTTAGATAAATAAAATAACAATTAAACATATAACATATAACTTTTACAATAGTTGTTTTCACATATATATATTTTTTTCAAACTATGATCTTACGATACAACGCAAATTAAAATATATAATGCGAAATCGTTATTTTAATCTCTTAATCCTTACGATATATCTCCTCCAAATAACACATAATTCATTTAAAAAAAAACTAAATTGCTAACTCACTGTTTATAATGTTGGTTAAACAATTATAATCAAAATTAGATTACATAATTAAAAATCTAAACTACTATTAACAAAATGAATAAAAAGTAAAATTTGTAAAGAAAATTAAACCCGCACTTTCTAAGTGCGGGTCAAAATCTAGTTAGCAATTAAATAATTGTTATTATGTTTTGTTATTAAATATCTTAGCAAACCTTAACAATAAAATCTTATTCAAAGAGAAAGACTGAGTGAAAGATTAATCATTATTGTTTTCTCCTTTTGCAGCATATTTTCCTCATTGATTCTCTTGAGCTATGACAAGTCTCCTCAGATAAATAGCTCTAACTTGGACAAGTCTGGACATTTATCTATCCCATCGAGACTTTTCTAACTCGCTTTGTTGTTTCTTTTCGCCTTCTCCTGCAGGTTGCTCGATTTGCAACAAACTTGGAACATAAGCGCAGATTCCGTCAGCAGGTTCTCTGGGGAATTCCAATTCTCTGAGGTATCCAGCATCTCCAATGATGTTAAACCTAGATCTTTCGTGATAGCTTCCTTTAAAAACCATTGCGATTTTCTTCTCCTTATCAATGAAGAAACCCTCGGTTACAAATGGAACCATTTTGCCAAACTGCGACTCCACTCTCAAGAACTTGCTCCACAAAACTTCTTGGGCCTCAATCTTAGTCGTAATCCATAGCTCATATGTATTTGATTTGATGGATACTCTGAAACCAAAGACAAATAAAGTTGTTAAAGTGGGAATTTTATCAGGATCGAAGTTATCAGAAAACAAGGAATGAACTTACCACATTGAACCGGTGAATGGTTGCGAGAATTTGAAACCTTATCAACAAATTCTTGTTTAACGAATGGCCTTACACATGGAACCATTAATCCATCAGAACGTCTGACTGGAGGTGAACATGAACGAAACATAAAGTCAAGCGCTTCAACAGTGTCATCGTCGAGCATGACAGGAGAATTTCTGCTACCAGATGGAGTTGCATCACCAAATAGATTCCTAGGAGTTATAGACCCCACTCGGTGAACTAACTTGGAAGCCTTTTTCTTTACAGAGTCGCCTTCTTTCCTAACTATTTTACCCAGTGACAAAAATAGCTTCGTTGACCGGTCAGATGACAGTATGTCTAAAAAACAGGAAAGCCCGAAATCTGTTGTGACGATGATAGGCGGCGAGCTGTCATTGCAAACAGAGGACAAAGTAAGAGACGGCGTGTAACTGAGCTTTAACTTCGAAGCACATTCCAAACCAAACTCGGCCATAACAGCAGCAACGACCTCTTTCATCTTCATGCTCATGTTTATTGGGACGACCCGAGAGACCCTTTCCATGTCCACTATGAATTTCCATTCTCCATCGCCGGTGACGAGCCAAGAGCCACAAACCACAACACATTTCATATTTTCGTCAGGATAAGTTTCGGTATCCATGAGTTTGGAGCAAATATATCAAAAATTCTAAACATGTCCGACATATATGGGACATATATTCATATTGTACAATGTGTATGAATTACTCAGTTAAGTTAAAACTAGTTCACAACAAACTAAATTAGAAGCAAATGTATAACTAATAAGAGTAAATAGTTAGATGAACTAAGTAATTAGATTGGTAAATTGACTGTAAAATGGAGGGTAAAATAGACATTTTAACTTACTAAAAGACAAAAAAAAGATACAAAATTGCACCCAGCTTTTGAAAGATACATCTTTGCTATTACTTTTCCAAAAAGATATAGTGGGTGCAATTAATCCTTGATATTCTGCTTAATGACTGTAACAAGAAAATCAACGAGACAAAATGATCAAAAGTAATTTATATAATTCCAATAGAAATAATTGACTATAGATGTTTCTGGATCGTGACATGCATATACCAAAAGAATAGATGGCAATAATACCTAAGGAGTAAAACAAGTTTAAAGATGAAGCTAATCAAGCTGTGAAACTGACTAAAATCAATCTCTTCTTCGTTCAAAAGGTGTCTAATGTCGATCATGTAATCATCAGTCTTCCTTTAAGAGATCATCCCAAAAGCTGTACCGACATTATCCATCATCGGCTATGTTTGTGTTGTTTCTTGGGTAAGACTGATCGAGTTGTTCTCGAAGCAACAATATTGGTCTGCAGAATTAGATGTTCCGCCTTGTATCTTTTCAACGGAAAAGCATTTTGAAAAGGATTGTGATCAAAAGAAGCATTTTGCAAAGAAGAACCAGAAGAGAGATTTATCGAAATAAGACCCGGAACAAGTACTAGTGTTTGGTCGACATTATTCGAACAAATTTGAGGTTTTTGTTTGTTTCTTCTTAATACAAGCCATAACATCCTTCTTCATCCTCTCGAAATGATCTTTCCATGATATTCAAGTCGGTTATATCGTCGTAGTTATGGTATAGATCCGGGTCTTGCCAGATAAATCCTAGCTTGGGTTTCCGCTGAGGTAACAATCGGCAATCTGGGAGGCATGAGAGTATCCGGAAAAGGATTAGACGACGTCGTTACTCTCCCGAGCGGGAGAAGTTACAAAGAAGACGATGTTGTCACTGGAGAGAAAACAGAGATTCACGGATTTGGAAAAGACCGTTTTATATAATTCCAATATGAGACGATTGACAATCTATGTTTCTGAATCATGATGCAATAAACTTGCAAGTTTTTAATGGAATAAAGTTTACTGTATCCTGTATTTCCATTCTTGTACAGAGTTAGCATGTGTTTCATTCTGGTTTGACTACTCAATGTATGCTTAGCTGAACATTATAAATTGTTCCAGAAGAATTGGCATTCGCGTTCACAAAAATAATAATCTATAAACCTCAAGAGTTTAACGCAGCAGTTATGACTAGGTTCGTATCCGAGAGCGTAAATGAACATGTCTATTCCGTCTGGGGTATGAGAATATCTTGGTAGGATCCACCTTTTCTCCATCAAATACGGATTCCAAACCAAAAGTCTAGTATCATCTTTCAAGATGCATAGCAATAAACCCTCGTAGTGATAGATTTGTGAAACTTTGACTTGTTCGTTAACTTTTCCTTTATGCACGAAAGATGGTTCTCCATCACCGACGAAGATGCTCGTTAGATAAATATTGTTGTTCATCACCGTGATCATCTGTGACTCTCTTTCCTTTTGTGCTGTAGAAGATGCTTTACCAAAGTGCATCTTCATAAAGCTCTGAGTTTTGGATAAATCGTTCCACATCTTGCAAGTTAATCGTATTTCTCTCAAGGAATTCAAAGGAACCCAAGAGAGAATCTCCACAACCAAATCGCTTGGAATACTGGAGATCATAGTCATCATTGTTTCAATTTGTAACCGTTACTCAATTCCTCTGACTTCTGCAAGTGACGCAAATTTTATTACATGTTGAGGGAAACTCATAAACCATAAACGAAGATGGGCCAAAGGTGGGTTTTTGAATCCAGTCGGACCAAGTTATTATGGACCAACATGTATGATGACGTATTGTATCTCTTTTTCGTTGTTTTATTTTTGTAATCTATATTAATAATATATAACTATGTTTAGGTATGCATAATTATTCTTCGTCCTTGAGCTGTTTTCATCATTCAGATTATAGTATTAGGAAAAAATATATCATCTTACTTTGAATTGAAAACCGGCATGTTAAGCTTCTAATTCTAAAGTGTATACTGATGAGCAACAGAAGCAAGACATTCTCAAGAAATTCATGTCTCAGGTAAACAATGTACGATTTAGCTATATGATCCCTAAGATCTTTAAACATGTAGATTAATCACATAATAGAAATATAAGAAGAGTATAAGGGTTACCTACGCTCATTGTAATGAAGAGATTTTCTTGAGCGGATTTTCAAAAGCGGATCATGAGCGGAATTCCAAACCGTAAAACGAAAGATCGATCTTCGGATGAGGTATAGTTTGTCTCCTCTCACTTTTCTTTATGTGTTGTTCTTTTTTCTCTCTCTTTGATAATGATTTCTGATGGAATGAAATCATCTATTTATAGAGGCGAAAAGAAAACTTTACTTCATCACTAAAATTTAATCGTAGCAGTCCATCTTTTACTATATCGTTAAGTTTTAATCTTAACCGTTCATCCAAATATCATAATGGATAAACATCATCCAAATATCATAATGAATAAACATATTTGATATTATCCAAATATACTAATTGATAAACACATCCAAATATCATAATGGATAAATATGTTTGATATTATTCAAATATCCTAATGGATAAACATCATCTAAATATTCTTAATGGATAAACATTGATATTATTATCTAACAGTTCTAATCTCAACCGTACATCAAGGTAGAGAAATCTCAACCTTTGATCTTTACTTCTTAATTAAGTAAACTAGTTATCTTCAACCCCGCGCACGCGCGGGGTTTGTATGTTGTATAAGATTGTCAGACTTTCGGTTGTTTACACGCTCACTATGGATTAGGCTTCATATATGAACACACATCAAATGTTCTTTGTATATTTTCTTTATAAATAAAAAATCCAAATAATTTATTCGTGAAGGTTAACAAATGTTGCAAAACAGATCAATCCGTGATCCTTCCGAAGATTCTTAAGTATGATTGAAAAGCCCCAACTCACGATAAATCATTTCAAAAGTTGCAGAAAAGAGTGCACTCACTGCTGGAATTTATTCTTATGTACACTAAAAGAGTAGAGAAGAGACGCTTGAGGAAGTATCTTTACTCTTTCATGTCTCCAGCCAATGTTCGCTCCTCTTCTTCCCCATCGAACCCTTGTTCTACACCTTTCACCTGCACAAAACCTATTCATTAGAAGAAGAGGGAGTTCCCAAGTTTTTGATTTTCCAAAAATTACTTAACACCACAACTTTAAGACATAAAGAGAGAGGTCTAAAATTATCCTTAAGTAGAAAGAAACTGTTAGGAGGATCTATGTTAACTCGGGTACGTAATGCATCAGCATGGTCCCTATTCATGATTTCAATGTAACAGATGAGCTTGGACAACCACTACAAGCTCCTTGCATCCTCAGCTTAACTATTCCGCTTTCACTGATCAAACCCACCCAAAGGATTTTACCTAAGAGATACAAAAACAGATTCCATTGACCATAATAGCTAGGATTCGAGGAAGTAAACTTATGGATCAACCCACAATACTCAATGTCCCCACCATCATCTTGGACTGCTAGTCTCATTTTCTAAGAGTTCATTGATCATTGCCACAGTTTCATAATCATCCTACATCACAAAACGATTCGCAAATGAGGGCGAGAAACAACAACACTTTTATTGCACTATAGCAAACTATATCAAATAACATCATATTTATGGGGAAATGGTCACTCTCAGTAAAGTTTGTCAGGCTAAGCTACTACTTCAAGATCCTAACTCATATTTCATCAGTTCACAAAAGCAATTGGCATATATTCCATAATTCAAGTTCAACTATACCTCATGTCTACATAACTTTTCCAGCAAACTATAACTCTCATTTATTTAAACAAATGTAGAAGATATTGTTACTTTGTTAGAGAATGGACCGAAAACCAACACAAACTATGTAAATCCATAACATATTTGTTTACCTCATTAGTGGCAGTATCATTGGCAGCAGTAACTTGTGAGTCCAAAAACAAAGGTTGGCCTAAAGAATAGAAATCCATGACTGCTGCAAATATTTTAGGCGTGAGGATATCCCCATGATACATCATCATACTTTGTTACAGTGACAAAATTTGTCTCAAAGAAACTGGAACAACACCTGCAAATCAAAGAAAAACCACATCACATTGAAAGATTCTGACTACCACTACATAATTTATAGCATAACTTTTTTGAAATCATTCAAAGTTTTCAATCCCTTTAGCAGAAAATTTTAAAGATAAGAAATAATTTAAGCTTTTTTTTGTTTGCTATGAACCTGGTCCACGAAGGTTGAGATGGGAAAAATGTTTTATAGTCGAACGAACTTTAGAAATGCGTCCTTTTATTGGGGTATAAAAGTTTTAAGTAAACATAAATAGTACAAAATACATAGGATAAAAGTTAGAACATATGATACTATCTTATAGACTCAGATATAGATTAGGGGATATGAAATAGGAGTTTATTGCTAACATACTACGTACATTTTTATACTATAGTTCAATCTAAAGAGTCTTAAACTTTTTTCTTCGGTTATTAAAAATTAGTTGGTTTTGATTCATACACTCTCGCTTAACAACAATAAACATAGGGACTATTTTTGTTTTATGGAATAATACAATTGTTTGTTAAGTAACGATGGAAAACTACATTCTTCACAAAACATTATATAGCCAAAATAAGCAAGCTACATAGATCAAAAGTGCAAAGGTATTTACCTCGTTAATGGCAGTATACTTGTGAGCATCAGCTTGTGAGTCCAGAAACAAAGGTTGGCTAAAAGAATAGAAATCCAAAACTGCTGCTAATATTTCAGGCTAGGGGATATCCCATGATACATCATCAGACTTTGTTACAGTGACAAAATCTGTCCCAAAGAAAACTCGAACTACACCTGCAAATCAAAGAAAGAACCACATCGGCGTATTCAGCAGCACATCGGCGCTAAGATAAAGAAAGAACCAAAAGTATTCAGCATTTACAGGGAAGAGTAATACATACCTGCTCGTCAAGAAGGAGGAAGACAACGCCCAGAAACTCGCCCTCTCTCTTGAAATTGCGAGCATCCCAGTGCCGGAGTATGCGCCCAACCACCGTCTGAGAGGATCTGCCGAGTTTCAGATCGGCGAATGTTGAGTATTCACGGGAGGCTGGAACGGCGACGACATCGTACTGAGACATACTTGTCAGTGTTAAGAAAGCAGCGAACAAAATAAGTTTTAGATTGTCGATTTTTTTATGAGGAAAGCAGAGAAGATTACCTGAGAAATTTGGATAATATTTATAGAGGGTGGTAAGGAACAACTAGACGTTTCAGATGCGGTAAGGGGGGTTACGATTGGCAATAGATTCATGAGAGCCGCCATTAATGGAGGCCATCTCAGCAAACGCGAGCGTAATGACTGAAGGACGTTACGACCACCGTTTGAGCTTCAACGGAGAAAAAAAGGGATCGTTGAAGAGGAGGCGAAGACGATTTCGCGAGGAAGAGATGAGGAGAAGAATATCGACTTGAGTTAGGTGAGTTAATAGTTGGGCCTGATACAACTTGGCTTCAATTCACAAAATTGACTCGCGGGCCCAAGAAGAAAATTGCGCAGACCAGTCCAAAAAAATCGCGAGAAAGAAACGTGAAATCTTGTTTATCTCTATGCCACGTAAGACAGATACACTTGCTGACGTGGATGCTCTCATAGGAGAGTAAAAATGTCTCTAATTATATATATGATTTAATGATGGAGATAGTTTTACGTAGCCCTGGGATATAAAACCGAACCGAAATTATCGAACCGAAACCGAACCGAATTTTATTGAACCGAAACCGAACCGAACCGAAGAAAAAAACCGATTGGTAGTTTTTTTAAAAATAAAAAAACGAAAAACCGAAAAACCGAACCGAAGAACCGAAGTCTCTAGCCTATTATTCATTATTGTAAAGTTGTAGTTGTCGATCGGTTTTGATTTTCATAAAAGTTTCAATCTTCCCATATATATATATATATATATATATATATATATATATATATATATATATATATTTTGTCAATTTGTGTTTGTGTGTTTGATATTTATATACATATAGCTTTGGAATATAAAATCGAACCGAATTATCGAACCGAACCGAACCAAAGTTTTATGAACCGAAACCGAACCGAACCGAAGAAAAAAACCGATCGGCAGGTTTTTATAAAACAAAAAAACCGAAAAACCGAATAACCGAACCGTAACCGTACCAAAGAACCGAAGTCTCAGGCCTAGTTTTACGTGTTTAAAGAATAGCAATCGAAAGAAAACATGCAACTATAAGACCATATAATAGGATCAAAATATTTATAAGGAATATTATAATACCCTATCTCACAAAAATTGGTCAACGGGCAATCGGAAAAACAACAGGGCATTTCTATAATTTCCAAGAGATGAGGGGCATTTTGTAATTTTACCAAAATATGAGCCAAAAGCTAAGACGGGCCAAATGTTATTCCTTTTAAGTAAAGAAAACATTTAGAAGACAAAGAATGGTGAAATGGACCATAGATGAGTTTTTCGGATTATAGGGAATGAAAACCGATAAAACCGAAGAAATTTGTAAAATCCACCAATACTACACGCATTTACCGACGCAGATTGGGCTGGAAATAAAAACGACTATACTTCAAATGGCGCTTACATTGTGTATCTCGAAAGTTATCCAGTAGCATGGTCATCTAAGAAGCAAACTGGAGTTGCACGATCCTCAACAAAAGCAGAATATCGCTCAGTAGCATGAGCAGCCGCTGAGGTCTGTTGGATTACATTGAGGCAACTTATCTGGCGACAAACCCGGTTTTTCTATTCTCGCATGAAACACATCACTCTCGGCTACCATTTTGTTTGGCATCAAGTTCAAACCGGGCAAGTCCGTGTATCACATGTCTCCATAAACGACCAATTGGCGGATGCACTGACTAAACCACTTCCCCGATCTCGGTTCGAAGCATTGCGGACAAGATTGGACTCTTCCCCGGCGGTCCATCTTGATGGGATGTATTAAAGTATAGAAAGTAAATATCCCATATCAGTCAATTCCTTCAATTATGTCTTCATAACGTTCATATCTTTACTGTCTAATATCTTCTTCCTTGTATAGTCACAATCCAATAGTCGTAAGCAACCCATAGTTCCATTCTCTTGTTCATTGCATAGCATATATATGGAAATCATTGGCTAGAAACCTTAATAACCTGGGCTTGAAGGCTTCTCTTGAAACATCAATTTGGGCTTTAATAGGGAGTAGCCAGATAAATAGTATTACTCTCGGTTAGAGAAAGTTACGAAGACCGTTTTACGGCGTCAATTTAAAGGATTTGGAGAAGAATTATATTATTGACTCTCAAACTGTACAATGACGGCTACAAGGAGTACTTATATGAGCCCCAAAATCATCTTCTAACCTAATCTCTATTAAGGAAATATTCTAATATCAATATATACATAATCTCCTAATACCCCTCCTCAAGTTGGAGCATGGAGATTTCGAATGCCCAACTTGGATAAGATTGGTTGAAAAGGCCCCCCTCCAAGTGCTTTAGTGAAGATGTATGCTAACTGATTAGTGGTCGACACATGCTTTGTCCGAACAATTCCAGCTTGTATATCGTCTCTGATGAAGTGACAATCGATCTCTACATGTTTCGTACGCTCATGAAACACGGGATTAGCAGCGATATGAAGCGCATATTAACTATCACAATATAAATCCATGGCACCAGAATGAACAATACGCATCGTAAACAACAAGCTCTTTATCCACTTCAACTCCTTCAGTGCAGCAACCATTGCTCGGTACTCTGCTTCTGCTGAAGAACATGATACTACATCCTGCTTCTTTGACTTCCACGACACCGGAGAATTTCCTAATTGTATCAACCATCCATTCAAAGATCTTCTCGTGATTGGACATCCAGCCCAGTCTGAGTCACACCAACCTGTAAGATGGAAATTACAATCAGCTTTCAAGAGAATTCCCATCCCAGGACATCCCTTCAAGTAACGAACAACCCTCA
The DNA here is from genome assembly GCA_030180135.1 of Orychophragmus violaceus. Taxonomy (NCBI): domain Eukaryota; kingdom Viridiplantae; phylum Streptophyta; class Magnoliopsida; order Brassicales; family Brassicaceae; genus Orychophragmus; species Orychophragmus violaceus. Next base: position 10,941,887 of record CM058235.1, on the reverse strand, counting down.
ACGCAGCTGTCCAATGATCCTCTCTTGGCTCATGCATAAACTGAGACAAGATATGAACTGAATAAGCAAGGTCTGGCCTAGTTGCAGCCAAGTAAATCAGCCTTCCAACAAGTCTCCTATATTTCTCTGGCTCCGCAAGTACCTTGGTTGTCGACTTTGCCAACTGATGGTTTGGCTCCATCGGAAACTCTACAGGTCTGCCACCAAGTAAACCAGCGTCTGCAATAATATCCAGAGCATATTTTCTCTGTGATAAATAGATGCCATCTCTGTTTCTCGCAACTTCTAACCCAAGGAAATACTTCAATTTTCCCAAGTCTTTCATATGAAAGCAACCACTTAAGTAAGCTTTGAACTCTCGTATAATCTCAGGAGAATTCCCTGTCACCACAAGATCATCAACATATACTAAAACATGCAGATGAACAGTACCACGAACCAGTGAGAAAAGGGAATAATCAGCTCTACTTTGCTTGAATCCATACGCCAATAAAGCCTTCGAAAGTTTAGAGAACCAACATCTTGGAGCCTGTTTCAACCCATACAATGATTTCTTCAAGCGACATACCATTCCTTTCCTAGTGGAGCTGAAACCTTGTGGTAACCTCATAAATACTTCTTCATTCAAATCTCCATGAAGGAAAGCATTGTGCACATCCATCTGGTGTAATTCCCAATTCTTACCAGCTGCAACCTGAAGAACCAATCTAACAGTACTCATCTTAGCCACAGGAGAAAACGTGTCAGTGTAATCAAGCCCCTCCTTTTGTCGATTACCACATGCTACAAGTCTCGCCTTGTACCTTTCGATCGTTCCATATGCATTATACTTGATCGTATATACCCACTTACATCCAATCACATGTTTGCCTGATGGCAGGTCTTCAACAACCCATGTTTTATTCCGTTCTTGTGCATCAATCTCCAATCTCATAGCCTCTCTCCACCGTGGACATTTCATTGCTTGAGCGAATGTCTGTGGCACAACCCCTGCAGTTATGTTACACAGGAAGACTCTGTGTGACGCAGAAAACCTTTCACAATTGACAAAATTCTCAATTCCATACTCACGACTCCCACTTGATGAATCCACCTTAAAGATTGTGTTAAGCTCATAGTCACGTAACCTGATTGAGGACTTCTTTTCCCTCATTCCACGTCCCAATATTTCAACTTGCGCATCTTGTGTAACACACTCATCATCCTGTGTTATTCCTGCAGGGTCTGCAACTGCATCTGCAATTGTTTCTTCAGTTGTCTGTGTCATTGGCATGGACCCAGCTGATGTCACACCTTCTGAAATTGTCTCATCTCTTCTCACTTCATCTCCATCAATCACAGGTACTGTCACTTCCCTTATAGCAGCTTCTGAATCACAAATTCCAGCATCTTCTTCAATAACTTGTCTCACCCAATGATCATCAGCATCATCAAAAACGTTTCTCAAGTTATCCACGTGAGAGCCAGAGCCACTTCGTTCACCTTGTATCTCAGAGTATGGAAACTTTTCTTCAATGAAAGAAACATCTCTTGAAACAAACAATTCTCTTGTATCCAAATCAAACAATGTCCACCCTTTTTGTGTGTAAGGATAACCCAGAAAAACACACTTTCGACTCCGACTAGCAAACTTATCTCCATGTCGCTTCTGATTATGAGCATATGCAAGACATCCAAAGACTCGTATGTGATTATACATAGGAGCCTTTCCAAAAAGCATCTCATAAGGACTTTTTCCTTTGTGTAACTCAGAGGGTGTTCGATTGATAAGATACACAGCACCCAATACACATTGACCCCAAAATTCTATTGGAAGACTTGCCTGAAACCTCAAAGCTCTCGCCACATTCAATATGTGTCTGTGTTTTCGTTCAACTCTCCCATTTTGCTGAGGCGTTCCAACACATGAAGTTTGATGAATCACACCTTGTTGACGAAAGAAGTCCTTCATTCTCATGAATTCACTACCATTATCACTCCGCACTACCTTCACATGCTTGTTAAATTGCCTCAGAACCAGAGCAAAGAACGATATAATAGTTCTTTCAACTTGTGTTTTGTCGGACAGAAGAAACACCCATACAGCCCTTGAATAATCATCAACTACAGTCAGAAAGTAAGAAGATCCACACAAGCTTTGTGTTCGGTACGGCCCCCATAGATCACAATGTATCATTTCAAAGCTCTCCTTACTTTTATTCGAACTCACCGGAAATTCACTTCGACATTGTTTTGCCCTGAAACATATGTCACATCCATATACACCAATACTGCGAGTATCAACCCGGGCAATCTCCTTATCATCTTATCAGAGGCGTGTCCCATTCTCTTATGCCACATTTCTAACGATTCCGATTTACCAACTTTCTTCACATTCTGAATCTTCTGAATACCTTGAAGAAAATACAACCCTTCTCTTCTTACTCCCATTCCGATTGAGGCCTGCAAACCACAATCATACACAAGACACCCTGTCTTAGAGAACAACACGATACAACTCATCTCATCAATCATCTGCGACACAGAGATGAGATTGCACTTCAATTCTTCCACAAAGAGAACACGCTTCTGATGAGGCCATAGAACCAGAAGCCAAAGATCCAATGCCCATCATAAGGAAAGGTCCATTGACAAGGTCAGCAACAAAGGCTTTGAGGAACCAAGTCAATGAAGCTGTGCAAAGTCTACTGAGTCAAGCTACTAACCAAGAGCAGGAACAAGTCTTCATCAGGATGGATAGCTCAACACTATTCAGCTCGGCTCAAAAAGGACTGACAATCTATAGCATCACGACTAGCTCAGGAAGTAGCATCGGCACTAGCTCAGGAAGTAGCATCGACACTAGCTCAAGCTTCCGAGGCCAGAAATGCTACGATTGAAGAATGCTTCTGATCAACGGCCAAGGACATACCAAACATAAGCTAAGGTATGAGTTTCATTTATACACATTATATGACCGTTGTCTCTTTGTTTTGCAGGATCAAATCTTTGTTTCCCTTAGTAGTTTCAATCATAAAAGTAGCCGTTGTAGTCTTTATTTCATTAGGTCCGAATTGAGTCAGTACTTTCCTTTTATGTTTTATTTGCTTCAAGTCCCCTAGAAGGGCATAGCTGTTTGGACTGTTTATAAAGTCACCTCTCACAGCCGTGTATCATTTACCCTAGATCAATAAAGTACACCGAGTGTTTTCTTCAAGCAAAGAAACCGCAAACTTGTTTTCTCTATTGTTTTGTGTGATTCAAACAAAGAGAAGGCTTTTGTCTTATCAAGATTCAGACTCATAGGATCTTGTGGCGACCTCAATCCATTCCATCCACTGATTATTTCTGAGAGAGCTTTTAAGCCAGCAGGAACAATCCCATCTCTACTCACCATCCATCCAATTCGATCAAACCAAGAGAGCTATTAAGCCCGAGGTTCGATCTCCATCAACCCATCACTCAAGCTTCTGCTCCGGGGCTACATCATCTGGTATCAGAGCCGAAAGGCTCCTAAACATGTGTTTTCTATCCATAAACCTTTTTACTTTCATTAGTTTTCATTTGCATTTTAAAAAAAAAAAAAAAAAAGTGTGTTCATCTTCATCTTTTTCATTTTGAGTCTTGTTTGATTCGAATTTCTTGCATAAAAACCAAAAAAATCTGTTTGTTTTTATTAGTTACCTCTTTTGTTTCAATAGTTTTCGAAATCATAATCAAAAATCAAAAAAAAAAAATATACCTATTTCCATTTTTGTTTTCATCGTTTTCTCCAAAAAGGAAACTCTATATTGTCTCATTAATCTTGCATCCTTAGGTTCAAATTTCGAAATTTCCCTTTTTATTTACACAAAAACAAAAAAAAAGAAAAGAAATTTTTTCATTGTTACCATTTGAGTTTTACCATTTATCTCTCGTTAAACTTCTTTGTTAGACTTTGATACTCGCTTGTGTCAGTTTCAGGTACTAATGGGAGAAGAAGTTGGACAAGATCAACTCACCATGAATCAATTGCTTGAAACCATGAGAGACATCAGTGGCAGGCTCACTCAGCTGGAACAGAGGCCTATTCATCGAGAACCAATCCGCAACTTGAATAGAAATCATAGGCAGCAAGAAGAAGAAACAACCGATGAAGAGATGCCTGAGTTAGAGGAGGATGAGTTACCTCCTGATCCAAATCAGGGAGGAAGGGGATTTAACATCCATGGAAGGGGTAGAGGAAGGAGAAACTGTCACCAGCCTAGGCGTGGAGATAGAGGCAGAGGCAATGAGGATGATGATCAGAGACGTGGAGGCAAAGACTTGAAGCTCACGGCTCCTACTTTTGCCGGAAAGGTGAATCCGGAAGCTTATCTGGATTGGGAAAGAAGAATGGAGTACATCTATGAGTACTACCAATACTCTGAAGCAAGAAAAGTCTCCTTAGCTGCAGCTCAACTCACTGATAATGCATTGGCGTGGTGGGACAGAGAAGTATCAGAGAGAAGGAGGTTAAGACATGGTCAGTTAAGCAATTGGGATGACATGAAGTATGCTCTAAGGAAGAGATATGTACCAGCTTACTACCATAGAGATCTTCAGAAGAAGTTCAGAAAACTCTCTCAAGGAAACAAATCAGTTGAAGATTATTTTGAGGAGTTTGAAACCATGAAGAACCGGCTGGAGGTAGATGATTCAGAAGAAACTTTGATGGCTCAGTTTCTAGATGGTCTTCAGGACAGGATTGCACGCAAGGTAGAGCGACAACCTTACGAGGATCTTGAAGGCTTGTTACATTTAGCTGTCCAAGCTGAGCAACACATCAAGAGGAAGGTTGCTGCAACCAGTAGAAGCAGGACAACTTGGAATCAGCCTCAAAGGAACCAAGACAAAGGCAAAGCGACAGAAGCTGACTCAAAGATCAAGAAATCTAACTATGAGCATCCCAAGGGTAACAAACCCGACACCAGCAAGGCTCCACCTCAAAGGTCCAGAGATATTACATGTTTCAAGTGCCAAGGGAAAGGTCATTATGCCAGAGATTGCCCAAACCAGCGAGTGATGGTGTTAAGGGACAATGGAGACATTGAGTCACAAGATGAGGCAGAGCTTGAGCTAGCGGAATCCGAAGAAGAGGTGACGGATTATCCAGACGTGGGAGAGATACTCGTGACCAGGAGAGCCCTTAGTGCATTGTTTGAGCCAGAAACAATCCAAAGAGAGAATATCTTTCATTCCAGATGCACCATTGACGCCAAGGTATGTAGCCTGATCATTGACGGAGGATCTTGTACTAATGTTGCTAGTGCTTACCTTGTAGACAAACTGAAGTTGCAAAAGACCAAGCATCCAAGACCATACAAATTAAGGTGGCTCAATGATGAGACTGAGATGAGGATAGCTGAGCAAGTCATTGTACCATTCAGCATAGGTAAGTACAATGATCAAGTGAAATGTGATGTTGTGCCAATGCAAGCAAGTCATCTACTCTTAGGGAGACCATGGCAATTTGATAAAGAAACCGTGCACAATGGAAGGACCAACATCTACAGCTTCACACACCAGAACAAGAAGCACAACCTAGCTCCATTAACACCACAAGAGGTGTATGAAATGCAGAAAGCAATGGACAAAGGTTCCAAGGTAAGTAAGACCAATCTTTTTGTTTCACCTTCTAATGTTCTGAAATCTTTGGAGCATAAAGAACATGTACTACTCATGATCTTTAGAGAAGGGTATCTTTCAGGTTCGGAAGAGCAGGAGCATCCCTTAGCCGTGACAGAGCTATTGGACAGATTCAAGGATGTCTTTCCAGAGGACATACCAGCTGGACTTCCACCATTGAGAGGCATTGAACACCAAATTGATTTGGTACCAGGAGCTCCATTGCCCAACAGGCCAGCTTATAGAGTGAATCCAGAAGAGGCTAAGGAGCTGGAAAAGCAAGTTCAAGAGCTGATGTCAAAGGGATATATCCGGGAAAGCTTGAGTCCATGTGCTGTACCAGTTCTACTCGTCCCAAAGAAGGATGGTACATGGAGAATGTGTGTTGATTGCAGGGCCATAAACAACATTACAATCAAGTACAGACATCCTATCCCAAGACTTGATGACATGCTTGATGAGCTAAGTGGAGCAACCATCTTCTCAAAGATAGACTTGAAGAGTGGATATCACCAAGTCAGAATGAAAGAAGGAGATGAGTGGAAAACAGCCTTCAAAACCAAGCAAGGGTTGTATGAATGGCTTGTCATGCCATTTGGTCTCACCAATGCTCCCAGCACATTCATGAGGCTAATGAACCAGGTTCTAAGAGCTTTTATTTCTAAGTTTGTGGTAGTATATTTTGATGACATACTGATTTATAGCCACTGCTTAGATGACCATGTTAAGCATCTAGAACAGGTCATGCAAACACTTAGATCAGAAGGTCTTTATGCGAACTTAAAGAAATGCATCTTTTGCACTGATCAATTGGTTTTCCTAGGATTTGTTGTAAGTTCACAGGGACTTAAGGTGGATGAAGAGAAGATCAAGGCAATACAGGATTGGCCAACACCTACAACAATAGGACATGTCCGGAGCTTCCATGGTCTAGCAAGCTTCTACAGGAGATTTGTCAAAGACTTTAGTACCATAGCAGCACCTCTTACTTCAGTGATCAAGAAGGACAAAGCCTTTGAATGGGGAGAGGCTCAGGAGCAAGCATTCACACGGCTCAAAACCAGTCTCACCAATGCACCAATATTGGTACTTCCTAACTTTGATAAAATGTTTGAGATTGAGTGTGATGCTTCTGGTACAGGAATAGGTGCAGTACTGATACAGGGAGGCAGACCAGTAGCTTACTTTAGTGAGAAGCTGAGTGGTGCAACACTCAACTACCCAACATATGACAAAGAGTTGTATGCTCTGGTGAGGTCACTGGAAACTTGGCAACATTACTTGCTTTCTAAAGAGTTTGTGATACATACAGATCATGAGACTCTAAAGCACTTAAGAGGGCAGACTACTCTTAAGAAAAGGCATGCAAAGTGGTTGGAGTTCATAGAAACTTTTCCCTATGTGATCAAGTACAAGAAGGGGAAAGAAAACATTGTAGCAGATGCACTATCAAGGCGCCATGCTCTCATAACCACCATGGAGTCTAAGATCATGGGATTTGAGCACATCAAAGACATGTATGCTGATGATCCAGACTTCAAGGACGTGTACCAGGAGACATCTAAGGCAGCATTTGGAGTGTTCTATCAGCAAGATGGTTTTCTGTTCAAGGAGAAAAGGTTGTGCATTCCACAAGGTTCCATGAGGGAGTTGATCACTAGAGAGGCTCATGGAGGAGGTTTGATGGGACATTTTGGCAGAGACAAGACTTATAGTGTCTTGAAGGAGCATTTCTTTTGGCCACACTTGAAGAGAGATGTGGAAAGGTTATGTGCCAAATGCATCACATGCCTAAAAGCCAAGTCCAGGTTACATCCACATGGTTTATATATGCCTTTACCAATTCCTAACACACCATGGGTGGACATTTCAATGGATTTTGTTTTAGGATTGCCCAAGATCAACAACAAGGACTCCATCTTTGTAGTTGTTGATAGGTTTTCTAAAATGGCTCATTTTATTGCTTGCAACAAGACTAACGATGCTGTGCAGATAGCTGATCTATTCTTTAAGGAAGTGGTCAAGTTGCATGGAATTCCAAGAACTATTGTTTCGGACAGGGACACAAAGTTCTTGAGCCACTTTTGGAGGGTCCTTTGGAGGAAGTTGGGCACCAATCTGCTCTATTCCACCACTTGTCATCCCCAAACAGATGGACAAACTGAGGTAGTAAACCGGACTCTCTCAACACTCCTAAGAGCCACGGTTGGTAAGAATATAAACAACTGGTTATCTTGCTTGCCATTCATTGAGTTTGCTTATAATCACGCTAAGCATTCGATTACTAACCACTCTCCTTTTGAAGTTGTGTACGGGTTTAATCCTTTAGCTCCTTTAGACCTTGCCCCTTTGCCTCAAGCTATCTATACAAGTACAGAAGGAGAAGCAAAAGCAAGCTTTGTCAAGAAGCTACACCAAAGAGTTAAGGAGAATGTAGAGAAGAAAACCGAGAAGCATAGGCTGAAAGCTAACCAAGGAAGAAAGGAGGTGATATTTGAACCAGGAGATTGGGTCTGGCTACACATGAGGCAAGAAAGGTTTCCCAATCAGAGGAAGTCAAAGCTAACACCAAGAGGAGATGGGCCATTCCGAGTCTTGGAGAAGATCAATGACAACGCATACAAACTTGAGCTGCCAGGTGAGTTAAACATTTCTCCAACGTTCAATGTTTCTGATTTAGCTCCTTATGATGCAGGTCAATCAGTTCTGAGGACAGAACCTCTTCAAGGGGGAGGGTATGATGAGGCCATAAAACCAGAAGCCAAAGATCCAATGCCCATCATAAGGAAAGGTCCATTGACAAGGTCAGCAACAAAGACTTTGAGGAACCAAGTCAATGAAGCTGTGCAAAGTCTACTGAGTCAAGCTACTAACCAAGAGCAGGAACAAGTCTTCATCAGGATGGATAGCTCAACACTATTCAGCTCGGCTCAAAAAGGACTGACAATCTATAGCATCACGACTAGCTCAGAAAGTAGCATCGGCACTAGCTCAGGAAGTAGCATCGACACTAGCTCAAGCTTCCGAGGCCATAAATGCTACGATTGAAGAATGCTTCTGATCAACGGCCAAGGACATACCAAACATAAGCTAAGGTATGAGTTTCATTTATACACATTATATGACCGTTGTCTCTTTGTTTTGCAGGATCAAATCTTTGTTTCCCTTAGTAGTTTCAATCATAAAAGTAGCCGTTGTAGTCTTTATTTCATTAGGTCCGAATTGAGTCAGTACTTTCCTTTTATGTTTTATTTGCTTCAAGTCCCCTAGAAGGGCATAGCTGTTTGGACTGTTTATAAAGTCACCTCTCACAGCCGTGTATCATTTACCCTAGATCAATAAAGTACACCGAGTGTTTTCTTCAAGCAAAGAAACCGCAAACTTGTTTTCTCTATTGTTTTGTGTGATTCAAACAAAGAGAAGGCTTTTGTCTTATCAAGATTCAGACTCATAGGATCTTGTGGCGACCTCAATCCATTCCATCCACTGATTATTTCTGAGAGAGCTTTTAAGCCAGCAGGAACAATCCCATCTCTACTCACCATCCATCCAATTCGATCAAACCAAGAGAGCTATTAAGCCCGAGGTTCAATCTCCATCAACCCATCACTCAAGCTTCTGCTCCGGGGCTACATCAGCTTCAAAGTCAACTTCTCTGTCAAAATCACACTTCCTTCTCGATCAGCAATCACAGTATTTCCATTAGGTAGGCCAACCAAACATGGTTTGACTCTACATACGTTCACTAGAGCATTCAACGTACCGGTCATATGGTGCGATGCTCCACTATCAATAATCCACTCATCACCATATCCCTTATCACTCACTCGATTTGAAGATTCTGGCTTCGACTTCAGCATACTCAAAAGTCGATCCCATTCACCTTTCTTCAACCCAGTCGTTTCGGTGTGTTGCACAGAAGCATTCATGCGTGACACAACATGCGTATGTGCAACAACATTATATTTCTCCATCATAGGAATGCCTTCTACAATTCCCTTGTTCATCTCATCTAGAGCGCCTTCCGCAGCTCCGTTTTTCTTGTTACCAATCTCCTTCACATGAACCTTTAGCAGCTCCATTGTTTTTTCAATTTCCATAACCGCCCAGACGATAATTGCGTCGAATACGTCTTCTCACGAACAAAATTCAATCGCAGTTCCAAAAGCACGATGGCTCTGATACCATAAAGGATTTGGAGAAGAATTATATTATTGACTCTCAAACTGTACAATGACGGCTACAAGGAATACTTATATGAGCCCCAAAATCATCTTCTAACCTAATCTCTATTAAGGAAATATTCTAATATCAATATATACATAATCTCCTAATACAATTGCAAGTCAATGATCGATGTTGTTTCGTCTCCCTTTGCTCTATTGTAATCTTCCTCTTTATTCCTCTAATTTTCATCATTTTGCAACCAAACACAACACTTGATGACGGCTTCAAGGTTTCTAACAGATCAGAGAGGATAAAACAGAGGATGGTATTGGTGTAGGGAGAACGTGAATGAAACATAAAGAGATAATGAAGCGCGCGTATATACATTTTGTGATCCGCCAGAATATTATAAATATATTATGTAATTTAAATATAATTAAAATGCAAAATTAATATATATATATATATATATATATATAACTATAAATAATCGCAAAATAATAGTAAAATTTGAAATTAAAATTATATTCGTTTTCTGATAAAATGTTTTTGTTGACAAAATTGTATTTTTATTGTTTTTGAAAATTTAATTTAATGAAAGAGAAAAAATTGGATAGTACATAAATTGGTTAATTTATCGAGTAAAAAAGAAATTGAAATTTGGCTAATAGGATAAAATAAATGAACATTGTGTCTTTATACCTTTTTCATTTTTATCTAACTTAATATAATTGTCCTTATATATTTTTGATAGATTTCAAATTTCAACAGTTAAAATCCCAAAAAAATATTAAAGATAAAAAGTAAATAAACACAAATGAAATGTTTTTTTAATTTAAAATTGAGTTTTTAAAATTATTTTTTCTTCTTGTTCTCCGAACAGCAGAATACACATTTTATCATATTCTATCATTTTCACTATAATAATCTACCAATGGTAGAATATGTAATCTTCCATTTTCACTATGATCTACCAATGGTAGAAAATCATAATAATTATAATAATAAATTAATATAATATCTATTATTGATAAATTATGATAATACATATATAATATTATAAAATCTTTTTTTGGACAATTATATTATAAAATCTTATGATAATAAATTAACATGAATTTTATTGTTTATAAATTTTGATATTTCATATATTTCGTTGTATATATTCAGTATATCATTTAATCTTGTAAACTCTTAGGCCGGTTAATTACAATCTAAGCTTTCGATTAGGCGTTCTAGGCGCTAGGCGTTGAGTCACCGCCCGACTAGCGCCTAGCGCTTTCTTGAACACTGATTTTCTTGCCTTTTGATATATTAATATTCTATTACAGAATAAAAAATTCCGCAAATGAATTGATTCTCAATAGTCAATGGTGTTTTGTGGATAGATATTGGAAAGAGGGTGATCAATTACAGCATTCAAACTCATCCATATACCGCGCACAAGCAATCTGATGGCAGACAGACTAGCACGAAGTGCCCGCCTCATACCGTTATATACATTCCAGTTTGACCGGAGCCGTCAACATAGATTAGTGAAAATTAAGTTTTTTTAATTTATCTTGTTGACAAAAGAATAAAAAGCTAAACAGTTATATAATTGGAATTTTTATTTTGATATATTGTTATTTGGCATGGATATTCGGATATTCAGTTCTATTTCGGATAGGAAACATTATTAACTCAAGAGATTTTTTTTGCTATGAATGTTAATTTTCATTTATATGAAAGATAGAGTTTACATATAGTAAATCTGGTTGACAAAAAAAGAATAAAAATAAAGAGGTAAAAAATTGGAAAGATATTGATGGAAACCTGGTTGAACATCCTAAGCAGTGAAGGGGCAGTACTCGAAGCATCTCTCATCCAAGACAAAAGCTCACTCCAAGTATTGAACATGGATATGTGAGGGTTGAACCTTGAAATCGCCAATCTCCAAACCTCTCTAGTGTAGTCACAACTAAGCAACAAATCTAATCTCGCACACAAGCAACAAGAAGTCAAATATTCATATCCCATCTAGCCAAACGAGTTATAGTAAGCAGCCTGTCTACGTTAACAAAATAAAGGATTAAGAATCACTTTCACATGCTCCAGCCACATGACTTACTACTCTGTCTAGTAATGTAATTGAAACTCTTTAACATTTTGTTGCTTGTTCCAGAGCTTAGCTAAACCAATGTCCATCTCTTATCCTTTAATTTTTTCTTTGTCCCTTGTGCAGGCAATGCATAAGCCTAAGAAGGTTACCAGGTCAGACGAGGTTTCTACAATCAGTATCATCAGAACATGAATCCCAAGCAAACAGTAAATGATAATCTTGATAATACTCTTGCGTTAGCTAGCTAGCTTGTGTAAAAGTATTCTCAGAAGTCAGAAGAAGCACCTGAAATGGCTTTCTTGATAATACACTTGCGTTGTTAATTATCCCCTGCTTAATTATGTTTGTTCTTCTCTTCACACAGACATCTTTCATGAAACCAGGCCATAGTTATCATGCCATGGAAGCATGAAAAACATTGTCGTCTGAGACTTGTGCCTACAAACTCCTTTTTATGCTTTTCAACCTCCTTCTTTGGCATCATATCTGATCATTCAATTGTCCATATATGTCTTTCTTTACCACTTATTTCCATGGTTTGATTCCATATTTTTGATGCTTAAATTAGATGAACTCAAGGTTTCAGTTGTTTTCTTGGTATTGTAAGTAAATTACTCGCACTATTACTCAAAGTTCAAAGTTTACTGTATCATGCATGTATTTCAATTCTTGAACATAAGAGTTAGCATGTGTTTCATTCAGGTTTGACTTCTCAATCACTTTTCACTGTATGCTTAGCTGAATTTCAAAAGACAGTTAATATGGACATGATATATTGTTTCAGAGTTACATGTCTTTGATTTGGTTGACAAGGAAGTGGTAACAAAATTTTATCATCTTTGGCTCTCTGCCTTTCATTTCTAAGTATTTTTCAGGATATATAGCAAAATGCTCCAATATGATATCCATTACAGATCACTTGCTAAATTTGGGGGCATAAAGAAAAAATTCCACACATTCATTGATCACTTGCACGAACCATATATCAGCCATTCAAGAAGCTACTTATGTGACGCTGCACATTTCAACAAAAGCAAAGTCACTACTGCTTCCCTGAACATGACTAAAAATAGTGATGGATTTGTAAGGAATAGGGATTCTGTCTGTTCTATCAAACAAGCAATGATGACATGTTTTTGTAGATGCAGATTGCGCCATTGATCACAGCCTTGAAGCTCAACTGACAGGAGAAATCAACGAGGACAATGTTCTGTACATCTTCAAGTAATGACTTCAGGTATGTGCCGTCTGGTGTTGGACGTAGAAGCTGTCCCGGAATTATATTGGAGCTTCTTCCTTCTCTGGGACAGTCTAAAAGGGACACCTCTGAGAAAGGTGGACAATTCAGCTTACAGATTGATAGATTTAGGCTATCTAGAACTCTTCTCTCACTCTCAATTCACACTCTGTAACTGGATAATACTTGTATTGAAGAAGATGAATGAATACAGCTTGAAGTACAATTGATCTACACTCTCATAACGAATGCAAATCAACTGTCAGTCTCATATCGACTGTGAACCATTGACTCATAGCGTCAATCAGATTACAACAACAAGCATAAGAATGAAATGTTCAATATACTATTCTTTATTTATACTCAGTCTCACTTCAGCTCTAGTCAACTCCACTCCAACTGCAAAGACTCTAGCTGCATCCGAGACTTCTTTATTTCCTTCTTTATATTGGCTTCTTAGTCCAAAACAGGTACCAACTCCACAGCAGCTCCCTCAGCTTCCTTCTCTTCAGCCCTTTTAGTATTCTTTCGATAGTATACCTGTTGATATCAATCACAGATATCCTTAACCACTCGACATTCGTTCTGAAACCAAGGAGACAGAAACAGAATCAGGTCACAGTAGGGTCTGAGAGCTGTACCAATAATGATAGTAATCAATACTTTAACAGAACATCAAAAATCCATGAACCAGGATTCCATTTTTCTATGTGTCCATTGCCAACATGCTTGTGGAGTTTTAAGTATTTTACTCAGACCACAAACTCCAATATGAAACAATAGGCAACATGTTTCTGGATTGTTTCATATTTGGATCCTATGGTTTATTATATAACTTATAGTGAACGTAAACTTGAGAAAATGAGAGGAAGTAATAAACGTAAATGTATAAATTGCATTAGCATCCCTCTCTAGACATTTTACTGTCAATAATATTCACATAGCCTCAGGTGGGGGCTTATTAGTGTACATATTAGAAAATAAATAATTGTTACTAAAGATCATAGCAAACCTTGACAGTATGTAAATGAAAACAATAAAATCTTATTCAAAGAGAAAGACTGAGTGAAAGATTACTCATTAGTGTTTTCTCCTTTGGAGACATATTTTCCTCATTGATTCTCTTCAGCTATGACAAGTCTGCTTGAGTCTGGATGATGATAAATAGCTTCAATTTGGACAAGTCTCGACATGTATTCATCCCATCGAGGCTTTTCTAACTCGCTTTGTTGTTTCTTTTCGCCTTCTCCTGCAAGTTGCTCGATTTGCACCAAACTTGGAACATAAGCACACGCATGTGACCAACAGATTCCGTCAGCATGTTCTCCGAGGATATCCAATTCTCTGAGGTATCCAGCATCTCCAATGATGTTAAACGTAAATCTTTTGTGAAAGCTTCCTTTAAAAACAATTGCGATTTTCTTCTCCTCGTCAATGAAGAAACCCTCCCTTATTGTGCCAAACTGCGACTCCACTCTCAAGAACTTGCTCCACGACACTTCTTGGGCCTTAATCTTATTCGTAATCCATATGTCAAAAACTTGCTCATATGGTTCGATGTGCTGAAGTAAAACCGCAAGCTTCTCTTCTCCAACGCATGATAAATTGACATTGTCATCAAGCCCAGCACTAAACGGCAGAGGCAGAAGCTGCCCAAACCTCTCACTTGTAAAATCAAAACAGATTATACTATCATCGAAGATGCCATGGTTTCTTTCCGCAGCTAACCAGTAAGTGTTACCTTTGAGAGAGACACCGCGGTTATAAAGTTTTATACGCCAGTGTGGAGTGACATCAAGAGTTGTCCATAAACCAGATTCGAAATCATACATCTCATACCAGAAAAATTGGTATTCAGGTTCACGAAAGTAATAATCTATAAACCTCAAGAGTTTAACGCAGCAGTTACGACTAGATTCGTATCCGAGAGCGTAAGTGAACATGTTCCATTCGTCTGGGGGATAAAAATATCTTGGTTGGATCCACCTTTTCTCCCTCAAATATGGATTCCAAACCAAAAGCCTAGGATCATCTTGCAAGATACATAGCAATAAACCCTCGCAGTGATAGACTTCTGATACTTTGACTTGTTCATTAAGTTTTCCTTTATGCTCGAAATATGGTTCTCCATCGCGGACGAAGATGCTCGTTAGATAAAGATTGTAACCAATCATCACGATCATCTGATACTCTCCTTCCTTTGCTCCTGTAGAAGATGCTTTACCAATGTGCATCTTCCTAAAGCTCTGAGTTTTGGATAAATCGTTCCACATCTTGCAAGTTAATCGCACTTCTCTCATAGAATTCAAAGGAACCCTAGAGAGAATCTCCATAACCAAATCACTTGGAAGATTAGAGATCATCGTCGTCATTGTTTCAATTGGTAACAAGGGGATCCTTTATTTCATTCCACTGATGTTTGCAAGCGACGCAAATTTTATTATATGTTGAAGGAAACTCATAAACCCTAAACGAAGTTGGGCCAAAGGTGGGTTTCAGAATCAAGTCGGACCAAGTTGTCATGGACCAACATGTATGATGACGTAATGTATCTCCTTTTCATTTTGTTATTTTTTTTGGTAATCTATATTAATAATATATAATTATGTTTAGGTATACATAATTAATTCTTCTTCGTCCTTAGGATATTTTCATCATTCAGATTCTGGTATTAAAAAAATATATAACATCTTACTTTGATTGAATTGAAAATCGCCGTGCATGTTAAGCT
>CM058235.1:10008419-10325526 GCA_030180135.1 Orychophragmus violaceus | reverse complement strand
CTACCTCATTAAACTCCCTGAAGAGCCACCTAGACAAATTGGACCATCTTCGAGAAGATGCAGTACTAGGATGATTGTAGAATTGTTCAGCGTGTCTCAGGAATAGATATACCAACACAAAGATGACAAGAAATGGTGACAGCAGAAGCATAGCAAGCCCAACCACAAATAGCCGTTTCTTCAATGTTGTAGGATTCGAAACAAAGTCCCTTCTAACACGAAAATTGCTGCAGCATGAAAACACCTGAATTAGAAAAAACGGAAGAAAATTTCTCATTCCATGACATTACTTTTCAAAGTAGTACTTAGGCATTGAGAAGAAACATACAATATGAAATCTAACATATATATCTAAGAGGAAAATCTTATTAACTAGAATATATCTCTGTAGTCTGACCAAGAAAAAGCAGCCTATGAAAACTGTAACTATCATCTTCATTACAATCCTCTACAACAAAAACTCTCACTTTATCGCTTTAGCAGCTCATAAAATCCTATATCTAGAGTGTTACTAGAAATCAGTTTTAAGATTAGATCAAAGACTAGGGTGGAGAGTAGCATACCAGTCAAACATGCTCTGCAATATGCACCAGTTCAGGGTCCACTCAAGGGTCTTTGTCAATACAAGGTGATGTTGTGTCCCATCTGGGGCAGATTTGACTACAGGACCAGCACCAGGGATCCAATGGAAAATTGGGAAAGAAAGTAAACCTTTGTTGAGCATTCCAATCAAGTAGTTTTCTTTCCGCATAAGGCGCATAACAATATCGTGAGCGGAAAGATCCTTAATCACACAAAGGCATTGTGAGCTCTGTAGCTGAACAACCTTTTCAAGGACTGTTTCCCATGGCATAGTCAGGATTTCGTTGTCTGTGATATGGAGACTGCAAATTTACAAACACAACAAGAAAATAGGTTACTGTCAAAAATGTGTGTTTTGCTCTAACTATTTATAGGATGTTGCCTCTTCCAACTTACCTGTTGTAGAAAAAGTGCCGGAAGTCCAAAGTATCCTTCAACTGGGCAAAAAACCTTAAGAAGCAGAAGATCCAGTACAAAGAAAAGAGGGCCAGATATCCAACAATTATAGCCGTTGTGAGCGTGAAAGGTGATAGAGGGTGCTGATGGATAGCTTCTTTTACAAGATCACATGGCTTAGTTCCCGATTCAACTGCATCCATTCCACATTTTGCATTCTGAAGACCATGCCAATCCACATACAACAAGAAAAACCCAGAGAAGCATATGATGAAGCCAAGACTTAGAAGCTCAACAGCCCACTTTACGATAATACACCAAAGGCCTTTGTCTCTGTAGTAGCTGTAGAGCTTCTCGAGGAAAAGATCCAAATCAGCAATTGGCTGAACATTTAAGCTCTCTCCATTAAGAAGTCCTGACGGACTCTCACTACCAGGACTTGGTATTCCTCCGTAGTTAGATAGCTCAATCTCGTGTGACGCATTATCAAGTAATCCAGTAGTCAAAGACGATGACGGTTCACCACGTTGCCATTTAAAAAAGTTGAATACATTTGGAGCCTTTTGCCCCCCACTCATCATTCGTAAAGACGGACAATTGGCCAACACATCCAGTCCATTCCCTGTTTACCACGTGGAACTTTTTAAAGCGTAATGCAGCTATAAATCCTGCATCAAACCATTAAAGGCATAAAGTATCCAGATTAGAGACATGACGGAGATAACTTTTTAATGAAAACAAAAAGTGCCAATGTTCGAGGTAGAAGCAGATACAATGAAAATAAATAACCGATGAGACACATAGGCAAATCAAGGATAGGGAACTTGTGGCATAACTTGCTAAAGACAGGTATTTTACTCCTGTTTCCCATGATAATAGATATTAAGCTACCAACCTAACCTTTGCTTAACATTCAGATTACTATTCAATTCAAACATTCCTTTCTTATTCAACACAAGCCTTCTCGCACTGGCAGGATCTACAGACAATGCATTAAGTGCTTATCCATGTAACGTTGCAATTTATGAAAGCACTCAAGCACAGTGTAGAAGGTAATCTATAGTTAATGGAGAAGCCGAAACAAGGTTTAAGCAACCGTTGCTCAAAACAAATAATCCTTGATCAAACACAATTCCTTTAATCCAAAAGTAGAAAGATTGTCTACTTTTAACAGCGATTCAATCAGGAGCGATAGTAACGTCAAACCTCGACGCCTAAAACCCATAAGCTAACAGGATAAACTAATCCAAACAACGAACTAATCCCCCCCCCCCCCCTCAAAACCACTGTGCGAGTTTTCCAAAAAAAGGAGAAAAAAATTCAAACTTTATCAATGACTACAAACAAAAAGATCAAAACTTACCAGCGACCCACAAAAGGAACAGCACAGAGAAAGACGTGAAAGCGAAGTTCAGCTATCGGAATATGTCAAACGGAAACTACGCGGAACGGGTTCTCCCGTTAAGGCGGTGGAAATTCGATGAAGATGTTAGAAAGAGAAGAGCGAATTGGGCGACGATGGATTTGGGTTTGCGTGGAAGAGAAGAAGAGTGATAAAAAAAATTGATCCTTCTGATGCTTGGATGACTGATTTTCGATTTGGGCTTTCTTCTTCCTCTTCCTTCTCCTGCAGATACTTAACCAAAGTAACGAGATAACGAGTCCCTCTTTACTTCTCCTTCTTCCGTTTCTTTCTCCCCAAAGTTTACGTAATTAGGTTTGAACGAACTTTTAATATTTAATTATATTCCCCTTTAAAAACAATTATAAGATTCTATATCATGGGCCAATTACTTTAGTAGGCCCAGTTTTTTAAGCAGGCTAATGCGACTACCTTGTAAAAAAAAAACAAATCTACTTCGATCCTTGGTTACATGTTTGGACTAAGAGCATCCCCAATGGTGTAACCCATTGGGGTTCTTAAAAAAAAAAAAATTTAATATTATTTTTTTTTTTTTCGGATCCTTAAAAAAAAAAAAAATTATTAAAAAAATAAGGACCAATCGTTACACGCCACGTGGCGTGAACAGTGTAAGGATCGGTCCTTATATAAGGATTTTAAGGACCTGTATCTTAACTATGCTGTGGGGCCCACGTATTATTTTATAATTTTTTTAAGAACCCCTCTCCCTAAAAAACCCCATTGTTCTTGGTCTAAGGTTCTGAATGTATATGGCGGTTCATCTAAAATGCATAGCGTTATAAAACACACTACACCATTCAACATCTTTCATGATGTGTGTTTCAAAATTAAAAAAAATATATATATATATATATATATATATATATATATATATATATATATATAGAGAGAGAAAAAGTCATAAAATAGCACAAAAAACATACCTTATCATAAATATAGCACCAAGAAAAATAATTCACATTTTTAGCATTATTTTAATTACAAAGACTTTTATAGCATTATATAATTTAAGGTTTGTGGTTAATTATTTAGGGTTTAGGTTTTATTATTTAGGGTTTAGGGTTTATTATACAAGGTTAGGGTTTAGTATTTAGGGTTTAGGGTTTAGTATTTAAGATTTAGGGTTAGGGCTAATTTAGTGACAAAACATGTTTTTGTGCTATTTTTATGATTTTTCTTCCTTGGTGCTATATTTTTGACAAGTCATGTTTTTTGTGCTATTAATGCGATTTGCCCATATATATAGGTGTGTTTTACTTTTTATCTGGAAAACACCCGAACCACTCATCTCTTCTCTCCCTTCTCACTAGAAGAGAAGCAAAGCGATTTCCGGTTGTCTCTGGCCACCGGTGTTATGCCGGTGATCCAATTGGTTATATTTCGTTTTCGCTTTTGTTTTTTTCTCTCCAGATCCATCCTTTTTTGTTTCTATAGATGGATTCGGGTTTATCTTTAGTCGGCGAATAAATATGAGCCTTGTGCTCATCGATAATCCCGATCTGTTTCGGACCTCTCTCCTCGGCATGTGTCTGGGATCTATGGTTTGCTTCTCCATCTCCAAGCCTGTGAAATCTGTTTTTCTTTTCCCTCGTTGTTGAAGCGCTCACACGACGAATGTTCTAGCGCCCGATCGAGCTGAACGGACCCGTCATATTCTTCCTTTTACGGTGAACAAATCCTTTATGATTCCTCTCCAGAAGCGCAGAGATCCATCATCAGAGTAGAGAAGAGAACGGTACAGATTCTTATGTGGTGTAAAAGATGGTTATGGGTGCAGCAAATCGGAAGGATGGTGGTGCAGAAGCGGCGCTAGCAGGAAGACGGTGTCGGAGTTTCGGTGATACTCTGCATGAAACGGTTCTCCGACGTATGGCAGCGGGGGTTACACATGTCGTGGGTGCGCTTATCCCGAACAATTATTGGACTGTTTTTCTTATTGGGCTTTCGAAAGGCCCATTTGTGATGTAATTTTTATTCTTCTGCCTATACTCATGTAATGTTTCTCGGCCCACTGGGCCTTTAATATAAATTGCACTTGCCGCTAAAAAAAAAAATCTTGGACCACACCCAAAAAGAAATCCATGCCAATTAGATGTGGTCCAGTATGTTGATTTTTTTAGTGTGAAAAAGTTATATATATAGTCAACAAGAAGGCCGCCAAACCCTAATTTCTCTCTCGGATTCAGTTATCGAGGTTGCCGCGGGCTGTCGATTTCAGTCGCTAGTTACTCCCTGGTGTTCGGTTATCTCTGCCCGAGACGGGGAGGGAGTCTCTAAAAGCTTGCCTAGTTCCTCTTGGCGACCTGCTCCTCTCTTCTCTCTCTCTCTCTCTCTCTCTCTCTCTCTCTCTCTCTCTCTCTCTCTCTCTCTCTCTCTCTCTCTCTCTCTCTCTCTCTCTCTCTCTCTCTCTCTCTCTCTCTCTCTCTCTCTCTCTCTCTCTCTCTCTCTCTCTCTCTGTACCATTCGCCGGCTATTTCTGTCTCTATTGCGGCATCGTCTCTCCTTGAATCCGTCGTGGTCAGCGGCGTTTGAAGCTCAGCAGTGTTTGGTCTTTGTTTCGGCGGTGCTCCGTCTTCAGGGATGCTTATGGTGCTCGTCGTGACGGCATTCTGCACTCCGTTCGGCGGTGCTTCTTCGAAAGTCATGCTTGTTCAAGGCGTGGTCATCGTTACAGTGGTTTGACGTCTTGGTGGGTTTGTCTCGGTCCTGATTGATTTTTGTCGGGTTTGTGTTGTTTCTGTTGTGTATGACAAGGATGATGTTTAGCGTAAGATGCAGTGTGGTATGGTATTTTTGGGTCGTGGATTGGTTGAGTAGGTCTTTTGGATTTTAGTTTATATTTGTTTCTTCCTCGCTATTCGGGCTTATTCATGATTCCAAGTGATGTATTGGCTTCTTAGCTTGCAGATTTTTGGTTCGTTGTGGAGTTTTTGTGTGCGCTTTTCAGTTGGGTTTCTTGTCGGGTTCATTTTGTTCTTGGTGTTTCTCGGTTGTTTAGGCTTCGGATTTCTCCAATATTGTGGTGGATTGGGTTCATTTAGGGCTTCCATCTAGGGAAATTTGAGCGCATAGGAGTGTGTTGCAACCGTATTCGGAAGATTTTGTGGAGCTAGTGTTGATTCCTTCTTGCCGGGTCATGAAGTTTGGGGTCGTTGGATCCTGTGTTTAAAAAAGCGCGCCTGAGGCGCGCCTAGGCGCGAGGCTCAGTGAGGCTATGGGTTTTGAGCCTCGTGATGATGAGGCGAGGCTACGTCTCTTAGGCGTGCGCTTCCTAGCGCCTCAACATGAAGCCCGGATCGGAGCAAGGCGCGCCTCTCTGCAAAACAAGGTAATTTTCTATAAAAAAATGATATGTATTTAAAACTTAATGTCATTTTTCCATTCTTAACTATATGAATCGATGCATTCCATTCTTAAAACACTAAAAACATTTTTTTCCTAAACTTAAGCTATATTAAAACAGACGCTTCAAGCCTCTCTTCTCTCACGTTAACAAAATATCTAAGTCTCTAAGTGTTTATTTTTTCATCATCTCTAGTCCTACTTATGATTTGATGGGATAATGTTGTGTTTGTGGAAGATTATAGGTTTGAGGATGATGATGATTTGGAATTGTAGTGTTTTAGACTTTGTTTTAGAGTTTGAAAGTTTGAGTGATTGTACTTTTTCTTTGTTTTCAGTTTCATTTCTCTGTTTTAGATTAAGGTTTTAACTTTTATGTCATGGAAAATTGGCATTTTATTGGTTTTAGCACTGTATTTGAACCACAGTTTGTCCTAACATAGTTAAGGATCTAATAAGATGACTAACCTTGTGTTTTGGTATGTCGTTGCGCCTCAGGTACCAAAGGCGCGCGAGGCTCACGCCTAGGCTCGAGGCTCATAATCAACACCTCATCGCCTCAGTGTGCCTCGCTCCATTTTAAACACAGGTTGGATCTGAGAGAATGTCTCTCAATGACTTTTCAGGAAGCTGATGTTATTGTTGGTGGACCGTGGGCAACAACGATAAATCTCGCACAAAGATCTTCATAGGTGCTTTGGGTTGTAAGTTTGGTTCGTCAATGCTTAGCTTTGGATTTCATCGATTTCGCTTGTTCTAGTTGTAGGCTTTAGCTCCCTTTCATAGGGTCTTCTACCGGGAAAAAAATTATTTTTTATCGGTTTATGTTTCCGGAGATTTTTCGTTAATCCCCCGACTTAGCTTCCCCTGCGTGGGATTTGGTACCAGAGACTTTTCGTTTGTCTGTCGGATTATATATTCCACCCTTGTAAGATACAAGTTGATCAATATAATTTAGACGACAAAAAATACAAATAAGTTAGAAACTAATGTTAACTTTACCTTTTTGGTTATTTCTGTAAATTAAAAAATTAATTTCTGCGAAGCGATCAGTTATTTATGTTTTTAATTTAAATCAATTTATTTTGATTTTAAGCATGATATAACGAATTATTCAAAAATAAAATTAGAAAATAACTGAAACGAATCGAACTGAGTTTTTCTATTTTGGTTATGGCTTGGTTAACTAGTTTGTTAATTTTGATAAGATTGAAAATTTAATTTCGATTATTGATTTGGTTCGGTTCGGTTTGACCAAACCGATTGATTATTTAGTTTTTTATTTCATTTTAAATCAATGTATACCAATTTTAAACAAGATATACCAAATTATAAAAAAAGTAGAAAAATAACTGAATCAAACCGAAACGAACTGATCCAAAATAATCAAATTTATTAAAAATCAACCGAATTGACCGAATTTATCAGAAATAAACCAAAATTAATCAAATTCTTTCTAAAAACTGAAAACTTTAGTTTGTTTTGGCAAGATATGAAATAGTTTAAATAATTGAAATCCGAACCAAAATTAATTTAAGTTTTCAATAATTTTTTAATTTAAATATTTACTTTAATAAGTTTTCTGCACCACTTTTGTTAATTTTACCATTCAAGCGTTTATCTTCTACTTACCATTCAAACATTTTTGTACTGCTTATTCCGCAGTAACCGCACATGTTCCGCATAGTGCGTTTCTTCTTACAAACCGCAATTGAACCATTCCGCACCGCTTGATCCGGTTATCACACACCGCCCGATCCGCTGTCATCATTCGGAGCCTAAAAAAAAGAAAATCATTTTTCTTTCAAATAAAAGTAAAATCAAATCAATATAAGTAAGTTTGTGGAAAGTAGATTGACTAAGGATTAATTAACATGGGATTCGAGATTCAAAATATGTGATCAAATTTATTTTTTCTCTCTCGAGTGTTCGCCTTAGAGTTTAACTTTTGAAGCTCCACTGGTGGGGAGCCTTTTCCTCATCTCGTTTGATCTCGATCACTGGTTTTGTTACACGGTTTGGGTTAAATTGTTCTAACTTATATTAGTAGTGGTTTTGTCTCATTAAGTCTTTGTTTGACTTTAATCGAGTATATCAGTTATGGTCGGATCTCGTTTCTAGATTTGGTGGATTTGCATATGTTTCCGCCGTTCTCTCTGACACTGTGAGCTAGATTTGCGGTGGTGAGGTCTTCCGGAAAAGGCGCTTGGTGGTTTAATGGCGTTTTTGCTTTCTCCGGATGATTTTCTCCTCTGTGCTGCTATCCATTCGGCTTAGAATCTCGGCGTTCACCATCCATGTCTCAAGTCCAACCATCTTGATTTTAATTTAGCGAGTGTTTTACCGATCTTTCAGTTGGATCTAACCAGTGGAAAGTCCGGATCTCTTTGATCTTCGGTACGGTTTTGTCCGCAACCTTTCATGGTTTGATGGTTCTATTGTCGTTTTAAGTTGGTGTTTAAAGCGTTTGGTCAACAATCTTTGTATCTGGTTTATATTTGTTGTTCACGATGTCTAGTGGTAGCTTTAGAAAAGCTAACAAGGCTATTGAAGAAGAAGATCTATCTCATTTACGAGAATTCTCGTTGATAAAGGTATTGTAAGTAAAAATATTGGAAGTCCGTCTACTAGTGTAGGATCGGAAACGTCTTATTTTTATTTTATCTCAAAAGTTCTTTTATGTATGGTATCATTATTTTATTATGGTATTGTTGTCTTCACCTATTATGATAAGAAAGATCAATAGCTTATGAAGATATTTCATACATCTAGCTTCTTCAATGATATAATTTGTGCTAAATTAGATATAATAAAACAATATTATAAAAAAATTCAAAATACGTAACTTTTATAAATTAATGGAAATAAGTTTATAAGAGATTTTCTTTTTGATGGAAAGTAAGTAAATTTATTAATTTGAAGCTAAAAGATATTTCTTATTTTAATGTGATATTAGAAAACAGATTGTTAGGCCACTCGCCCAGTTCTGTAAATAGATTACTTCAGTAGATTCTATATAGGTATGTGGCTTTGAGCCGTTGAGGACGGATAACAGGACAGCGAGTGTCCTAAATAAGTTGTTCGACGTTTAGTATCACGCGCATATTCACACTCTAATCGACGAAACTATTGTTGGGTATTCAGTTATTTTGACATGTGTTCTTAGAACAACTCCAATGTTCAATTGCATTTTTTATTTCAAAATTCTCTCCAATGTATTATTTTATATTCCATTTGAGATTGAATATATTAAGTATATTTTTTTTTCTATTTATTACTAATTACAAATTATACACATTTTCTTCAAAACTTACAATTTGATCCATTTATTTTCTTTTATTTTAAATCTTTCATAAATTATTTTAAATTTAATTATTGTAATATAAAGAAAAACATATTACACTATATAAAAATAATGAAACAAAACAGATTTTAATTTAATCATCTTCATTCAAAAAAAAATTTTATAAGTGATTAATTAATGCGTTTTGAAATGAAAAATGAGTGCGTTTATCTTTGAATCTCTTTCATATTACCATTAAACAAAAATAAAAGATGTAATTGATTGGTTTTTGATCTTTGCATGATCAAATTTATTGGTTTTTGCATAGTAATATAACTTGGTATTTACATGGTCGAATAAGTTGGAATTTGCATGATCATATTTCTATTTAAATTTGATATGTTTTTATCATGTTTTCTATTTAAATAAAATAGTATTTGCATTTTTATTTTAGAGATCATAGTGTTTTAGTAATTCTAATTATTAGTAAAAAGAAAACAAATAATTATATATGTTTTAAAGTAAAAATATTTAAAATTTAAAGGACTGTTTAATAAATAAAAAGTTCAATTGCAAAATGCAATTGAAAATTAGATGGTTCTATATTTGCAATCAAAAATAGCATTATATCATTTTGCAATTGAAAATGAGATAGGATTGGAGCAAATTTTATTCCAAAATGGAATTTGGCACCACATTTGGAACAAGGTTGGAGATGCCCTTATGGGTCAGTTCGTTACGGCATAATTTGTCATACATTTTGTCGATACAATTGTTAAACGTTTTCAAAATAACAGAAGGCTCTGTTGGCTCAAAGACTTTTTTTGTCAACTGTTGACTTCATAAAATTCTAATGGGCAAAGTCCAGCAATGTTACAAATTGATCCAAGGCGGATCCAATAGATTTGGCTATTTGAAGAGAAACTTTATTTTTAACCATTATTGAAAAATGTATTTCTCAATAGGTCTAATTTTTTTTTGTCAACTTAAACTTCATAAATTAAATTAATGTTTGTTCGGACCGGGTTATCATTTCATAGAGTAAATTGATCCGACTGTTTATGACTTACATGGAAAAGGATAATATTGCGTGCTCTCGCCGCTTTTGCAATGGAGTCGGCACGTAAATTAGCATTTCTAGGGATCAAAACTAAAACCAAAGACATAAAAGAAGATCTAATGAAAGTGAAGAAATTCAACTCCGTCTTAAAACTTAACCAATCTTAGGGTTTGTTTGTTATAGTGACTAAGTCTGAGCAATCTATCTTTATTATCAAAGAAGTGATTCCCCCTTTTAAGAGGCATGTCATTGCTAAAAATATCTCATCTAGCTCGGCATGTAATGATGAAAGGCTTCGTCTACAGCCTTATGCTTATGTGTATCTTCAACCAATTGGAAATGTGAAAAATCATCCTAACCCACTAGTCGCATCATATTCCACCCACGAAGCATCATTTTGACACTTCGGGAGGGTTAATGATGGAGGAATAGTGATCTCCTAAAGATCGCAAGAAACACTCCACCTCGTCTTCCTCTTTTTGTTCTTTCTTGTTTGCCGTCCTCCAAACTTCCGCCTCTATGATTAATAATTGAAGAGTTTTCATAGGGGAAACCTTATTTCCTTCGAAAAACTTGGAGTTTCAATCTTTTCAAATATACCACAAGATCCATGGATAGTTCTTTCTTTGTGGATCGGAAAGACCCACGTCTTTTGTCCACCAAAAGAGAAAATTAATGTTACAAAAGATATATGTACACGGGAAGCAACCCATAATGGACGGAAAATCCGAAAAGCTCATACTTGTACAGCAGGGGGCATTCTAAGAGGAGATGATTAATAGTCTCCTTCGGAGGTCCACATGTGGGACATGATAAGTCTGTCCCTAAGTGTTTGTAAGTTAGCCGTTGGCAAGTTGTCAGACATCATTAGATTACTTTCCACATGAAATGTCTGATTTTCCTTGGTGCTTGGATCTTCCTCACATGACTTTTAAGGCTAGTTGTACTTGGTTCTATAAATTCATGGTTATGATTTGTTGGATTTCTGCTCCTTGCAAGTGCATACCCCAATTTTATTGTGTACATCCCAGATTTAGTATAACTTCAATCGAAACCGTCCGGTTTAAAGTCACGACTAGGTATCATCCCTAAAATAAGTGGGAAATCATCGGAATGTAAAAGATCTTAGAGGACTTCCTCAGTCCAATCCTTTGTATCTTCTCTAATCAATGTGTGTACAAGCAAGAATGGGTTTCTATATCTCGTGTCATCACGTCCTCTTGGTGTTCGGGCTGAATTATCTGAAATCCATGGTCCCACCATACTAGTGTTATATCCGAATTTGATAGTCTTCTGTAAACCTTGTCAAAGTGTTTTTCGCGCAGCCATGATACTACACCAGTAAACCTTACGCTCTTCTAGAGGATGTGTATGTCTATAATATCTCCCACGTAGCACACGTGCTAGTAAGGATGAAAGATACTGAATTAGCCTCCACAATTATTTTGTGAGTACTGCAAGGTTTTGATCTCTGAGATCTTTGAATCTCAAGCCTCCATCTTTCTGGAGAAAACAAATTTTATCTCATTCTATCCAATGGAAGCTCATGCTGTCCTATTTGGATCTCCACCAAAAGTTTGAGATAACACTCCTTAGATTATTCATCACATATTTAAGGAGAAGGTAGCATGACATCGTATATGTCATTACTGCTTGTGCCACTGGTTTGATTTGCACCTCTTTCTCGCCCTTAGATAGTAATTTCAAGTTTAAATTACTAACTCTGCTATTAAGGAGATCTCGAACAAATTCAAAAAGCTTCCTCTTTGGTCAACAAATTTGTCCTGGAAGGCCTAAATACATGCATATACCACCTTCGTTATTGATGTCATTCGTCCTCCTGATGCCACGACGTATCACTGTGTCTACTTTATTCCCAAAGATGATTGAATATTTTTCGTTATTGAGTTTTTGGCTTGATGCGTCCCCGTAAGTCTTAAGAATTTTCACTATCTCTGCACATTGCAGAACATCTGTTTTGAAGAAGAAAAGACTGTCATCCGTAAAAAGCAGATCAGTGGGGCTAGCCCGGGCTATCCTTAGGCCGGTGATCCGTTTTTCAGTTTTCGCTCCATTCAGGAAGGAGGTAAGAGCCTTTGTGCATAGAATAGAAAGGAAGGGAGAAAGGGGGTCTCCATATCTAAATCCTTGTGTGGGTCTAATCTTTCATGTTGCTTTTCCATTAATTAGGATTTGATAAGAGACCGAAGATACGCAAAAATCACTAGCTCAACATATTTCTCCGTAAATCCCATCTTTAAGAGTATGGATTCAAGGAAGCTTCATTCGATTCGGTCGTATGATTTTCTCATGTCAGTTTTAATGTCCATACTATCTTGTTCATTCACAACAAAATATTTTCTTTGTGTGATGGTAAAAATTAAAAAACATGTTTTCTTGGAGAGAGATAAATTTTGATCTACACATTAGATTTATGCGGAGGATGCGAGAATTTTCTTGCGCAAGAAATATGTTATTAGTAATAAGTCAAGTAACCACAAAGATTGATTGCGTTTTAGTAATCAGTAATAAGTCAGTTAAGAATATAACTATCTACCAAAATCTCATATTTAAAATTATCAGCTACTGTTGACAAAAAGTTATCACCTATTAAACTACACTATATTTTCAAAAACTAATAAGTTCGATTGGTAACCATTTACCGATGTGGTAAGCGTTTACTGCTTTCATAATCATCAATCACGAAAGCAGTAACAAAAATGTTTTTAATTTCTTTTTTCTCTCAACTTTTATACCGCTTTTTCCAATCGTTTGTTTTTACATCATTGCACTATTCTTTAACTCGTAAATATATGTTTTGGTGTCTAAAACAAAGACTAGCAAGTTCAGTCTAGGAGGGACTTTTTGTTAATCAAGGTTCGTTAATGCTTTTATACAAGAGATAGAAATTTTTATTTATTGTAATAGACATATTTGTATTTCAAAAAGTGTTTATATTTGTCAACTTTCAAAAGTGTTTATATGACATAAACAATAGTTTATGTTTTGTGATAATCAATGTTATTACATTATATATATTTACGCAGATCAGATAACATTTACTAGAAGATTTTCTTAAAAACAACAATTACAAAACACAAAATAAAAAAATATTTGTTAGGAATAAAATTTAAATTTTACAAAATAATGATTACGAAAAATCTATACTATTAAAACATAAAGTTTTTTTGAAACTAATCTTATTTCATGTGTTATATTATGGAATTTGCCATTGGAATAATTGAATATTTAAATATTTCATTAAGAGTAATAATGTAAACTAAATTTTATCTATTTTAATCACAATATCTTTCCTTATTATAAATATAAATGTATATTTCCTTTTTACTATAGAAAAATTTAATAAAAATATTTTTAATCAATTTAATTTTAAATAATAAATTAATTTTGTAATAATATTATATATTAATATATAATATAATTATATGAATCAATACACTAATTATGTTTATAAATTATAAAATGAATAAAATTTTTATGAATCTCTTTTAAAGATAGAAAAAAATTATAACCCAATAATTTTATCAAATATACACATAACATAATAAAATATTTTTAACATACTTTATTCCCAAAAAAGTGAATACTATATAAATATTCAAATTACTATTAATTAGACTATAATTTATATTAAAAATTAAGCTAAAATAAAAAAATTGGATATATATTCTAACTTGATAAAAGTAAAAGATCAACAATTAATAAATATTTATATTATTTAAATATATAATTGGTCATATTAATTAATGATTATACGACTGCTGTTTTGACGGATTGTTTTATAGTTTTTATAATTTAAATACAATAAAAATACACAATTTATTATTAATTAAAATTTAATTTATAAAATAAAAATTGAAATATAATATTAACATATATATATATATATTACTTTATACAAATTTTATATAAAGATTATGTATTTTAATATTTAGTGAAATCGCGGGTTTAAATTAAGTTAAAATTAACTTAAACAAAAACTTTGTCAAAGAAAATGTACACGCACTTTCATAAAATATATCAAAATGTAGATTATAAATATTAAAAATAAATATATTTTTTTAAAGAAAAAATGATAAATTTAATTTTTATTATTTAATTTTTGTTATAATTTTTTATTTTTATATCATTACAAAAAATAAAAAATAGATTAACCAATTTCAATTATATAAATATTAAAAACAAAATATGTCTACTATAAGACCTCTGTTCGGAAACTCGCTAGGCGCTGTACGTACGGCTGATCCGGGCCTAACGAGTTGAAGAAAAATCGGGGATTAAGCGAAATTTACGCGGACATAATTTTTGAACTTTTCTATATTTTATAATAAATTGGTGAAATAAAATATATAATGTCTTGTAGTCTAGTGGTTTGAACCATTACTCTTCGTCTCCGTTATGTCCGGTTTGAGGCCCATCTACCGCATTCCCTTCAATTTTTATTAAAAGCACTTAATGAAGGGCAAAAATGACTTTTGCCAGTCATCTTCTTCAAATGTGTCGCGAGTATAAACCCTAACAATGGCAGCTGCTCTCATTTTTTACTTTTTTTCATCGGTTTTTTTTTTTTTTTGCGTTTTCGCTGTATTAATACCCAGAGTTGATAAATCTACTTAAAAATTACTTGAATTGGTGTTTTAATGAACGAAAGTGAGTTTTTTCAAACAGACCGAGTTTCATCCGCACAGCTCCAAATCGCGGCGGCCGGAGGCCGATGTGCGATTTTCCGGCGACTAATCCGACTACGGCGCCGCTTTTTAGAACAATAATAAGACATGTTAGTAAGACTGATTAACCAATTTAAATTGATATATTCTTAATTTGATAACAAAATATTCAATGTTTATATTATTTGAATATATGATGGCTTAGATTATGCTTAATGTTCTTACCATATAACATCTGTTTTATCAAAATTTTAAAATATTTAGTTAACTGTAAAATGAGTTGAAAAATATATTAATTTATATCGGTTATAATTTTTTAAAAATACTGTTGTTTATTGTAAGATAAGTTAAAAGTTTAATTAATCAATTTTAATTATAAAATATTAAAATAAAATTTAAAATATAATAAATAAATATTATTTTTTCAAATTCACAAATATATAATTATATTTATATAAATTTATAAATTTAATAATTTTAATATTAAAAAATTCATGTTTGAGCATATGATATTTTACAAAAAAAAAATATTTGAAATCAAAACAATTCTTTAAACTTATATCACATAACTTTTTATACTAACTGCTTGATTAAATACAAAATATTATGAAATTATTTTTAACAAAAAATTATTCAGTTACTCCCTTTTTAAACTTGTAATTATCATAATATTCAAGTAATACAAATTATGTTTAATAATTAAAAATTTATTACAAAAACAATTTTTAGGAATAATATTCCCGCGCTTTTTTAGCGCGGGTAAAACTTAGTATAACAATCAATATAAAATTAAAAGTTTGTTAGTAAAGATAGTAGATGATAACTGAAAATTTGCATTTACATAGAAAGTTCATTTATAAGATTTAGAATAGGGAAGTGATCCTCACCAACAAAAAAATAATTAGGATGTTATAAATATTTTAAAGTTTAGAAGAGAAAATATTATATACTGAATAAATGCAAGATATTAATATGTATGTGATTTGATAGACTTACTTTTTATTTTATAGATATTCTAAATTTTTATTGGTGATAAAACTCCTATATAATGATTATCTTTGATATACAAAAACATATAAATACTGAAGTAGCTATACATTGTGGGCATATAAAACTTGTTCATATTTGACACAAAAAACAAAAACAAAAACTTGTTCATATTGATTTGAGGTAGCAAAAAAAATCAGAAATGTTTTTAGTGGTAGATATATAAAATTCATATGATTGTTAACTATTGAGGAGAGTTTTTGCTTTGTTTGTCCTTCATCTAGATCCGTTCCCAGAGTTATGAGGCGGATGTTTTTGCATATCATTATGGGCCTAATGGGCTTTTCCTCGGTGATATAATTTCGCGGGAAGCGACGGCAGAATTTGGCGGGAGTCGCACGTTGATTCTCTATCTCTCTCTCTCCTCTTCGCGCGATACCTTCATGTTATGGGCCTAATGGGCTTTACATAATCTCCCGGGAAGGAACGGCATAATTTGGCGGGAAGCAACGTGCCTCTTATTCCATCTCCCTCCTCTCGGCGCCATATAAACCCTTCTTCCTCTTTCTATCTCTCTCTCTCAATCTTAATCTTAATCTTGACACTCATTAACTTTGCCGGAAATATGAGTGCACCGGGTTCTTCCAGATCCATTCCGTTCAAATCGAAGAAACGGCTGTTAGATTCGCCGTGCTCAAAATCGCAAACCGGGAACCCTGATTCGTCATCCGTACCTTTTCCCACTCCGGAGAAGCCGCCGGAGAACATGCTCACTAGATCCAGAAATCGATCTGTTGCTCTGTCCGTGAAAGAGATTCGTCAAGCCGCTGGATCTCGTCGCAGATCCGAAGATCCGGTGGATAAGAAGGTTTCATCCGCTAGGAGTCAGCTCTTGTTTTCATCCAATGATTCCTCTTCTTCCGCCTCCAAACGAGTACGCACTGATAAGAACACCGATAAAGAAAAACTACCGGAGAAGTAAGTTAAATTTCTAGGGTTCTTATTTTTTCACCCTTTTCTAAACGATTTTTGACTGATGAGATCTGGATTTCTACAGGTGTGAAGCTCTGGGAAAGTTCTTTGATGCGTTAGATAGTTCGATTCGATTATCGAAATTGCGAGGATCCAAGCCGACATTTTCCAATATTTCGGCAAAAATTGAGCATTTGACCGAAAGGTATTCCAGATTTAGATCATATGTTCATGCCCTCGCTGATGGAATCTGATATGAATATAAAAAGCCAGTTTGATATTTTCCTTTATACTTTATAGGTTAAGATGAGACAAATTAATTATTTAGATCTGGATTTATTTTATTATAGATCAATATCAGATCTGTAATCGACAAAAAGATTTTTTTTTTTTGACATTCATAGTGATCCAGTCTCATGAGTTTCTGATTTGAATCTATATTTCAGGAGGTTTTGCTACAGTCACTTGGCTCAACTAAAGCATATATTGCCAGAGGCAATCGAGATTAAGAAAGTGTTGATACATGATGAAAGAACTAGCTGCATGAAACCAGATCTTCATATTACACTCAACGCTGATGCAGTTGGAGACACTGACAAGTCGAAATCAGACAGCAAGAAGATCTCACTCCGGAAAGTGTTCAGGACAAGACTTGCAGGATTTGTTAAAGCTCATCCTCAGGTATGTTATATTATTCTTTTAATGATATGGAAGTTACATTGTATGAATCTAGTCAAGTACTAATTGAATTTCTGTTAATATGTTTAGGGTGATGAAGTTCCAGAGGAACAGCTTCCAGAGCTATTCAATAGAAGGAAACCAAATGAAGATTCAAAGGATGAGGTTAAGAGATCTAGTTCTCTCATGGAAGAGATGGCTTCTATTCCAGCAGCTAATTTGATTTCTTCGTTCATGAAAGTCCCATCAAGTCCAGTCAAATCAGCTCCAAGTCCTGCTAAACCTCAGATTAACATAGCAGCAACTAGTCCAACTCTGTCTAAGATTAACTTGGTCGCAACTCCAGTCAAACCAGTGTCAACTCCAGCTACTTTATTTTCAACGCCCGCTAAACTTGACTCGGCACCAGTTAGTGTTGCTTCAACTCCACCTGAATTCGCTTCAACTCCTGCCCGACTCTTCAGTACATCACTTGCAACTCGTCTGCAGAAAAGAAGTAACGGTGATACAAATCCAGATGATGTTTCTACTGATGACCCACCGGTTAAGCTCGCTAGGCGTTCCTCACTAAGCTCATCAAGGTCGCTGAACTTTGATTCTTATACAGAGGACAAGAAAGCTATGGATGTGACAGATGTTGGTGAAGATATTGACCAAGAGGAAGATGCATCCAGCGATGATGAAATCCTCAGCATACTTCCTGATAAACTTCGACAATCAGTAATACATTTTGCGTTCATAATTACATTATAGTTATCAGTTTGAGATTAGCTTTGCTTATTGACAGATAGATAACTAATCTTCTCTTTGCTCATATCAGATTAAAGAACAAGAAAGGAAAGCAATTGAGGAATCAAATCCAGCAATCTCAGAGGCAAAGAGAAGGCGAAAGATGATTGCTTGTCTGCCTAAACTCTTCAATGTCATCCATTACTTGATTCAATCAATAAGGCGTTGGGTTATTACAAAAGAAGAGCTTGTGCACAAGATAATCGCGGGTCATTCTGATATTACCGACAGAAGTAAGCAAGCCAGCATCTCAACAAATAGTTTTCTTTACAAACGTTTTGAAAATGTCCTAACTGCTTTTTTTTTGTTCACCTACACTCTTTGCAGAAGAAGTTGAAGAACAACTTATCTTAATGCAAGAACTAGTCCCAGAATGGATTTCTGAGAAAAGATCATCAAGTGGAGATTTACTAGTATGGTGAGTCTAACATCATATGCATACACTTACGGTTGCATACTTATTTGGATTGCTTGTTTAACCATCTTTTATATGCAGCATCAACAAATTGGCATCTCCTCAAACAATCCGCTCGCAGCTAGAAGAAGAAAACAAGAAAGCGGTGGCTCGATCGTGCTCTTAAGCTTGCGGTTTGGTCGGCTGCGTTTTGGACTTGTTAAATATGCTTATTATTCATGAGAAAGGCGTGTGAAAACAAGTAGTAATCTATTTTAACAAATCTCATAGATTTAGGTACAACATTTTCCTTGTGCAGCCAGCATTGTCGAAATTTGTAAAGCTCATGAAGAGCTAACAACATTGCTCTTTTATCTTCAAACTTAAAATAAACATGTGTCGAATGATAAATTACAGCATCCGTTAGCTTAAACTTAAAACAGAATCTTTGACCAACGTAAAAGTGAGCAATTAATATAGCATATTAATAATGAAGAAACAAATACACAAGGAATAAGGAACTGAGAGAGCGGCAAAAAAATTTGAAGAAATTGACTGTAAAAGTTTCAATTGCCTTAAAACTTTTAGATAAAATTCAGCTAACATGTAACTATTCTCTATAACTCAAATATGTTTTCTATCATTCAAATATAGACTTTATAAAGCAAAATAATATAATGTGCTCTTAATAAAAGAAAATAATTGTGCATTGATCTCCTTTATATAGAAGGGGAGTTTTTACTCTCCTTCTAAAGTGCCACCTAAACAAAATATATATTAAAATTATTATTAATGTCTCTACTAATTCATATGATTTATTATATAACTATTTTCTTTAAAAATTGCAATTAATTTCTTCTTTAATTCACATAATTTATTACTTTTCATTTCACAAAAGTGTCATTCTAAATTTTTTACACAATTAAAAAAAAATTAAGAAAATATCTATTTTACCCCTTGCTAATACAATTAGCAAAAAAAAATATTTCTAATAAATACATTAAATCAATAGAGTTATTGAAATTAGAAGATAAAATAACATTTTTATGAAACAAAATTTAAATGGTAGAATGATATTTTTTGTGAAACGTATCAAATATATAACTAATTATGAAAAAATCAATATTAGAAATATGTGCAAGGGTTATAAATCTAATGATGATAAATAAAAAATAGACCAAAGTTAGCAAACGATGGCGCTTACCCAACTTGTTATAAAGGGGACTTTTCAAATTTTAATTTGAATTTTCTTTTAAATCATTTTTTATTCTTTAACTCTAATATTAAATATCATTTGACTGGATATAATAAGTGGAGTGAACAAAATGATTCATGGGTGAACCCAGAGCTATTAACTATTATAGATACAAATTATATAATACTATTATTTAAACTAAAATTAAACTATCAACATATTTCAAACTTTGATTTACAAAAATAGATTTTCCATATAAAATAGAAAACAAAAACAAAAGTGAAATAAACAAAATTGTTGCTTGACTTGGAACGGATTAAAAGTTAATAAATTGTATAATACATCTATACTGAAAATATATTGTCAACCTAACAAATTTAGAGTGAGCAATTTGACTAGATACAAAGATATTTGGTTTAGGAAAATTGTGAACCGATAGAACATGTTCTTAATGTTTGTTTAGAACTCTAGGATCGCAAAGAGATTTGGATCGCTAGATTGCTAGATATAGAAATAATCTCAGCGAGAGTTGGATTATTTAGCATTGTGTTTCTAGTTCTTGAACCTGTTTTAATCTGAATCAGATTAGTTAAGTGTCTAGCATAGCATAATTCCCGAGAACTTCCTAAGTCTGACGCCTTTCTTCCTATTGAAAATACCTTCTAGTTTATTGCTTTTGTTTACTGCTTTCTCTGGATTTGATTTAGCTTAGCTTGACAACATATAATCTATCGTGTGACCGTGAGTCCTTGTGGATTCGATATCCTAAGTACTACATTGCATAACTATGCACTTGCAGTAGAATATGATTAAAACTTTGAGCCTATCAGCAGGCCACATTCAAGGATGACAGGGGCCGTCCTTATGGTCTTGGTAGCATGGAAAACAGCCTTGCCAATGGCAAATGTAACCACTTTGGAAGTAATTCATCATTTCTGGCACTCCAACAACAACTACAAGAAGCTCAACAAAAAATAGCGGATCATGCAGATTATAATGTACGTCGTGAAGCAGAGATGTCCACACTTGCCACTCAACAACGATCCAAGATCGACCACTTATCTATGCTTGAGAAGTATCTCCGTCAAACTAATCCACAATTGTACGACTTCATGGATTCCCAGACAGCTTCTAAGCCTTAACAGCTAGGCCTTCTAATCCTGTATAAAATCAGGTTTAGACTTTTGACTTGTAATATAACATAAGATGAAATATTTTGGCAACTCCACTTTTGGATTTTGGTGTATATATAATTGGTATGTTAATGTAATATGATTCCAAGTTGTTTTAAATATTGGTTGTATGCAAATTGTATACAAACAAATGAGAGGAACAATATAGAAATTGGCAAATGACTAAAATCGTGAAAAAATAGTCACACATTAGTCGCTCATTAGTCGGTTTTTGGTCGCTAATCTGTCACATATTAGTCGTAGGTTAATAATATTAGTCGCTAATTAGTCACATAATGTTCACAGATACAATCGCAAATTAGTCGTTAAGATTTACGACTAATTTGCGGCTTCACAACAACGGGAGTCGCATATTAGTCGCAACATTTATGCGACCAATATGCGACTGATCGGCGCTGACAAATATCACAGTCGCATATGAGGTCGCTGATCAGTCGCAAACAGTTTGCGACTAATATGCGACCAAGAAACGATATACGGTTAATAGTCGTAATTTAGTCGTAACTTTACGACTAATTAACAACTGAATTAATTTGCAACGCAAGATTAGCATCTCGCTTATTAGTCGCATATCAGTCGCGGAATTGACATTAGCGACTGACATGCGACTGTCTGTCCAATCTCTATTTAACTGTTTTCTTGTAGTGCTTGATTAAAAACTAAAAATTCATTAATCAAAAACATATTATATAGAAAATACAATGACATAATCAAAATGGTATATATGTAAGATCAACCGAAATTACTTTATTTTGTGTTGAAAAATAAGAGAATTAGGTTGGATGTCGTGAAAACACTTGAAAAGTTATTGTTTTAATATGATAATAACCTTGATCGTTTCATTGACGAAGCGTAAGTAAGTATCAGCGTCAACGTTAGTAACATACAAATCGGAAACAAACAGAAAGGATAGAGGGAAAAAAATGACGCAGTGATTGATTTTATGGAAGACGCCAGTGCTATCGTTGACGCTGGAATAAAACAGCTAAAACTTGTTTTTGAATACTGCAACTATTATTCACACTGTTGATGCTGATATGTGCTTATTTTTAACTATTACCATCAACAAAAACAAGCAGATTATGTGTTTGTTTTTAATGTTGGCGATGTGTCTATGAAAAGAATAAGGCTAAATTATA
The DNA here is from genome assembly GCA_030180135.1 of Orychophragmus violaceus. NCBI lineage: Eukaryota > Viridiplantae > Streptophyta > Magnoliopsida > Brassicales > Brassicaceae > Orychophragmus > Orychophragmus violaceus. Next base: position 10,303,405 of record CM058235.1, on the reverse strand, counting down.
GAGAAATAAGCTACAAAAATCTTAAAAAGTTGTTTTTTTTTTGATTAATTTGGAGGTATCCCGAGCCTATGGAAGGGCTCACACTAATGCCTAAGGGGAGGTGCAACCCATGGATAGACCCTCTCCGGGTATTCAAATGGGGCCCTAAAGCAAGGCCCATATCCATGTGAGTGTCCTTAAACAAATGTGACTTAGTTTCGCATGGAAGGAGGATCGAACCCGGAACGTGTTAGCGTCCAAAACCCGTCCCCAACCACTTGACCACAAGAGTTTGGACAAAAAGTTATCTTATTACTATAACAATATTGGCAAAGTTGTGTTTCTCTTAAATTTTTTACCAAATGATATGTAAACCAATGTTCAAATTCTTATTTATAGATATGCCATCGGGAAAAAGGAAAAACTAATTTAATAATAAAATTTATACATTTAAATAAATAAAAATATTAAAAACTAATATTTTTATTTCTTACGAGACATCCGACGAGTCTTCCGGTGAGTTTTCCGGTAAGTTTTCTGACAAGCCTTCCGGCAAATTGATAGTAGACTTATTTTATATTATTGTAGACTTTTGTATCGTGTTGGTAGACTTAATTGTATATTTTCAGTTTATTGAGTATAAACTTGTTTAGAGGTTTTATTTGAATGAGATGTAGACTTTTTTGGTGACGAGATAATTATCGTAGACATGTTTTCAGTATGAAAAATACTAGAATATTTATTTAAATAAAAAAGCAACTAATATCATAAATCAACGATTTTTTTTCTTATACACTGTACCAAAAAAAACAAACTACCTTAGGAGATCGACGGTGGAGAAGGAGAAAAATCGTGCACCGAGTCTTCCAGCGAGTTTTGGTAAGGTTTCTTCTTCTTTTCACGGTGGGTTTTTTCTTCCCGTCCTTCTTCTTCGAAATTGTGACTCTTCTTGTTACTCTTTAGGGTGAGGGTGCATCGTTTGTCTAGAGCTTGTCGGGTGTCGGCGGCTGTAATTTATGGAGATGACAGTTCTTTGGTTGTCCGGTTTGTTGGCAGAGGAGACAGCTTGTACCAGAACGAGTTTTGGTGTTGTAGGTGGTGGTGAGAAGAGTCATTCGGCTAGGTATCGACGAAATTAAGTGATGAAAGTTTTGAAGGTCTAATGCTTCTGCATGGCGTGTTGTGGCCGCGTTATACCTCTGTGGCGTTAGACGATTTCGGAAAAGAAACATATATTTCAAGTGATATTTGTATTTTCTTTTACAAAATTGTGGTGGTTGTGGATGGTAGATTTTTGTAATAATTTCATAGATATTGATTGATTTATCTATTGATATGATGGTTGAATTATATTTATACTTGAAATATCAATTCGTATTTGATAGTAGACTTATGTTATATTATTGAAGACTTTTGTAACGTGTTTGTAGACATAATCGTAGAGTTATTTTTTTGTTTCAGCTTAGTGATTGTGAACTTGTTTATAGGTTTCATTTGAATGGTTGTAGAGTTTTTTGGGTGTCGAGTTAATTATTGTAGACTTGCTTTCAATATTCGTTTGAATGATTGTAGACTTGTTTTAGGAGGAGATTGCTTACTTGATTTTTTCTTTTACAACATGTTCATGAGCCTCATTCACACTATATATATGTTTAATATCAACACAAAGCCTAAAGGTTTGATCATTACAAAGACACAAAAACCCGTTAAATTGTCGCAACTCCCAACATTTACTAGAGGTGTGTCCATAGCCAAGTTTCAAGAAAATTTCATGTTACCTGATTTCATGGGTTCCATTATCCAAACCATAGTCTTCATAGACCATTCCAATTAAATCATCATAATAATTTCTCTATTGTGGGCAACAAATGTGGCTCATATGTTCTTATCTTTGAAGTTTTCAACGTAAAAGACCCATCGATCTCTCTCAAATCTCTATTTATTGGAAACTAACACTATTTCTGACATATTAAAAAGTGTAAATTGGATAGGAAGAAGCTATTGAAAAAAAAGAAATAGGATGAAGGATAAGATCCTTGAGTATATCTTGAAATTTGCAAAAAAAGCAAAATCAAATTTTTTTTTGTATGTCTAGCCTCCAAGAACCATCAGCGAAGAAGATGAACACCAAAACCAACCAACAATTAACACATTTAATTCACTTTCTATAATAACTTACTAATAATTATTAAATTTACCACATTTACTACCAATTATTAAGTTTACAAACTACACCTTATTAATAAGTTAAGCCTACCTTATATTATACAAGTCTACAAAACATGTCTACCATACAGCATAAAAGTCTACAAAACGACATAAAATCTACGGAAAATATAAGTTTGCAATAACGTTTCAAAATTCTGTCACGTCTACGACGTTATTGTCTTCCATATAAAATCTGCTACAACGTCATAAAAGTCTACAAGGTCAAAAATAAATCTACTACAGAAATATAAATCTACGATTACACATGATATATTTGCAACCACGTCAATATATTCAAGTTACATAAAAATCTACGACCACTTGGTGAAAGTCTACGAACTCCAAGAATACATCTACCACAGAAAAATAAATCTATTGTTGTATAACTTAAATCTACCAATCACTTAACAAATCTACCAATCGACAAATAAATCTACAAAACAAATCTACAACTTTTACATAACAAATCTACAAATTCGAAAAAAATATGTTGTCATACACAATAACTCTGCAAGATATACGACAAATCTACAAATACTTAAAAGTCTACTACATCAGTTTTAAAAGTCTATGACAACTTAAAATCATCAGACAAAATAAATTTACCAAACTTCAAATAAATCTACAAATCCCTAATGAAAATCTACAATCCAAAATTCAAGTTTACAATCTTAGTAAAAAATTCTACAATTATGAAAACAAGTCTACAATCCAAAAACCAAATCTATAATCCTGAAAACAAGTCTACAGACCAACAACAAATCTACTATTAAAGACCGGTAGACTTAATTTGGTAGACTAATATCAAAATCGAGTAGATTTATTGATGGAATCCAGAAAACATTACATTTCATTAATAACACTTTTGTAATAACGTATTTTGAATACACGCTGAAAAATAGAAAACATATACAAAATTTTACTTATTTAATAAAAACTTTACAAGGTTATTTAAACAATTAAAAAAATCAAGATTTTGTAGCTAACTTCCTTAATTTTTAACGATATACTAATGCAAAAATATTTCTAAACTTGGAGTGGGTGTTAAATCGGGTAAAATGGAACCGATTCAAAACGAACTAAAATAAAGCTTTTCCAGCGGTTCTGGTGGGAGAAGAGTACTTACTTAAAAGCAGTGTTCGAAAACGCGGCCAAAGCGGCCGCGTCCGCGGCGGAAAGGCGGTGGGCGGAGCTTCTCCGCCGCGATTTTGAGTTACACAGCCAATAAATCGGATCTCTTGAAAAATGTCGATTTTTAGTTCAAAATCAATTGTTTTTTCACAAATCTATCATATCTGATGCAAGCAATAAAGAAATTAAGGTTAGATTGACCAAATTGCGTGAAAAAAAATGAGAGGCTCTGCGTCATAAAAAAATGGAAAGCGGCTAGGGTTTGTTGTTACAGAACGTAGAAGACAAGGGTATTTAGGTAATTCATCATATCATTAAAACAAATCAGGAAAATAGAGTAAAACGCGCAGCAGCAAGCTCAAACTTTAGACCTCATACCCTTAAAGTAGCATCTCCGCCACGTGAACTAACAAGAATTTTGTAATAGACTCCCCATAAATACTATATGTATCGATAGTAAGATAAAAAAATACAAGAAATAGCACCTTAATATTTAAATTTAGGACATTTGGGACAAAAAAATATTCATTCCTACTATTATTTGCTTATTTATCATATATTTTGCTATAAAAATTCATAAATCTATTTTAAAAGCCCTAAAACTAGATCCCGATTAATCTTCGATTTTTTCGCTAGGCGCTAGGCCCACCTCAACCGCCCGACTAGCGCCTAACGATTTTTTGAACACTGCTTAAAAGGCATTGCTTGGCTAGCTTGGGATCGTTTACAGTTGCCAAAGTGTAAAGGAGGAATTGGTTTCAAAGATCTGCCTAAATTTAATGATTCCCTGCTTGCAAAACAAGCATGGCGGCTACTGCAATATCCGAACTCATTATTTGCCAGGTTCTTTAAAGCAAAATAATATAAGGATTGTTCTATCTTAGAAGCTAAAACTCAAAGACTACAATCTTATGGATGGGCTTCCATTATGGTAGGATTGGACTTACTCAAGAAAGGTATGTGTCTGTCAGTCTGTCGATAGGTAATGGTGAGACTGTAAGAGCTTTCACTTATAATTGGCTACATACCTCTCCTCCTAGACCTCCTGTAGCTTTACATAGTACTCTGGAATTACGAGTTTGCGATTTAATATATGCGGATGATCACTCTAACATCCGGGCTATTTATCTACCTCAATCCAATGTTCCAAATGAGCATGTTTGGATACATTACATTGATGGATGTTACACTGCTCGTACAGGTTATCAACTAGCCTGGATTACGGATCCACGAACACGGGCTATTACGCCTCCCCACGGGAACATTAACCTCAAATCTGTGATCTGGAAATTGTCTATACCACCTCGCCTCAAACATTTTCTGTGATGTTTATTATCAAAATCACTAGCCACTACTACCAGATTGCGCACCCGTGGACTCTACATTGATCAAACATGTAACAAATGTGGCCTTGACAATGAATCAATCAATCATTTGTTCTTTCTTTGTCCAATGTACTGACGATTTTGGTCACTCTCAGGTCTATCAAAATTGGATTGGTTGTGTTCCCCGGCTGTAAAGTTTGAAGATAACATATCACTACTCATTGATCGCTTTCACAATGCTTCATTTCAGTTGACAGAACAATTCTTACCAATATGGATTCTTTTGCACATATGGACTTCTCGTAATGGTCTCATTTTCCAACGCAAGCCTAATAAACCGGAGATATAAATAGGATACTGTTTTGCAGAAGTTCAGGAATGGATTTCAGTCTCCTCAACTACTAACTCAGTTCAACAAACTGCTGGGCATCACATTCGATGGTCACCTCCTACAATAGGTCATCTCAAATGCAATTTCGATGCTTCGTTTAATCCATCCACGGGTGCTGCTTTTGGAGGATGGATAATTCGGACTCCGCAAGGGCATCTTCTTCATTGGGGGAGATCATATCTTGGTGTTTTTCAATCTGCAATTGAAGCATAAGGTCAACCCTTGTTGAAAGTAATTTGTTTATGCTCACAACATGGCTTATATAACATGATCTATGAGGGCGATTGTCTACCTCTAATTCGTGCTATCTCCCAGAAAGAGTGTTTGGTCGATCAAACACCTCATTGCTGATATTCTTTCCTTGGTTTCGTCTACTATAAACACCTCAAGCTGCACATTACTGGCTATAGCTCATAATGTTAATTTGTTTACTTCAGATTTTCAAAACACTAAATAACATCTTGTACTATGATTGTGTACCATTACATTCTCATTAATATAAGTTCTTTATCGGAAAAATATGGTTTGATATTATTATACCGTGTAAACCATATGGATATATATATATATATACATATATATATATTGTTTTTCAAAAACCATAGTTTACATATATGATTGGTTACAAACCGATTAAACCAAATAAAATAAAATAGATTGATTAATATAGTAATATATAAACGATAATCTATATTTGCAAATAACTTTACTTATATCTTATTGACATTTGAAGCTTTAATCTATTAATTTGTTATTTTGTGTAAAGTAAAGAGTAATTTTTTTTCTTTTACTTAAAATAAAGTTCTCTTCTTCTTTGGTACTGATACTATTTTGTGCTAAATTTTATTGATTCAGTTATATCAAAGGCACTTGTAACTTTGTCCTTATTTCTTATTAGTATGATTCACTCACACCATGTACGAGCACAAATATTATTAAACATAATTTTGAAAAATAAAAATTATCAAATTCATTTAACAACAATAATATATAATGAAAATCTATATAAGATAATTTATAATTAAGCATACATACATTATTATATTTAATAAGATATTCTATAATTTATTTTAAATAAAATTAGTAGTAATAAAATAATTTGTAATTATATATATTTTATGTATAAAAATTAATACATAATAACTTGTTTAAAATATTTTATCATTTTTATATGTAAATTTAAAATTTTATAAATAATATTAATTTACTATATAAAATACAACAAATAAAATTGTCCATTTTATCGTCCTATTTTTTATTGAACGTTATGTATAGTTCTAAAAATAAACATTTTATAAATATTTCTATATTTATCATCTTATCTTTATTTTTTATTTTTTATTTTTTATTCAAGGTATATTTTCAAAAATAAAATTTAAAAAATCTTTATAATTTTTCATATTTATCATCTCATTTTTATCCAAAATTATGTATATATTCATAACAAAATTAAAAACATAATAAAATTACTATTATAAATTAGGGCAAATCGCAAAAATAGCATAAAACATGTATTGTCACAAATATAACATCAAAGAAGAAAAATCACCAAAATAGCATTTACTAAGATAAAGACAAAATTAACCCTAACCTTAAACCCTAAACCCTAAGCCACAAACCCTAAATACTAAACCCTAACCCTAAATACTAAACCCTAAACCCTAAATAATAAACCCTAAACCCTAAAAAGTAAACCCTAAACCCTAAATTATATAATGTTATAAAAATATTTATAATCCAAATAATGCTAAAAATGTGAATTATTCTCCTTATTGCTATATTTATGACAATGTATGTTTTTGTGCTATTTATGACTTTTCTCTATAAATTAATATTAACACAGTAATTAGTCTAGTTTTATTAATGTCAAAATAGTAATCAACCATTTTAGAGTGAATGTAATGTCAAAATCACTTCTCCATTAGTATAAATATTCTAGAGAAATAATCACGGCTTTTAATAATTATTTGTTTTTGTCACTAAAAATATTTCTTCTCAATAACTAAATAAAATTATATAATTTTATTTAAAGTTAAAGCATTGATATTATTACTTTATGTTAATAGAATCAAATTAAACCATATAAATTAAATTTATAAAAATTTAAAATAAATTGAAAATATTTTTAGCTTTTTGGTTAAGAACATAATAAACCAAAAACCAAGTATTTCAAACCGATTCAAACCAAAGCAGATATAATTTTTAATATGGTGGCTAATTTTTTTAAGTTGGAAACGAACTAACACCTGACTAAAATCCCAACTGAACACTTCTATTTTATACAATCGGAGTTTTTTTTTTTTTTTTTACTTAAAATAAAGTTCTCTTCTTCTTTGGTACTGATACTATTTTGTGCTAAATTTTATTGATTCAGTTATATCAAAGGCACTTGTAACTTTGTCCTTATTTCTTATTAGTATGATTCACTCACACCATGTACGAGCACAAATATTATTAAACATAATTTTGAAAAATAAAAATTATCAAATTCATTTAACAACAATAATATATAATAAAAATCTATATAAGATAATTTATAATTAAGCATACATACATTATTATATTTAATAAGATATTCTATAATTTATTTTAAATAAAATTAGTAGTAATAAAATAATTTGTAATTATATATATTTTATGTATAAAAATTAATACATAATAACTTGTTTAAAATATTTTATCATTTTTATATGTAAATTTAAAATTTTATAAATAATATTAATTTACTATATAAAATACAACAAATAAAATTGTCCATTTTATCGTCCTATTTTTTATTGAACGTTATGTATAGCTCTAAAAATAAACATTTTATAAATATTTCTATATTTATCATTTTATCTTTATTTTTTATTTTTTATTTTTTATTCAAGGTATATTTTCAAAAATAAAATTTAAAAAATCTTTATAATTTTTCATATTTATCATCTCATTTTTATCCAAAATTATGTATATATTCATAACAAAATTAAAAACATAATAAAATTACTATTATAAATTAGGGCAAATCGCAAAAATAGCATAAAACATGCATTGTCACAAATATAACATCAAAGAAGAAAAATCACCAAAATAGCATTTATTAAAAGATAAAGACAAAATTAACCCTAACCTTAAACCCTAAGCCACAAACCCTAAATACTAAATCCTAACCCTAAATACTAAACTCTAAACCCTAAATAATAAACCCTAAACCCTAAAAAGTAAACACTAAACCCTAAATTATATAATGTTATAAAAATATTTATAATCCAAATAATGCTAAAAATGTGAATTATTCTCTTTATTGCTATATTTATGACAATGTATGTTTTTGTGCTATTTATGACTTTTCTCTATAAATTAATATTAACACAGTAATTAGTCTAGTTTTATTAATGTCAAAATAGTAATCAACCATTTTAGAGTGAATATAATGTCAAAAGCACTTCTCCATTAGTATAAATATTCTAGAGAAATAATCACGGCTTTTAATAATTATTTGTTTTTGTCACTAAAAATATTTCTTCTCAATAACTAAATAAAATTATATAATTTTATTTAAAGTTAAAGCATTGATATTATTACTTTATGTTAATAGAATCAAATTAAACCATATAAATTAAATTTATAAAAATTTTAAATAAATTGAAAATATTTTTAGCTTTTTGGTTAAGAACATAATAAACCAAAAACCAAGTATTTCAAACCGATTCAAACCAAAGCAGATATAATTTTTAATATGGTGGCTAATTTTTTTAAGTTGGAAACGAACTAACACCTGACTAAAATCCCAACTGAACACTTCTATTTTATACAATCGGAGTTTTTTTTTTTTTGACTAATTAGTAATTACAAATAAGAAACATAATATATATCTTGAATTGGAATTTATACTACTTTTCTCTCCCACGGGAATTTATATATTACTTAGAGTTCTAGATTAGTAATTAATACAGGCTATCTTCACTATTCACAACTAGAGGACGGTCATCTTTATTGACTATACTCATCTTATTCGTTACAAAGCTCCACTTTACTCTGTCGAATGCCATCACTACACATGATTAACATAATACAATAAATTATCAATCATAAATATATATATATATATATATATATATATATATTAAATGAGTGAAATACAAACAAAACATTAACTTAGAAAAGGAGAGCATGTAAGTACAGAAAAAAATGGAGGATATCACTTGGTAAGCTAGGTTTTAAAGTTTGAGGATCAATGAGCCCCAAAGGCCCCAAATCAAACAAATGTCAGAAGATGAAGAAATGGAATTTGTATAGAGAGAGATTGAGTGAGATTTCTTTTTTCTTTGTAAGGACAATAATTATTAGATTCCTTAGATCTTGTATGGACCACAACTAGTCCCATCATACATTCCAAGCTCTCATTCTTTTTCTTATTATTATTATTTTTTTTTGAAAATCCTTTCCCGAACATGTAATAAACTAATTTAATATAATTTATGAAAGAAAAAGAGAGAATAAGAATAAATAAAAAGAAAATAGAGAGACCTTTGCCACTTTGTTAAGCAATATCTGACCCAGTTCCCTTTTTGGAGAAACTTCAAAAGCCCTAAGTTTGGATCCCATTTGCCTATATTTGTAAGATTCGTTTATTTTCTTTCTGGTACAGAGAATATGAACACCTTCATTTTCTTTCTCTTTGCTATTTTGTGGAGAAATACCATAATTATTATTGCAGTTTTTTTCCCTAGAAATGATAAGATATAAATATGTTTCGTAAAGATTTTTTCTTTTTAACATCAAATAATTTCTTAATTTAAATCAGTTCAAATTGATTAGTATCATAAATTAACCAACTTAAAACTGCATTGTTGTAAACAAGATCATGTCTTATGAGCGGATTTTCTTTGCGAGATAGTCAGCACAAATATTTAAAGTTCGTAAGACTAAATTAATAAATAAAAAGTTCTGAAAACATAGTTCCTAAACTATTGAATTCTTCAAATTATGATTTCAGTGATGACCACTCTTCTTCATCTTTTACTATCCTCACTAATTCAGAAATATCTCATTCAAAGCTGATGTTTCAAAAACATATCTTTTTTTTTTTGACGGCAAACGTGTGATTTCATTAAAACAGGAGCCCAATGGGCATTACAAAGATTTGTTTACACAAACATTTGCTTAAAACAAGTCTAGCCCACATCATTTACACCATTAATATATAAATAAAACCAGCCTAATACTACCCAATATATTGATAATACTAGGAGCAGAATGGGCCACGTCTCCACATGACGTGTCGGACGTGAGATGAAGGGCTTTCTCCAAGCGGTGCCGATTAGATCCACGATCTAACACAGAACATCGCCGGTGACCATTTTCTGCAACAAACCTCTTTGCATGCACCATCAGCTACTGCCTGTGAACTTCTTTCCACAATAACCACTAACGGAATAGAACATCGCTTATAGATAGAGAACTGCTTCCACATCTTGCCGGTAAATCTAGACCTTGGAGGCTCTGCTGCCGGTCAAACCCACTGTATTGATTTGACCTATTGATTCCATAGCCGAAGATGGATATAGCTGCAAAGATATTAATCCACAAGTACTAGGAAACGAACAAAGACAAGGAAGATAATCGAGCTTTCCGTTAGAATAAAGCTCAGAGGAAAGAAGAATCTAAAGCCCGAGAGATCGAGCGAGTCCGACATCCAAGCCGGAAAACACACAGATCCGATTTAAAAAATCGGAAGACAAAACAAAAACAAAACGAAATCCGGCAAAAACCGGAAGAGAGAATCCGAAATATATTACAAGATGAACAAAAGTAACCCGACCGCCGGTATAAAACCGACGGCCGGAAGCGTAAAGAAGATAACGAAGGCTTTTTTTTTTAGAGAAGTTAGAGAGAAATGGACTAGAGAGAGAAAATGTTTTTTTTTTTCAAAAACATATCAAATACTAGTTTTTACCAAAAATATTTCGTTTTAATATATTAAAAAGTTATACAGGATTTGCTTACGTTACGTCATCACGTTTAGATTAATCGTCGAAGACAATGATACTTCGTCAATAGATTATTTTGTATTACTTTTTTTTTTTGTCAACAGTATTATACCATGAACCAGGACTTTACAAACCGAATGGGCCGAAGCCTACAACAGATTCAAATGACACGGGCCAACAAGCCCAAACTGATGTTAAAATCGACACATGTCGAATCCATCGAAATGTCGGACATGCAAGCAGAACACGCGTCATTCATCCAAAGCTTCGCCGGAGACAGCTGGTCTCCGTGGAGGAGAACGGCGACGAGCGACGCCGGACCAAATCGTTGCAGCAACCACACACCATCCGTCGATCGATTGCTTCCAGAAACCATCGCCAAGCCTCCTGCATCCAAAGAAAACAGAACCCCAACTCCGCTGAAACCAGCCAAGGCCGAGGAGACGCCAACGCCGATCTGGTTAAAAAACCCATCAATCGCCACCATGCGCTTGTCCTCTAAAGCGGTGGACGCCGGCGATATTAATCCTAGCGAGATGGTAGCCCAGAGACGAAGAGGAGACAACTCTCAGGAGAAACGGTGAAGGGATAGAAGGGAAGCAGGATCGGAATCGAAAACCAAAGAAACTGGATACAACTGGTAGAGTCCGATGAATCGGAGAGAGTCAGCCAGCCATGGATACAACACCGGAATTATTAGGTCAATCGGAGAAAGGCCGATTGAAGCAAAGCAAACGAAAGCCGATCCAAAACAAAGAAGAGAGACAAATCATGATCGACCAAGAACACAAACCCAATGGGGAAAAAAGGTTGAGATCTCAAAAGGATAACGAATAAGGGACAGAGAACCAATCAAAAAAAACCCTACGCAAATATTTACAATCCGGAGCAAATCGGAAACAAATCCGATTAACCGGAAATCTCCTCTCTCTCTCTCTCTCTCTCTGAAAGATAAGTGTGAGAGAAGAGAGAGTTTGTATTACTTAGAATGGTTTATATATCATGTTATCTAACAAACTACTAATTAATCGATATTATATAAAAATAAATTCAATATACATTTTCTTTTTGTACGCTGAGAAGTTTGGTCCCGTATGTTTTTTTAGACGGACCAACAAAATGTATTATCTATGCCAAAATTAACGTTCGATCATGAAAATACATTAAAGTCAACATTTTGACCATGGATGGCCAGATGGGAACCTGCATGGCTTATCGATTACGGACCAAATCATCATCAAACGTTCTCCATTAAACATTATTATCAAAAGTTCTTTGAATTAAAAGATTATTGAAACAATTTTACAGAGGCATGCTTGATCTAATTAATGCTAACTTTCGGAAACATATAGACATCAATTAACATAGTTTTCGGTGGAGTAGAAATTTATGAATATAAATTTTAAAAGCAGAAACTTATAAATATTGCAAGTTTTCAACAAAAGTGCATCTAGATCTCTTTATTCATATACTCTCCAGGCGAAAATATTTTTAGTTGAGAAACTTGATGAATATTCTTTTTACGTACGAAATAAAGAAATTCAACAAAAGCCGGTTTAAACTCACACAAAAAAACCGGTTTATCATCCAAATCAACAATATCTCTCTCTGAGTTGAAATGAGATGTAAAAATAAGTACTGGTTTAAAGAAAAGGATTATAAATAGAAGGTGAGGACGCCCATAAATGTTATGATATTTTCAAACAATCTTTACCAATCTTAGTGAATGCAACGACCACATGAACAATTTATAAAACAATTATCCGTATTTTTTAAAAACTATATACGATATAAATAGTGATGCAAATACAGTCTATAATTTTGTTTCGAATTGAACAGTATATAAAATTTTACAATTGATATATAATTGACTAAAGAAATAAAGTTTGAAAAAAGAAGGATTAAAAACGAGGGATAATATATATAAATATGTGTGCTTAATTGAATTTGATGTAAAGGAGTAAAAGATAAAAATGATGGAAAGGGGGAAAGGGATGTTGAGTTGGTGCGTTGCATTAGAACACATTGATGGAAACATGTCATGAGAGCATATAATAAGAGCCCCTCTAGATAAAAATATAATGACCAATCAATAGTAAAACATCATCATTTTCATTTCCAAGTGGAACTCAAAATCAGATTATACACATTTCAAAATCCTTTCAGCTCTTGGGCTCTTAATGAACTTATCGAATGATCCCACAAAAAAAGAAAAAACCCTTGTAAATTGCCAAGATAAATAATTCTCTTCATAGAGGGGATGTTATTATGTTACTGAATCGGTTTGATGCAATTTCAGTTTTTTTTTCTTTCTGTTCAATCAACTATATTTTTATATTTTAAAGATGCTTAAGGTTTGGATCAGATTTGGTCTTGGTTTATTGGATGGCAAGCAAAAGAAAACTTTTTGACAAAAAACTATAGTTAAATTAATATATTGACTTATAAACAATAAAATCATATGATATATTTATATATATATATATAAACATAATTAATTATTAAATCAGAGTATACATATATAATTTAACACAGAAATTATTTTTATAAACTATAAATTAAATTAAAGTAATCATACTCACAAAACAACACATTTCATATTTTTTTGACATAATTCAAAAGAAAATATTATAAAAATAATTATTAAATTAATTAAAAAATAATTAAAATTAAAATTTTAAAATTCAGATCTATAACAAAGTTTTTGAAGATGTTCTTTTTAAATTTGAAAAAATATTTTTATTTCATATGAAAAAATTGACGGGTTACATTGTTATTATTTTCATGAATATTACTTGCATTTAATTTAATTAAAATAGTTTATAAAAATATTGTATAAAATTAAATAGTACAATATATAATATATTTACTAAATAAATTTAAAATAAAATTAAATGTATAAATCATGAAATTATTAAATTAAATGATAATTATAGTTAGATAATTTAATATTCACAAAGAGATTAGATGCTTCTAAACGTGATAATGTTATTTGTGTTTTGAGATTCTGGAAGATAAACCGTTTTGGAGGTAATATTCATCGTTTTACATGTATCATTTTTGTCTTCTAAAACGTGATTATGTTATTTATTTGGTTAGATTTTTACCAAACATTAGTTTTTCAGGTGATACTTCAGATGTTGAAGTAGAGACACAAGATGGATTGTCTGATATTCTACTCAACCCTTCTTTACCTGAAGTTGAAGAAATGCTGGATGAGTTTGAGCCTCTTGAAGCTTCCCTTGCTAATGAGAGAGATGTCCCTGGCAGATAGTTACCATTTATTTGATTAGACTGCTGTTTAAAATATGTATTTTAAAAAGGAGGGTTGTTTTGATGTTTATATTCCAAATTTATTTACGTTTATCTAGACAAAAAAGTTTCTATCCAATAGATCATTTAATAACAAGACTATCAACAATTCATGTTCAGTTTTGGAAATATAATTAATTAGACATCATGATAAAAACATCTTCGAAATGTTTTAATATAAAGTATACGAATTTCTAAAATAATTATATACATTTCGTTTATATTTTTACTCATTCAAAATTTGCCTTATATCAATATTTATTAGAGATTAGCTGGAATAAAGAATTCTTGATTGTACAAAATCAATTATTTTATTTGGGCTAATTTATTAATAAGTTAGTCATTAATTAAAGCCCAAAATAATTATGGCTCATATTTAACCATGAAGTTGAAACGATTTATAAGTTTTTTTCAGTCCGAAATTAGCAAAAAAACAGAAAAGTGCAGAGGGGATTGAAATAATTGTTTTCCAATCTTGGCGCTGCAGTCTAGAGAGTGGTAGTAAGAGAATCTTAATTTCTCAAAAACTCATCCAACAAGGTAACCCTGAATTTGGAAGTAGATGCAGTTGTAAAAATTAGGGTTTGTCTTTTATGCATTTCAGATTTGTAGTGATATAAACCGATGGCTGCGTTTTCTTCAAATCATCTGTTCTGCAACTTGGACATGATGTCTAAATCCATGCATGTATTGGTTTTGATTTAGACTTGCTTATAAAAACTTGCAGACAACAATAAGAAGCATGAAACATCCACGGTTTTTCGTGCCTATGCTTCCACAGAGGTGTACAAGGAGTTTGGTATGTAATCATAGTGTGGTTATGTTATTAAGACGAGTTTTTCAAACCTGATTTTTCTTCTGGCAGTAATTGTTTCAACTTGTGTTACAGGTTTTACTGGACAAGTTCTTTGATAGCTTTATACTTGGAAAAACAGATGTTATTGACGGTGTACTCACCTCTGATTTAAGGGCTGAAGATTTTCCTATCAAACTAGATGGTAATAGGATTAGAGATGGTTGGAAACGGTTCTTCAGAGATCATGCATTAGAAGAGTTAGATGTTCTAATTTTTGAGTATCGTGGAGGTGCTGACTTCCATATGGTACACTAGTTTCAATCAAACGGTTGTGAGATCACATACAAAAAATGGCAGAACTATTGGAGACTGGAGAAGGTTTAATGAGTAAGTGTTTTTACCTTGGAGATTTAATTATGATTTCTAATTTGCTGACTAATAATCAATATGATTTTTATGTCTCATTTTAGCACCTCCGAAGGAGACTGGAGAAGGTATCACGATTAATTTTTTTCCACTAATTTTTCAAACAATTTCTAATGATGTATAATATTTTTGACTAATAATCGAGTTTTTTTTAAGAAGATGCAGTCGTTCCTATGGAGACTGGAGAAGGTAGCACAAGTAAGTTGTTTGATTCCACTTATTTTCTGGACAATATTTTGTGGTTTATAATGTTTTCAGTAATAATTGAGTTGATTTTTGAAGGAGTTGGGGAGAAGTTTGTCACCTTGAACGTCACAACTGACTGCATAAAGCGAAGCAGAATGGTCAGTCATTTCTTCGTATTTTGGTGTGTTTTAAGTATTGTTACATGAACCATATTTGTTTGTTTTGTAGTATCTTCCTAAGTCCTTTGTTGATGCAAACGACTTGTGGACTATTGCTGGCAAATCCATTTTGATGGTCAATGACGATGGACAGAAATGGACTGTTGAGCTTGTGTTCTACTCGGATACGGATAGGAGACGTGTTCGTTTAGCTAGCGGCTTAAGAGAATTTCTGAAAGCAAATAATATCAAGGCCAAACAAAGTATCACTCTTCAGCTTTTCTGGCAAAATGCCAATACTCCAGTCTTGATCCTCTCCTCCAATAATGTCTGATGTCGTCTAACTCTTTAAAAATCTATCTTTTGTTTAGTTTTGTCCAAAAACTTATGTTGTCCAAAAATGGTTATGTATTAAATTGCTTTCAAAGTTTGTTATGGGTTGTTTTAGTTAAAGAATATTTTCCATGACAAAGAATAACAAATTAAGAAATATCCATAAAAATTCTAAATGAATTATATGGAATATAAACTAAATCTGAAACATTAACAAAAAGTGAAGGTTTCGTAATCTACTTTTCTTTATCTTGAGCGTGCAAAATTCATTTAATAAGAAATGTTACATATTAGTCTTGGTTCACTTTCCAATATTTGTAATCATGATGTTTATTGATTTGACTTGACAATTACCATATATACTAATCTATTAAATGTCTTTCATTCAATTTTTGTAATAAACAACTAACAATATGCTTGATATTTGGGCTTGATATCCTTTACATATCTAATGAGAAATTGAAAGATACTATATAAGAAGAGATATAAATATAGAAATTATATTTGTCATAACTGTTTTCGAAACGAATATCCATGAAGATATGTACGGAAGAATATTTAATTTGCTTCCAATATCTAATTAAGTTGAGTTGACGACAATGTGAATATTCATTTAACTTAATAAATGTTACACATTGAATTATCCCATCAATCAGAATATCTATTGTTAATTTATTTTACTTTAAAAAAAAAGTAAATTTCCATGTTCAATTAACACAATAAATGAATATCACATTCAATTTACACCTAACATTTAGACCTAATCAAAATTTTGGATTTTCTATATATATTGGCATAGTCAACGTTTTTTGGCTTTATCATAAACAAGAAAGTTCTTTCGAAATCATAACTTATATTGTTAAACTCTTCAAAAACCAAGATAAATTATGGGTGATTTTATAAACTTCGACGATCTTGATGGTACTGAACCCTGTCTGAATATTCGAGGAAAGATCATACGGAAATGGTTCACAAGTCATTGCATGAATGGTTTACGGATCCATGTAATCATATCCGATGAATACGTAAGTTTTCTTTGCCCAAAAATTTAATAATACTTTGATGTCTTTGATTTATAATCTAAACATGTTGTCGAGGATAACTATTTGTTTTCTAAATTATTTTGTTACATGGTTACAAAATCGAAGCTATTATACCTCAGATGTTTATAGACAGATTCAAGGACAAATTTGAAGAGGGGTCTTGGATGTGTATGAAGAATTTCGAAGTGATCCATATCAACCGAAAGTTCAGAAACACTTATGCTGAAAAGAAGATTTGCTTGAGGATTCCACCCAAGTTGACAACCACTACAATATCTCTAATGATATGTACTATGAATTTGTGATATTCAAAAACATCTTGCAAGGCAATGTCGAACATCTCTACACTATTGGTATGTTTGGTTTAATTTTCATGTTATTAGTTTGTTGCATGTTTATACTCTATATTATTAAAATCGTGATATCTATTCAAAATTCTATGTTATTTAGATGTAATAGGTGCAATCATGTGGGTTGGACCTCTCACCACAGCTCAAGATTACAAAATTCATTTTAAGATCAAGGAAAGAGAGTAAGCATTTAATTAACAAAAGTTTTGTTTTATTTATGATATTTTGTGATTGCATGAATATCATCTAATTTCTATAAATTTTATGAAGCAACACATACATCAATTGTGTTGCAAAGGGTAGGGTTGCTATGAAATTCAATGATCTTTGGAACTCAAGTGGAAATTACAAAAATGTTGTGTGTTTGAGATTTTGGCGCGTTGATAATTCCCCAAGTAAGCAAAATTAAATTTAATATATTTTATTTTTGATAATTTATAGAATACTTCTAAGCATAATCTTAATATATCACTGAAACAAATTTGTTTAACTATATATTTAGGAGTACCAATACTTGAAGATTCTGGTGATATCTCGGATGTTATCTTTGATCCAGAAATTGAAGAAACCACTTCCATCAAAGAGTGGTAAATTATTTTATATAAAACTTAACATCATTTTAACAAAGTACGTAAATATTTATATTTCTAATTTTTTTCAAGATTTAATATTGGCGAATGCAAGAACTCTTCAAGTGGTTACTATTCCAAGTATTGTGTAATTACTTTCTTATTCCATTACTCTTTTGAACTTATTTTAAATTGGCATGTAATATTTTGGTGAATGTTTTTTTGATGCAATTATCGGTATTTATTAAGGTACTATTTATGCAAATGCTTTTGTGTTTATGATACATGTAGTTGTTATATTTATTTATCTTAACATACATTGCATGTTTATTTGAAATTTGTTAATCTCAAATAAATAATAATATTGGTAGGTAAATGCCAACTCAGTATTTAAATCATTATATTTATAACGTCAATTAATTAAATATTTTTTACATAATTTAAAAAATATTATTAGTAATTTTGAATGGTGTATGTAGGTATATGTCAACTCAAGATTTAATTAATGATTTTTTCTAATCCATATATATAAATTATTATTTTCCTATCAATATATGTACGCGAGTTAAATTTTGTATCTATAAGAAACTTCAATTTTTAATTGGGAAAGTAGATATTATAGTTTAGATTTGGTATAATGATTCACATATTTTGAATATTACGCATCATAGATAATTGTTTTTTTGTTTTTTTAGATTTTGCAGGATATATTAATATGTATATTGTTAAAGATATTTCAGGGTATTAGTTTATTTAGTTGAATACAAATATTTTGATGGTCCTTTCTAAGTTTAAAAAAAAAAAAAAAGATAACTTAAATTTGGTCAAACAATAACAAACGTAATCCACTTACAAAGACCCATTATCTATAAATATGGTCTAACATCATTTAAGGGTCGATTTTTTAAAACAAATCGAACAAATTTTAAGTTGTCTAAAACTCATTCAAAAACAAACCAAAAATACAAAACATTCTATATCTAAGACTTAAAAACACCAAATAAAAAATTTAAATGCATTCATAAATACTAAAACCGATTAACATAAAGACAGGAATTGTATAAATATAACTCATTCAAAAACAAATAAAAAAATAATTATTTGACTCAACAGAATTACAAAATACCAATAATTTGTTAACTACCATATATCAATACTAAAACTTTGATATTAAAATAAGTTTTATAAATCAAACAATTACAAAATATAAATAAAAAAGAAAAAAAAACCCCGTACGCTCAGTGCGGGTCGAATCCTAGTTAATTATTAAATCAGAGTATACATATATAATTTAACACATAAATTATTTTTATAAACTATAAATTAAATTAAAGTAATCATACTCACAAAACAACACATTTCATATTTTTTGACATAATTCAAAAGAAAATATTATAAAAATAATTACTTAAATTAATTAAAAAATAATTAAAATTAAAATTTTAAAATTCAGATCTATAACAAAGTTTTTGAAGATGTTCTTTTTAAATTTGAAAAAATATTTTTATTTCATATGAAAAAATTGACGGGTTACATTGTTATTATTTTCATGAATATTACTTGCATTTAATTTAATTAAAATAGTTTATAAAAATATTGTATAAAATTAAATAGTACAATATATAATATATTTACTAAATAAATTTAAAATAAAATTAAATGTATAAATCATGAAATTATTAAATTAAATGATAATTATAGTTAGATAATTTAATACATCAATTATTTATATAAATCATAAAATCAAATTTTGATAAACATACATATAAAATAAATTAAATAAATATATTTAAAGTAACAAATAATAAAAACATAAAATATAACATAAGATTAATAAATTTTTAATTTTTAATTTTTAATTTTAACTTTGATAAAAATAAAATATTAGAAGTTAGTTATAGATCTATTTTTAACTTGATAAAATTAAAATACTAAAAATAAGTTAATATTAAAAGTTATGTAAATACTTAGACAATTCAAAAACGGATTAAAAAATTAATTAACATTTAATTTGTAAATTACCTAATAACAAATTAATATTTAGGTAAAATGAGTTTGCATTAAATGGGTTAAATCATAAATGAATCCAATTGAATAAAACTTAAACTGGAAATATTTCAAAAATACTTGAAATAAAATAACAATAAAACCAAAACAAAAAAACTAAACCAAATGTTTAAAAAATATATTATTTAAAATTAAAAATCAAAACCAAACTAAAGATAACAAATTTTTAATATAATAATATTACTAAAAGTCATAAAATTTATTTTTAAAAATAAAAAAATTTAAATATAAAAAGTATTCGCGCTAAGCCCGATCAAGCCAAGTTTTCTTTTATTTTAATGCTAAAACTAGTTGGTTTATCCCGATAAAATATCTTACTCTAAAAGAATCTCAAATCCTAACACTATAATTACTATTGAAAATAACACCAAACTTGATGTTTTTTTTTTTTTTCACTGGAAGGATTATATTTATAAACTGAAACCGTTTAATACAAGATCCTAAATATAGGAGACTAAACCCAAACATCGGGTAACAAAAGCCTATAAAACAGGCAACTAAAGCCTAAACAACAGGCAACTTGGAACCTACAACTAAACGAGTACAATCGATGAAATCCAAACCCAGAAATAACAACATAAGCTTGTGAATCCAAAACCTTGCGAAGAATCCTGAGCGAGAGTTACCGAAGCAGCCCACGGCTCGCCAAACGATAACACCAACTTCCTGAAACACGGCTGAGAGACACGCTCACAGACCTAAAGAACCTAGACTTCATAACCCGACAAGACGGAACCTAAGAAAGTTCCACTAACTCTTTCGGATACGGTAGAGACGCACTCCTAGCGCTCTAGAAACCCTATAATAGAAGCCCAAAACCACCCAAATCTCACCAGACAAGGGAAAACAAAGTCAAACCACCCGAAAAACACCGAAAACAAAACCGGTAAAGAACCCGACTGGAGAGCACTCACAACAGACTCCACAACCGACCCAAACTACACAAACTCAACCGCTAAAACCAAGATCTAAACCCAAAGATTGACTCGTTAGAAAAGGTGACTTTTGAAACAAACAAAATCCAACCATACCCAAACAAAACCGTAGCATCAACCGTAGCAATAACCAAGCCATCTTTCAACTGATACAGAAACTAAACGCAGAGGATCTCACCAACGGGAAGACGACGACGAGCCTCGAGAAACTACCGCCGGAACCTCAACCACGGCGGAGAGAGAGCGGCAAGAAGAAGAGATTGATGAACAGGGCCGGGACTCCACCTCAGAGGAACACGGCCTGCGTCGACTGCTCAGCTAGAGACGACCTCGGACCAACCACCATGAGCGGCGGAGACGGGAGAGATGACACCGGCACGCGACGGAGAAAACCGGAGAAGGGTGGTGGATCGAAAACTTCTACAGCTTTTAATTAAAAAACAAACCCTCCCCGGCGCCGGTAATGATATCCGGCCACCAGGGAGTCATCGGTAGGGAAGATCGGAGGCCGCGGCGGTCGTCTCGGAAATCGTGGCTGGGTACACCAAACTTGATGTTATATTATTATATTTTATTATTTTTAATTATAACACCAAATCTTATATTAAAATATTATTTATTATTATATTATTAAATTTAAAATTCTCTTTGTTTTAATAATATTAATGTAGCTGATTTTTTTTGTATTTACTCTTTTTAATAAAAAATAATAAATGATATATTCCTAGTGTTTTATGTACGATACACATCAAATAAAACATGGTATTATTCACGAAACACAAAACAAAATTTCATTCAATATATCTATCGTTAGCGTGGAGAATACATTATACTATTATTTAGTGTTATGAAATCTGATTAGAAATGTTCTATGTTGTTTAACCTACGTGTAGATTTTATAAACATTATGAACATAGATATAAGTATAACCATATTCAATTTAAAGGTGATTTTAGTTAAGTTACGTTACATATAATAAATATAAATTAGTAATGCGATTTTCGTTTGTATAATGCACAATTGCTAAACATGAGCGTTCAAATATCCATTTGGTGTTCAATTCAAATTTTTGAAGTTTTCAGCTTAGAGATACCACACCTATTCAGATATTTTATAATTTTAGTTTAGATTCAGCTCGGTTCTATCCATCTTTAGTTGTGTTCGGATATCCAAAATATAAAATGGTCAAATTTAAATTAAATTTGAATATAAATTGGTTAAATTTTGACAACTATAGTCTATAACTAAGTATTTTAGTATATTTCAATTATTTCGGGCATTTTAATATTATAGTTTCAAAAATAATTGACAGCTTCGTGTTTATAATTGTAATTTTGATATCTGGATTATTTTAATTATAAATATAATTGATATTTTTGGATTATTAATTGTATTTTAAGTATTTTATGTATCTATTTGTTTAACGGTTCGGTTCTTCATATATAAAAGTCTGATAACACTTTTTCCCTATGCTAAACTGCAAGTGAACAGCAATGTCAAAGTAGTATAGCAATGTCAAAGTAGTATATAGGGTTATCGAATCCACAGGGACACTTGGTCTCAAGAGAATCAAACTGTAGGAATAAATACTAGAAATAAGCAAATAGTGAATGAAATAAATTGCGGTGCAAGAAAGTAAATCAGTAGCAGAGATTAACGGTTGTGAAGCAAGTAATTAAAAGCGTCAAGCCTAGGGTATTCTCAGGAAATCAGACAAGCAGATAGTTCATTCAGCAAGGATCTAATTAAGCACGGTTCTAGAACTCAAAACACAGATATAGAATTAACCAAATTCCTTTGCGATAATTCTCTAAGTCTAAGTGCAGCAAACCAAACTTTCGTTTGCGAGAACTAACAGATTAAACTAGCAATAAGTCCAAGTTTGATATGTTCACAATTATCCTAAACCAAACTTCCGGATAATTAGATCTGATAGGTTCGGTTCACAATTATCCTAAACCAAACTTTCGTTTGCGAGAACTAACAGGTTCGGTTCTTCATATATAAAAGACTGTTTAAAATATTTTGTGGGTTCTGAGAATACCATTTTTTTGAGGAAAATCTGATAACACTTTTTCAGGATAAATTCAATTCGGAACGGATTTCCAGGTCTAGATATATTGCCGAGTCCTAATAAACCCAACCAGAAATAACATAGGCCAGCACATTAGTTATTCAATGGGTATTTTCCTTTGTCGAGAGATTATTCTGGTAAGCAAGACAAAATGAGTGAGTATGAAAAAAGCATTCGATTTTTGTTGACAATACAAAAAGGGAAATAAAAGGAGAAGCATATTTAATCATAATGTGGAGAATATGTATGGACAAGTTATAAAGTCCCAATATGTTTCAACTTTATATTGGCAAATGAAATCATTTTTTTTATTATAAAAAGCTGAATACCCACAAATTCATTGTCAACAATGGTACAAATATTTAAAATTTAACGTCTCAGCTCCGCATTGTATCAGAAAATTACATATTAATTTACAACTTTGAAGTCACATAATTTTTTTTGTTTTGGTAAAAAATATCATAATATAAAGCTACAATTTAACTTTTTTTAAAATAAACCACTAAACTATATGTGATGGTTATGTGAAGATGCATACACTTCAAGATACTTGCATACCTATTTGCAAAAAAGGTTTTTGATTGAATATAGTGATGAATCTTGTGGATCACACATTAAAATCAGTGAAAATATTTGCATTTTGTTAATTTTGTGAGAATTAAAAGGTAAATAAAGAAAGTAAAGAAGGAAGCAAAAATTCACTTAGTGAATCATTTTGCTGGCCATTACTATTAGAGAGATCCTATCCCTTCTGAAAGTTTTCCACATAAAATCTCTCATACTCTCAAGCCTCAAACACACCCTCCCACTACCTCACTAACATGCGCACACAAGCGCACGATTGATCCCAATCGTTCCTCTCCCGTTGCTAAAATGAGCATGGTGCGTGATTCGCCCGCTTACTTACCTGATTTCTTCTGCTCCCTTTAAAAAAGGAACCGTCTTTTCGTTACATCTCTCTCTTTACTCTCCTCTCTGTTGTTTCGTTTTTTTCCGGCGGATTTCTTGGTTGAGATTGTAAGTTCTTTTTGTTTCCTGAGTGATTGAGATTATGCTGAGATCAATTGTTGACAAGAACCAATGTCTTCTGACATAAGCTAAACTCTATTTGCTTCCTTTTCCAATCGCGTCGCCTTCTTCTTTTAGCTTTTGCTTTGAATTTCATTTCTAGATTTCTCCGGTGAAAAATTATATGGCAGCTCAAGGCAACGGATCTATCTCGCTGGTTTCGTTTCCCAACTGTTTGAAATTTTGATTCTCTAAGCTAGGGTTGGTTAATTAGCTTCCTTTTTGGGATTTTTTCGTAATCCGATTAAAGTTCATTCTTGGGAAAGGGATGGGTAGGAGGCAAATATCACAGGATGAAGTAGGTCCGCCGATAAATCCAAGAGCTGGGTTGCGAAGGGAACAAGCTGGAAGAGGTTCATACAGAGGAAGTTAGTCACTTTGTAGCTCATCGAAGGGGAAAAAGTTTTTTTTTTGGGGGTGGGGGTTTTTTTTTTTTTTTCTCGAACTTATAAAAGAATCAAGGGAAAGGGTTTGTGTTTTTCTTTTCTTTTCTTTTGCGGACAGTTCTCATCTCTGTCTCTCTTGATTTGTCGCGGCCATTAGAGGAGGGGGAAGCTTTGGTTTTTGCCGTTTAGAATGGGTTCTACCTCTCAAGAGATACTGAGGAGCCTTTGCTCTAACACGGACTGGGAATATGCTGTGTTCTGGAAACTTAATCATCGATCTCGAATGTAAGTTGTCTAAACATTTCCTTTATTTCTGCGGAAAATCTATTTACTGTCTTTGCTTGGTGGACCATTATAATTGTCAACGGGTTGAAATGTGATAGTTGATTTGTGTGGTTAAGAGATGTATATATAGTTTATATTAAGATGTACCTTCAACTCGTTAGTGTGAGAGAACATATGGAACCTTATATCGAATGTAGTCTTAGACAAGTGTAGTTTAAATGTCTTCTTAATCTTTTGGAAGAGTTGATAAAGTTACTAATAGGCTGTGAAAGTAATGCTTCTATATAGGTGTAGTTTAAGTGTCTTCTTAATCTTTTGGAAGAGTTGATAAATTGATTAATAGCCTGTGAAAGTAAATATTATATAGGTGTTTGTGCTAGAATCAATTAAACGATCTATTTCCTTATAAGTTGAGGGTTTAGTTGACCAGGATAAAGTTACTAATAGGCTGTGAAAGTAATGCTTCTAGTTCTATATAGGTGTAGTTTAAGTGTCTTCTTAATCTTTTGGAAGAGTTGATAAATTTATTAATAGCCTGTGAAAGTAAATATTATATAGGACCTGTTTCCTTATAAATTGAAGGTTTAGTTGACCAGGATGGTTTTTGATTTCTAGACTATTGAACACTTGCAGGGTACTTACCTTAGAGGATGCTTACTATGACAATCATGGGCATGATAACTCACCGGAAGTTCAGGGTTACAGCATTATACCAAAAAACATGCATGGAGCACACGACCCCCTGGGTTTAGCTGTGGCGAAGATGGCTTATCATGTCTATTCTCTAGGGGAAGGGTAAGAATACATCGCTTGCTGATTCACTTCCTTGACTTTATCTTTTCAACTAGGCTTTCATGGTTATCTCGGAAAATTTGAAATGCTGTGCGTCTTTTGCTCAACAGTGTATGACGCAGTCTGTCATTTGGCAGTTATACTTTGCTGTGCACGTTTTTCTTCTTTGTTTCTTTGACATTAGCCACATGATGTGAAGATTTTGTCGCATCTTTGCTGTGCACGTTTTACTAGTAGTTACAAAATCTTGTGGTTCTTGTTGAATTATTTTACTCAGTGATGCCAAGACTAATCTTTTCTTTATCATGTCTATAATAACAGGATTGTAGGACAAGTTGCGGTTTCTGGAGGACACCAATGGGTATTCCCCGAATATTATGACAACTGCCGCTCAGCACTTGAAGTTAGGAACTTTCTTATCTCGAGTTGATGTTTTCGTTTATTTTTCATGTTTTTAAACCAGTTATCCTTTTCTAATTACAGTTTCATAACCTTTGGGAGAGTCAAATATCTGCTGGAATAAAGGTATTTGAGGTTTTACTTATGTGTTACTTTTGTCTGCTCTCTTACATGAATGTCAATGACTTTCTCAAAGTTTGCACTGAAGACTTTCTTTTTAAAACATATGTTCTTCCTTTGCCGCAGACCATTCTTGTAGTAGCTGTTGGTCCCTGTGGTGTTGTGCAGCTAGGCTCTTTGCGTAAAGTAAGTAAGATCATATAAATGGATGCAGAGTGTTTGCACTTACAAATAATAGCCAGGAAGAATGCATGTGAACTTACATTGCACATATGAACGTATCTGGTTTTATTGTGTGCTTGTGTGGAGCAGGTTGGTGAAGATGTGACATTGGTGAATCATATCCGACATATGTTTTTGGCACTGAAGAATCCACTGGCAGATCATGCAGCAAATTTAATGCAATGTAATATGAACAATTCGTCGTGTCTGGTAAAGATCTTCTTCATGGATTCGCGTTTTTCCAAATTTCTCGTTATTTGCGAAATGGGAAGAGTAGGGTGCTTAGGTTTCTTCTAACTGTTCCTCAGACCTCAACAAACTTCCTGAGTAGGAACATGATGTGTTGTATTATTTTTGTGTTGCAGCCAAAAATGCCTTCTGAATGTTTACATGCCGAGGCTTTCCCTAATTTCTCTGGAGAAGTTGACAAAGCTATGGATGTAGAAGAGTCAAATATTCCAGCTCAGTATCAACTTAGAAGAAGTGATAGCATGCCTTATAATACTCCTTCATGCCTTCTCATGGAGAAGGCAGCCCAAGTAATTGGTGGTCGTGAAGTTGTGCAAGGATCTTCTTGTGGGAGCTATAGCGGTGTTACGTTTGGCTTTCCAATTGATTTGGTTGATGCCAAACATGAGAATCAAGTAGGTAAAAATATAGTCAGTGATGCCCCTCATGTGGGGATGACTAGTGGATGCAAAGATCCAAGTGGATTAGATCCTAATTTACATCAGTATCTGAAGAATAATGTGCTCAACAGTACAAGCTCATCTGCTTTAGCAATTGAGGCTGAAAGATTGATATCAGGCCAATCATATCCAGGCCTGGACTCAACTTTTTATGGTTCATCGAGAACAGATGAAGAAAGTTCTTACCAAAATGAAGTGTTCCAACTATCTGAAAACCAAGGAAATAGTTTCCTAAAAGAGACTGAGCGTATGCTGGAGGGGAAATGCGAGTCAAGTCGATTGGATGCTTTGATCTCTTCTGGGTATCCTTTTGCTGGCAGCGAGCTGCTTGAGGCATTAGGCTCTGGTTTCAAGCAAATGAGCAGAGGTCATCAGGAGCTAGTGAAGTCTGAAGATGGTTTAACAATGAGACCAACAGATAATATGAGTCATAGCCAGCTTACATTTGACCCTGGCCCTGAGAATCTTCTAGATGCTGTGGTTGCTAATGTGTGTCATAGCGATGGCAATGCCAGAGATGATATCTTGTCGAGCAGATCGGTACAGTCATTGCTTACCAGCATGGAAATGGCAGAACCCTCAGGTCAAAAGAAGCATGTTGTTGTTAACCCAATTGGTAGTGCTATGAATCAGCTGCCACTATCAGAGGTGGATACTCAACAGAATCCGTCAGATATCTGTGGAGCATTTTCTACGATTGGATTCTCATCCACGTCTCCCAGCTCATCTAGTCATCAGTTTCAGACATCCCTGGAGATGCCCAAGAAGAACAAAAAGAGGGCTAAACCTGGCGAAAGTTCTCGGCCTCGCCCAAGAGACAGGCAACTCATTCAGGATCGAATCAAGGAACTTAGAGAACTTGTGCCTAACGGATCTAAGGTGACTTTCCTCTTCCCAGCTACAAGGTTACTTGCACCGTTGTAGGGGGTTGCCAGTGTTTTTGCTATTTGCTAATATATTTTTTTCATTACAGTGCAGTATTGATTCTTTGCTAGAGCGCACGATCAAGCACATGCTCTTTTTGCAGAATGTTACTAAGCATGCTGACAAGCTGAGTAAAAGTGCTAGTACAAAGGTAAAAAATGTCAGATTTCTTTATACTAATAATCTCTGTTCTATCCTAGAAATTAATGTTTCCAATCCAGCCTCCATATTTGATATATGGACATATTAGGCTATTCTGAATCTCTTAATGAAAATATAAAATGGGCACATGGAGATATAGAAAATCCCAACTGAAATCAGAAGTTTATATCCAAATATCAGCATATATAACTTTGTAATCTCAGATGCAACAAAAGGAAACTGGCACGCAAGGTTCAAGCTGCGCAGTGGAGGTTGGAGGGCATCTTCAAGTGTGCTCGATTATCGTTGAGAATCTAAACAAGCAGGGGATGGTGCTTATCGAGGTATGTAACCTTTCTTTCTTTCCTTTAGGTTAGTCTGTTTGTCTGAAGTTCAGTCCCAAGTTCCATTTTCTTTGATTTAAAATGTTTTGGGTTTTGGACAGATGTTATGTGAAGAATGTAGCCATTTTCTTGAGATAGCAAATGTGATCAGGAGCTTGGACCTCATCATCCTAAGAGGCATCACCGAGGCTCAGGGCGACAAAACATGGGTTTGCTTTGTAGTTGAGGTAGGAGTCAAATTATATCCACTTCATGACAAGAAAATCGAACATTTTCTCTTGGGTTTTGCATGAACACTTGATTACTATAGATCTATTATTGACTAATATTGAGATGGTCATATGAATGGGCAGAGCCAAAACAACAAAGTAATGCAGAGGATGGACATTTTGTGGTCTCTAGTGCAAATCTTTCAGCCAAAGGCCAATGGCAAGCGGTAGCAGCGGCGTTGGTTGCAAGACTTTGCGTTTAGAGGAGAGAAACATAAATTGTTGTGTGCTTTGTATAGTGTCGTTGTGACTCTGCAATACTTGTTCTGTGTGTTTGGGTTTTTAGGTATAAAAATTTTAGTTCTTAGTGTGCACTTTTGAGTTTTTAGTGTGTATGCAATATATGAATTGCATGTTTGCTTTGGGTTTCGACCCTTTGAATATACAGTAAAGTATTTATAAATTAAAACCAGTTAAATGTTTTCCATTTATTTCCTTCTAATTTTTATTGAATTTCTTTTGCATTTTAGTTTCCATAAATACATGTAAGGAAAAACCCTTTGTAAAGTTATAGTGAAAAGATATATTAGAGCATGTGCATTAGTGAACCTTTTTGGGAGATTTTTAAAAAAAAATTATTATTAATTTTTTTTTTTGTATTTGGGAAAAAAATAAATAAAAAAATGAACCAATCGCGGATCGCCACGTCGCATGAACAGTGACAAACCCGGCTCATAAAAACTCTTAATTAAGAACTTTTGGAGAGAGGTTGTTAACTGTTCATGTAAAGCCCGCTATATTTTATTACTTTTTTAAGAACTTTTGCTAAGAACCCCATAAAACCCCCTAATTCACATGGTCTTAATCGTTGATCTTCTGTTCTCCTGACTTTTTACACCGCTGGATCCAGTTAATGAATTTTCACCGTAAAGCTGATATAACAAATAGTAAGAAGGCCAGTGCACATAATCAAAGACGTTTGATATATCAATCTTAACTGCACATCTAAGAGACATTTTATGCTTATGATATTCTTTTACTAATTTGGAAGCCAAAAGGACATTCTCCATTATAGTTTAGAGATTGCTCTATAGATTACATTGCAACATGCAATTGGTGTATAGTCCTTCATGTGAATAGCTTCTTCTCCCTTTAGAATCAAAGCTACTGTAAGCTAGGATGGTATAAATTAAGCTTGTAGGCTAAAAACCATTGATGAAAAGAGACTTGACTCCCACGGTCCCACCACTAAATTATTCCCAATAATTGACCATACTTTTTTATAGAATTCACTAGAATAACCATCCGGTCCCGAAGATTTATCTAATGGCATTGCAAATAGAACACATTTTATTTCTTCCTCGTTAACTTCACTTTCAAGCAAAGCAAAGCTCTATCAGCATCCTCACACTCAAATCCCAATATAATATAACCACTGCAGAATTCGCTTCAATGGATCTTCTTCTTCTCGATTCAAAGGTACCAACTTTCTTAATTATTTTTAATCTTATGTTTCTCTTTCCATTTCGGAATCTTTGTTTATCCTGGTTCTTCTTAACATTTACTCCATTAGATACAGCAATAATGGTTATATTTCATATCGTTTGTGTGCAAAATCAAAGTTTGTAATATTCTAACTATCGTTGGTCTGTTTTTCCAATCTATTCCAATAACTCTTATGCAAAACTTTTGTTTAACTTTCTTTCCAAAGTCGTACGTATCATATACATTTATCATATTATCGAGTGTTATAAGTTCCATGATCTAATGAGAAAGCGAATGCATTGTTTTGTAAACCAATCAAAGCCTTAGATTGGTTTCTAGGACTGTTACCAATTTTTTCCCCTTTGTTTAATCATTTGATTGCAATTTGTTTTTTCTGCATCAATTTTGAAGCTAGATTTTCTTAGTTGTGATTAAGTAGGTCAATTTGATTTTAACCCAATTTTTTAGATCATGAAGAAGGAGCAATAGTTTTGAATCTGATGTAGGGATTAATCTATTGACACATGGATCGATTTATTCAAATTGATTTGTTGATATCATTTTCCTTAATTGATTTCGTAATGGGATTAGTAAATAATAAATAAGTTTGTTCTTTGTGTTTGTTTGTCTATCTACTTGAAGAAGTTTGTTTATAGTTGATGCTTTCTGTCGCAGCTTTCATTTGTATCATGCATCATCCCTACCTTATTTTCTGGAGAAGGTTTGTTTCTCTTACCGAATGATTTTGTTATATGTGTCTTTAAGTTTAGCTGGAACTAATATAGAATAGTATTGTTTGATTTAATGAGAATCATATATATATATATGAAAATTAAAAACTGTCATCATCTCATGCTTTAAATTTCATACAATAGCAATGATTTTGGATCAGAGTCCTCCATCTCCTTTTTAATACTGTAAAGTAAGCAAGTCCTGCACCACATTTCCAAGTAATCTAATTCCCATCAATACATCGTCATTACCCCTCTAAGTCATCGTTTATGGTTGTCTACTTCCAGATTCTATATTCCCATATTTTTAATGAACAGAGAAACAGAGTTGCTTAACTTTTGCTACATTCCAACAACAATATTTATTGAACTTTCAGTTTTGGCTCAATATGGAAATAAGAATGCCTACTCTACTAACCGTCTACACTGTGAACTGACAACTTTAAACAAAATTTTCTTCTGTTCAGATCAATGTTAACTTAAAGATAAGTGTTGACAAATACGACATTTAAAAATAGTTAATCTGAAATCCATGGCATGAGCACCACCAACCAACCAGAAACCAACTCTAGGATAAAAAAATTGAGAAGAGTTATAATATAGAGAGATTATTGATTAGCCAATCGCCAGTAATACACAGTCGATCACATAGCCACCGACTCATTTAATCGGATGACATTTCAATCATATTTTTTAATTATTATACTTTTATTATTTCTATCAATGGTTTATTCTAATTTTATATCAATTTAACATGCAAAATTTGAAAATTTTACCATTTGTGATTGATCATGGAAGTTGAGAGAATTTGTGATGAAGAAGAAGAGAAAATATCTCTGTATAAACACTCAACTTGATTTACAATTTACGATATATTGAGTTTAAATACTATGACTAAACCAAAGCTAATAACCAAGCTATACAATATGAGTAAACCAATGTAAACCAAACTCTATATCCTATAATACTCCCCCTCAAGATGTAAGGAACTTGCATCTTGGACTTGAAAACCTTGTGAAATGGGGAATGTTGAAATTAGAAGATCAACTGAAACCACAAGGAACCTCTGGTGGTCTTGGTAAAGAACAGTAAAAGAGATCAAGTATAGACCTTAACCAACCAGAATGAGCCACAATCATAGTAAAATCAAAGTCTAAAGTCTGATGGGCAAGGAAGCCATAATCGCTGCTCTGTTCATGAAGATGAACCAGATGCGAAAACTGTTGCAGCAACAGCTCAACAACAGAATCATGCAGAAAATCTTTAATGGCTTGACTCAACCTGAGATGCAACTCGTCTAATAGCTCCAATGTAAACCTCTGCAATTTTGTCTCAGCTTGAGACTCAGCAAAAACTCCATGTTGTATGAGCACCAAAGACAGCAGATCAACACAAAACAAACCATTGAAAATGGCAAGACAAGAATCACCATTTTCATGAATCAAAATAGCCAAACTACTGGTGCTACTTGACCATAGCTCCCCCTGACTTGTAAAATCACGTGAGGAATTAAGGCTTTCATCACAAACCAGCCAATGGAGCGAGATAAACATCAAAGCAACTTCACAAAGCTGATAGACTGAGTGCAGAGATTCAGAGAAATGAATAGCACAAAACTCCACAAAATTTGGCATAAAATCTAAGTGAAGCTCCCCCTTTCTATGTGCATATCTACGTCCGAAACTAGGCCAGAACGCAGCAATACATTCACCATCACAGATACTTCCAAACTCTACAGAGATCATTCCAGAACATGTATCTACACTGAACAAGGGGATTAGAAAACTGCATACCACTTCACTGTATGTGCGCCATGAACAGAAGGAGAAACAACTCTCCCGTGGTATATCTGAAGCAACGCGAGATGACAAAGAGCCAAAAGGCTTATCACGATGACGGAAGAGATGCGAATCAATTGGATCTTGAAATTCCGCGGATGTGAAGGCAAAAGAAACTCCGGGAACAGGAATCGAGCACATCACAGCGACAAATCGAGGACAAACTCCAGGAACAGGAGCAGAACTCGTCGCAACGGCAGATCTACTGGATATACGCAGAAACATCTTCACAATAACCATCGGGAAATCAAACCAATACTCTCGCTCCATATGACTATTTGCAAATAGCAAACTCACAGAGAGAGATTGAACCAGATCCACACGCTCTGAAGAACCAGAAGGATCATCAAGAACCTTCGGTGATGAAACCTTCAGCGAATCCGGTGTAGTTGTAGGATATGTGAAATCTCCTTGCGGTTTCACCGTTGACATCGATTTAAGCTCAGATCAGAGAGATATAAGCACAAATCGCACAGAAAATAGGAAGGAGAAGCTCGAATCAACTACAGAAATGGATCGTGAAGTGAAAAACAAATCAGAATATCGAGGAAAGCCGATCTCGAAATCAAATGAATAGAACTCGAATCTGATAATCAAGCTAAGAAATGAAGATATCTAAGCTCGATTCAGAGGAATTGGAGCTCGTTTCGAAGAGATTGGGGCTCGATGAAGATGATTTGATGAGATTCAAGCTTGACTGACAGATCAAGCTGAAGAAGATGAAAAACGATCAATCGAGGAAATACAGTCTCGAAACAAGAAGAACATCACTCGAATCTGATAATCAAGCTAAGAAAAAGAAGAATCAAAGCTCGTTTCAGAGAAATTGGAGCTCTATTCGATGAGACTGGGGCTCGATGAAGATGAATTTGATGAAATTAGCGGAAGAAAAAAAAGAATCGGTTGAGGTTTTTAGATCTCAACGCTCTGATACCATTTTACCATTTGTGATTGATCATGGAAGTTGAGAGAATTTGTGATGAAGAAGAAGAGAAAATATCTCTGTATAAACACTCAACTTGATTTACAATTTACGATACATTGAGTTTAAATACTATGACTAAACCAAAGCTAATAACCAAGCTATACAATATGAGTAAACCAATGTAAACCAAACTCTATATCCTATAATAGAAAACAAAAAAAAGTAGCCCGTGCTATGCACGGGCCGTTCACTAGTTCCCAATAATTGACCATACTTTTTTATAGAATTCACTAGAATAACCATCCGGTCCCGAAGATTTATCTAATGGCATTGCAAATAGAACACATTTTATTTCTTCCTCGTTAACTTCACTTTCAAGCAAAGCAAAGCTCTATCAGCATCCTCACACTCAAATCCCAATATAGTATGGTGTGCTGAATTTTAAATTACTTCTTTTGATCGTCTTTAATTTTGTTATCTATTTTTTTTTCTCATGCAATACCTATCTTCCTAAGATTCAGTCATGTTTTTCCAGATGATTTATAACTAAAATTTGATGTTCTAAAATACTAATTTAATAATGTGTGTTTTAATGATTAAAGTATGCATGTAAAAAAGAGAAGTATACGATTCTTTACGTCTACATAATCTTTTTGGGATTATTGAGTTTTATTTAACTATGCGGAAATGCTCTGATTTTCTTTCTAGTAGATGTTAAAAGAAACTACAATAAAGGAGTTTAGTCCCCAGAGGGTCTTCAAAGAAGAAGCTAACGTGGAAGCGAACGGTAATGACTTCAGGTATGTGCCGTGACGAAGAAGCTGTCCCGGGACTGTATTGGCGTTTCCCGTTTTGGAAATCAGCATTGGTAGTCTGGTCCAAAACTTCTAGCTTCTTCCTCTCTAAAGTGGATACATCTGAGAAAGGTGGACAATTCAGCTTGCAGAGATCCTTAACCACTCCACAATCTCCATCAGTCTTTCCATTTTCTCAATTGGCTGAGAAATTATAACATATAATAAACTTAAATCTGAGTAAAGAATAGGAAGTAATAGATGTGTAAATTGCATTTGCATCCACATTTTATTGTTAGTATCTTGATGGCTCTCAATAACTAAACAACACAAACGCACTTGAATATTGCTACCTAAAAATAATAATAAAATCCAAATATACAAGTTCACTCTAATATTCACATAGCTTTAGGTGGGGCTTATTAGTGTAATCAAAAAAGAAATCATTGTTATTATGTATCTTAGCAAACCTTCACCTTATGTAAATGAAAACAATAAATTTTATTCAAAGAAAAAGACTTGAGTGAACGAAAGATTATGCTCTTCTGCATATATGTAGTAGATTAGATTAATCATTATTGTTTTCTCCTTTGGCGGCATATTTTGCTCATTGATTCTCTTCGGCTATGACAAGTCTCCCCATGTCTGGATGATAAATAGCTTCACGTTGGACAAGTCTCGACATGTTTTCATTCCATCGACGCTTTTCTAACTCGCTTTGTTGTTTCCTTTCACCTCCTCCTGCAGGCTGCTCGATTTGCAATAAACTTGGAACATAAGGGCACACACGTGGTCTCCAGATTCCGTCAATAGGTTCTCTAAGGAGATCCAATTTTCTGAAGTATCCAGCATCTCCAATGATGTTAAACCTAAATCTTTTGTAATATGATCTTTTAAAACCCATTGCGATTTTCTTCTCCTCGTCAATGAAGAAACCATCGCTTAAAAATGGAACCATTTTGCCAAACTGTGACTCCACTTTCAAGAACTTGCTCCACGACACTTCATGGGCCTCAATCTTAGTCGTAATCCATATGTCAAGAACTTGCTCATATGGATTTAAATCGTTGCTATAGAGTAAAACTGCAAGCTTCTCCTCTCTCACGCATGATATAACCACAGAGTGATCAAGCCTAGCTGTAAATGGTAGAGGCAAAAGCTGCCCAAATCTCTCTTTTGTAAAATCAAAACAGATTATACAATCATCTTCGTCGTTGTCTAAGTTTCTTTTTGAAGTACACCAATAAGTGTTACCTTTGAGAGAGACTCCACGGCGCCTATTATTCTGTATACGCCAATGAGGAGTGATATCAAGAGTTGTCCATAAACCAGATTCGAAATCATAATCTCATACCAGAAAAATTGGTTTTCGGGTGCACTATAATCTATAAACCTTAGGAGTTTAACGCAGCAGCTACGATTTCCCATATTTTTTTGGTATAAGAATATCTGGGTTGTATCCATCTTTTCTCCATCAAATATGGATTCCAAACCAAAAACCTAAAACCATCCTCCAAGATGCATAGCAATAAACCCTCGCAGTGATAGACTTGTGATACTTTGACTTGTTCGTTAAGTTTTCCTTTATGCTCGATAGATGGTTCTCCATCGCCGAACAAGATGCTCGTTAGATAAATATTGTTATTCATAACTGTGATCATCTGAGACTCTCCTTCCTTCTCTACTACAGAAAATGCTTTACGAATGTGCATCTTCCTAAAGCCGTTAGTTTTGGATAAATCGTTCCATTGCTTGCAAGTTAGTCGTACTTCTCTCAAAGAATTCAAAGGAACCCTAGAGAGAATCTCCATAACCAAATCCCTTGGAAGATTAGAGATCATCGTCGTCATTGTTCAAATTCGCCCAAAAGAACCTTTTTCGTTTCCTCTGATATATATGCTGAAGTAAGAGACATAAACCCTAAACTAAGATGGACCACCAAAAGGTGGGTTTCGAATCTAGTCAGGCTTTTTTTAATGTTTTTATGTTATGAGTCTTGTAAAAGACCATGATTTTTCCATGGACCAACTTTATAAATAAATTTCATTATTATTTTGTAATAATATAGAATGTTAGTTATGCAGAATCTTCTATCTTCCTTGAGATATTTGCATCACTCAGATTGTGGAATAAAAGAAACTAGATTCTGGCACGGGTGTTTTTTTATTATTAAAATAAGATTTGTAATATTTTGAACAACAATTTTTTTTCTTTGTAAAAGTTTTAGGGAATAATTGTCAATTCTAACAAACAATTCAGTGTTTTTATAGCAAGTTAATATTTTGTTTAGGTTTTTTATTTTATATTTGTTTAAGCTTATTTTTTTAACCGTAGTTTATTTGTATTACATATTTATAAAATTGTTTTTTAAATACATCAATTTGTTTTTCTTTATTTTTAATAATATTATTTTATTTATGGATTTTTATTTTGGTTTATAGTCGTATATTTAGATTATTATGATTTCTAAATACAAAAAATATATTGTGGTTGGATAATTTTATTTTTTGTTCTATTTTTTCAGAACAAAAATATTTTATATTTATAATTTTATAATGAAGAATAATATTACTTATCGAATTTATATAAATTCATAGTTAAATTATAGTATATATATGTAGATATAAAAAAAATATTAACAATACATGGTTACATTTATTGTAATAGAAAAAATAAAATATAATAGATTATGTTAAATATATCGATTATCAATAATATTATTTAGTTTAAACTATTATTTCAATATTATATACTACTTTTTATTTTAATAATAATTTATTAATTTCAATGAATATATAATTTATAAAATAATTATGTATTAAATTATATAATTATATGTACCAATTGATTTATTTTATTTCTTTAAGTTAAATTTTAGTTAAGAATAATTTATAATATTTATTTTAATATTAATTTAAAAATTAATTATTATTTTATTAAATTTTTGAAAAAGATTTTCCTTAGATATGATTATGATAGAAAAAGGAAAACAAAAGATATTATAAGATATTATGAATAAATTAAATATAAATTATTTTACAGTTTTACCCTTAATGAAGAATACAATTCATAATAAAATCAAGGGCAAATTTCGGAAACAACATTTATGTACCATGATCAATATCCTGTTTTAATAGCATAGATATATAACTTTTTACTTTTATTGAGCGTTACTGAATCTGAGTGATGAGAATATCTTGGGTTCGACCCACATTGTATTCCTTTTCTTCCAAGATGCAAAGCAATAAACCTTCGGTCCCTCGCAGTGATAGACTTGTGATATCTTTGACTTGTTCGTTTTACGAAACTAAGTTTGCTTTTAGGCTCTATAGGTGGATGTCCTTGGACGAACTCACTCAATAAATAAAGTTTTGCAATCCATCATTTGAGAATTCACTTCTTTTTCTCTGATATCTTGCGGCTGAAGGTAGAGGCTTCCGTATACATAGGCACAGAAACCCTAAGTGGAGCTGGGCCGATCGTGGGCGTCAGAATCTAGTTGGCGTTTTAAAGATGGTTACTCCGTGAGAGAAAGGAGTAACACATAGAATTTTTCACACCAAACCAGGTCTAATGTTGGTTAAAGTCGTAAACACAACCGAGCTTCTCATGACTTCCTAATCTCTTCGACATCTTTCTCCGAACAAATATCATCGGAAACAACGATTGTCGTTTCGTTTTCTCCGGCTTTGTACAGCGGCAATTGCTCGATGTTAAGGAATAAGAAAGACAATACGATTTTGCGTTTATTACTCTGCTTTTGCGTAGGAACAAGAAAGACAATAAGAGTGATGGATGGATGAATGAAGAAAATAAAGATCAAAGAGCTCTTTATTCTTTCCAAATAAGAATAACATATATCTATATTTTCTTGAAAGTAAACCAAAATGCTCTTCAATAACCAAAATATGGTAACACCTACTCAGACTGTAGCAGTTGATTAAGTATGAAAGGAAAATTCAAAGCTTGCGTGACCGTGGCCTTACGGACGCAAGAGAAGTCTCGTTACACTACAAGAAAACAATCCGATTATCAACGGAATTACCGAAGGACAAATTTCCAATTTCCGACGAAAAAATCGACCGATTCTCCTTGGTAATATATCCATCGGATTTTCGTTGTAGTTTCGACGGATTTTCTTTCCGTTGGAATTACCGACAGGATCTGTTATCCATCGGTAATTCATTGGTTAGTTTTCGGTTCAATACCGTTAACAGATACGTTAATGTAGCCTTTGAGGTATCCGTTGGACCGCCATTAACCGACGGATAAGGGCTATATCTGTCGGTTTTTCGTCGGTTAGTCGCCTATAAATACCACATGGTTCCTCACTTCTCCTCCACACCAATCATCCTCTCTCTCTCTCACAATCTAATATTTTTTATTCCGAAAATGTCTTTTTCCAATTATTACAGATCGTGGATGGACGGTCCGAGGGTTCATCTGGCGACGAACTTATTTTACACCGAATATGCACTCGGTATTATGAAATTCATGACGGTAGCATGTCATTGAAGGAATTTCTAGCAGTTCTAATCAAGATTAGCAACCCTAGTCTGAATTCCGAGCCTAGGATCTAAGGTTCATATAATTGAATCTATGGGATCTCAGATTTACCTTTTGATTTGCAGCGGAAGTATTAGCAGATAATCGAGATCACGAAGCGCCTCAAATGCTGCGCCTCTACAGGTATCCACACGCACACAAACTGGACCGCAGGGATGCTAGTGCCTTACAGAGATCTAATCTCCAGAGAGGTTTCTTTCTATGTTCTGGTGGCTGTGAATTAGGTTAGAAATCAGTTTAGGTCGACCATATAACTTATATATGTCGACTTAAACCATAACGGAATTAACCAACGATTAAACCGAATTAATCTGATTAATCCGCGAGTGCATCGATCGATGCACTACTGCAACGATTGACACTGCCCCAGAATATTGATATCGAATGCATATCAAATATGCATTCACTGGATCATTACATTAATGATCAACCTCGTCTTTAACGCCCAGTTTGCTTAGGTGTGTGACCCTGTAGGATCATATAACACTAGCAATGAGTTCTCAACTCATTGATCATAAGTGGCTTCTAGCAAAGCGTTATGACTACCCAGTGTTATGTGATTGTCTTATCTCGACTATACGACTTTCACTTAGAGCAAGTACAATAGATTTCAGGACATTCCCAACAATCTCCCACTTGTACTGGAATTATCTATTCCTTTAATCCCTTTGTAGCTATATCTCAATCTAGCATAAGGCAAGAACTGTGTCATCCTTATTAAGCCAGATCACGTTTATCGAATCCCGATTTGTACTGATAAAACAAACGACTGACAATCACCTCGTTTGAGCGCGGCCACGCATTTCCAGTATCAAATTTTCGATAGGCCCAGAGATATTTAACTCCTGTTATATAGGAGGGACAAATCCCTTCTTGTTCCATCCCTGTCTCTTCACACGCTTCATGATACGCCCAATCAATGCCTTTATAGTCACCAGTTACGGCTGACGTTTGACAAGGTTAAAGCGGACCAATTCACATGTAAGAAACATGGTGAACTCAGGTCTAAGGACTATACTCTATAGTCGTAATGAAAACTCTCATGACACTTATATAACTATCCCGTAGAGTTCTCATCAGTGGGTCATGTCCGATCCTGTGTTCTCCAACACATATCTATGTGATTGACTTTAATACTCTTATTAATGACTCCATGAAACTTAGTCATCAGTCACCTCACATACTAGTCTCACGCGGTTGTTAATGTCCCACTTTAACAACCTCGACCAGGGACTAACATAATTTATGTCATTTATTATCTATAGGGTTTCATGATCAAGTCACATACTTGATGACCTATAAAATGTCATAAATTACTTTGGGACTATTATTTAATAACCATTATTAAATAACACAGATGTCAGATTTCAATAACATAATCAAATTATGTTTATACGAACATCATATCATAACTAAAATTAATAACAATGACTCCCACTAAAATTAAGATAACATCTTAAGACATCTAATGACTTTAGCAGTAGCCTGACCCTCATTCGCCCTTGCTCAGCGTGCGTCGAAAGACAATGCGTCTTGCTAAGAGTAATACCAAGAGTCATTTGCACAAAGCCCTTCTTGGAATCCTGCGTACTGGACTTGTGCAAGGCCTTATCACCATAAGTATCTTGACACAATCCAATTAGCTTGTCCAATCTATCTCCATAGATTCTTATTCCAAGAATGTATACGGTTTCTCCCATATTTTCATCGAAAAACGACTTTCGAATCAAGTCTTAACAGACTAAAACAATGGAACTTCATTTCCGAGAAGTAGTATGTTATCAACATACAATACCAGAAATGCAACTGCGCTCCCACTAGTCCTCTTGTAAACATACGGTTCCTCTTCATTAATGACGAAGTCAAACCTTTTGACTGCTTTATCAAAACGAAGATTCCAACTCCGAGATGTTTGTTTCAATCCATAAATGGATCGGTGAAGCTTGCATATCTTCCTAGCTTCATTAGGATCAATGAAAACTTCAGGTTGTGTCATGTACACATCCCTTTCCAGAATTCCATTAAGGAAAACTGTTTTCACATCCATCTGCCAGATCTCATAACCATTATGAGTGGCGGTTGCTAGGAGAATCCGAATGGACATAAGCACGGTGTCTGGGATTAGGTTTCTTCACAGTCAATATCATGAATTTACTTGAAACCTTTTTGCCACCAACCTAGCTTTGTTCATCTGAATATAACCATCCATGTTATCTTTTCTTCTTGAAAATCCATTTACTCACAATGGTTTCTACACCATCGGGTAAATCAACCCAAGTCATACTTGGTTCTGTGACATGGATCCCATTTCGGATTCAGCGGCTTTCAGCCATTTTCGGAGTCAAGGCCCATCATTGCTTCTTCAAAATTCGCAGGCCCGTCACTTTCAATGATCAGTAGATCACGGCAATTGGTTACGAGAAATCCATATTTCTCGGGTTCGTGACGGATCCTTTCGGATCTGCGAGCTTCAGTTTTCTGTAAAAGTCGCGCACACATATCTCATATGTATACTTTTACCACGACCTAATTAACCAAGAATTAAACCGTAGTTAATTAAGTCATAAACCAAAATCAATATTTGGTTCGCGATCTGTGTCGATCGATGCAACTTTTGTGTCGATCGACACTTCTTCAGAAACTCGCCATTTAAATGTATATCGAATATACATTCACCAGATCCTTTATAAACTCTAGGCACCACAGGTGCAGGTTCTACAACTCTTTGTAGATCCAACTGCTGCTCTTCCTCATCAGGTTGAGCAGTCTCCTGTGATTTTCGAATTTCTTCGAGTTGTACTTTTACTCCCACTGTTCTTCTTGGAAAGAAAGTCTTTCTCAAGAAAACATAGTCCCGAGCAACAAACAATTTGTACTCGAACTGGTTGTAAAAGTAACATGCCTTGGTTTTGTTAGGACAACCAATGAAGTAGCACTTATCAGATTTGGGTGTGAGCTTATCAGAGATTAAACGTTTTATATAAGTCTCGCAACTCCAAATCTCCATGATGGATAAATCAGAAACATTTACATTCCACATCTCATGTGGTATCTCTGTAACTGATTTTGATGGAACTCTAATTAAAGTAAACTCAGACATTTCTAGAGCGTATTCTTAGAAAGATAATGGAAGATCTAAGTGACTCATCATTGATCGAACCATATCTAATAAAGTCCGATACATGAGGAGTGAATTGTGAAACACTTTCACAATCTCTCAGATGATCACTCAATTCTTGACCTAAGTATTCACCTCCATGATCTCATCGTAGAGGTTTAATACCTTTGCCAAATTGATTCTGTACTTCATTTTGGAGCTCTTTGAACTTTTCAAAAGATTCTGACTTATGTCTTATTAATAAGACATAACTGTACCTACTGAAAATATCAGTAAAAGTAATGAAGTACTGAAAGTTTCCTCTAGCACTAGTGCTCATTGGCCCATATACATCCGTATGTATAAAGCCCAATAAGCCTCTGGTCCTTTCATTTTGTTCGTTCGCAACCTGTATCGACCGACGCACCGTTTGTGTCGATCGACACTTCTTTTGTTGAAAGGAGCCTTCGTCGTTTAACCCTATAAACAAGATTCACTATACTCATTATGATTCATAATCAAATGAGCCCAAAAGCCCATCACTATGGAGCTTCTGAATCTGTTTCTCATTCATGTTTCCCAAACGACAATGCCAGGGAAAAGATTTGATTCGTATCATTTGACTTGAATCTCTTGGTATTAATGTTATAGTTAGGCACATTCTTGTTTAGAACATAAAGTCCATTCTCTAATTGATTGCTACTATAAAATATATCACTGTAATCAAATGAATAACACTTATTCTTAACTTGAAAACTGATATCCTTCCATATCCAAACAAGGAATAGAAATAATCTTTCTGCTCATAGCAGGTACATAGTAGCAGTCTTTAAGTTCAAAACATGCCATAAAAGGGAAACACAAATGAAATACTCCTACGGTTAATGCAGCAAC
The DNA here is from genome assembly GCA_030180135.1 of Orychophragmus violaceus. Classification (NCBI taxonomy): domain Eukaryota; kingdom Viridiplantae; phylum Streptophyta; class Magnoliopsida; order Brassicales; family Brassicaceae; genus Orychophragmus; species Orychophragmus violaceus. The sequence goes on along the minus strand of CM058235.1, from coordinate 10,260,238 downwards.
TCTTGCTCCATTCCCACTCATAGGCCCACTTGTCCTTTCTCCATAGTCCTACTTTTGCTCAGGCCCTGCACATTTTCACAAAATATGAGTACCACAGCTGGTATCCAATACCCAATAAGTAGGACTATAAGAAGTAACATTTACTTCTATAACATAATACCTGAAGAAGAAGTCTCGTACGTCTTCTTCAGCTTCTCATAATCTTCCAAGAATTTATTGCAGTTTCTTTTCAAATGCCCATAACCATTACAATAACGGCACTTAACATCTTCAGAAGGACTGGTTTTAACCTTAGGAACATGGCCAGACTCGCTTGGATTCACAATCGAGCTCGTCTTGCCATCACCTTTGTTCTTACCAAGTTTCTTAAAATTTTTACCCTTTTGTACCATGAGGACATTTGAGGTGTCCTTCTTGATGTTAGGTTCATCAGTCTTAAGCATGTTGGAATTGTGTCCAGTAATCTCGGTACTGTCTCTAGAAAGTAAGAGTATGTCAATGATCAGACATAAGTCATATAATACTGGGGGTTATGATGGCTTGCTAGAGTCCGCTCATGATCTATAAGTCTTGGACTTATTGCCTTTATTATATGATCCCATATGGGTCACACGCCTAAGCTAACGGGAAAATACGAAGGAACGGTTTAGCAGAAGTACGGTAAAAGTGCTAGGCATTTACTGTACTTAGAGAGACTAAAGGGCCTGATTAAATCCAAGGGATTTAATCAGAAATGAGAATTGGGCCCAAAAGCCCATGAGAACTAGAAGGGATTTTAATGACTAAAATCAGACCTAGCTCTCTATTTTTTCTCAGCACTCTGCGCCTCCCACCTCTCTCTCTGCGCCTCCTCTCTCAGCTGGTCTAGCAGCCAAATTTCCTGGTGTGCGTGTGTGAGCCTTTGGAGGATCCATCTCTTGGTGGTTCTGCTGATCTCTGACCCTTACCTCCCATTCCGCTGCAAAACAAGGTAACAGGTGAGATCTATTATGTTTCTATTCAAGAGAACCTAGATCTGCATGTTTAGTAGGATGAATCAATCTGAGAATTGAATCAGGAGACTCTAAACGATCCAACAGTGGTATCAGAGCCAGGTTCTGTGGTTTTTCTTGTTTAGAATCATGTTTAGGATTGTTTAAAGAGGTGTTTTTGAATCAATCTACTGATAAGAGAAATCACTTAAGAAACAAAGAATTAAAACCTAAACAAACAAGAAATCGCATGATCCAATCTATATATATGAATTGGTATGCGTCGGATCGTCCGGATCGAGACAGACGCACGAACCGATCGACGAGGATCGTGTTGCGTGGTCGCGTCCCGATCGAAGGATGGATCGCGTCCCGATCGCGTGGATGGACCGAGCTGATCGCATGGATCGGAAGCTGCGATCATCCCGCTATCGACCCGCAATCGTCCTGTTCCGTCCCGTCCAGCAGCCTGTCCCGAGCGTCCCGATCGTGAGCGAGAGATGGACCGATCGACCGCGATCGCGTCCTACATCTCTCGGCATCGTCCCGTCCCGATCATGCACGGCATGTTGCGTACGACTGGACGATCGTGTCTTGATCGCGAAGCTAGGTCACGACCGTGATCGGTTCGTGACCAATCGGTTCGGTTCGGTTAATGGTTCGGTTTAAAACTTGATTAAAATCAAATCGTCACGGTTTAATAAACAGACTTAATAAATTTATTAAGTTCTGGTTAAACCGGGATAAGAAATCCAAAGTCGAAAAATTGGATTTTGTGCCTAAACCAGTGATTTTCTAATTTGATTTGGTTGGACCAAAGAAATTGAGAAAATCCGGTTTAGTAAATAACCGGTTGACAATTGTGGTCGTCGTAGTAATTAATTTTGGTTAGACCAATTTTAATGAACCAGACCGGTTATGTCATATAATTGGGCAATTGGGTTATGTCTTGGACATAGACAAATTCTTGGGCCTCGGGCCAAGAAGTTAAAACAATTGGGCCAATTATTTGAGTCTTTTCTTCAGAATTATTTTAAAATTTATTTTTATAAAAATTATAAAATCGATTTTAAATTAATAAGTTTCCAAAAATTTTGAAATTAGAAAGTTTCTTAAAATAGAAGTTTCTAGATTTGCATGTTTTGGATTTTTTAGGAAATTTCCGATTTTAGAAAGTTTCCAAGTTTAGGAAGTTTCCAATTTTAGAAAGTTTTCAAAATTAGTAGGTTTCCCAAAAGGGAAAGTTTCCCAAAATAGTAATCTTCTATTTTGGGATGAAATTTTAATAAACCTACAAACCTCAAATAATATCAAGCGTTGGATGTCTTGTCCAGTCTATGTCAGCTGTCGAAGCCCATTCAATTGTATTCATGGCCTTACAGTGTGAGGGTGTCTACTTTTGCGTGGATAAGACGGTTTGTGATTCATAAATGTCATTGGGAGTCCCAGACATTAATGATTACATGACTGTATAGTCTGGTTTTCTTGACTGGGCCATCGGGAGTCCCGGGCCTTGAGACATCAGAGTGGATTGGGCCTCGGGCCCAGATTCACAACCAAGAGTTATATCACGGATATAATTAGCCGAGATAGGGCTTACCGATATAAGCTAAGATTGGGTGACGGCCAGTGGCCCACTTTGATCTTAGTTATATGTGGATCTTGGAATCATTATATTCTATTGAGGGTAACTTAAGTTATTGAATATAATGCGTGATTAATCATATTAAATTTAATACAAGATTAATCAAATTGAACATATTAACTAATAACCTTTTTATCTTATATTTCAGCTATGACTACTACAAGCACTCAAAACACATTCTCAATCCGGTCTGTTCTCGAGAAGGAGAAGCTGACTGGAACGAACTTCCTGACGTGGTCAAGGAACTTGAGGCTGGTCCTCAAGCAGGAGAAGAAGGATTATGTCCTTCGTGATCCCCTCCCCGAGAGGCCTCCTAACAATGCCGCCAGGACTCTGCATAATGCTTGGGAAAAGCATTCGTCAGATGAAAATGATGTCTATTGCCTGATGTTGGCGACAATGACTGCTGAGCTGCAAATGCAGTTCGAGAGTGTGTTGTCACCCATCGAGATAATGGCAAGCCTGAAATCGCTTTTTCAGGAGCAAGCAAGGACTGAGAGGTTTCAGACAGTTAAGAACCTCTTAGACTGTAAGTTGGCTGCTAATGCGGCAGTGAGTCCTCATGTCTTGAAGATGATGGGTTATCTCGATCATCTTCAGAAACTCGACTGCCCTATCAGCCAGGAACTTGCCTGCGACATCGTTCTGCAGTCTTTACCTGCAAGCTATGATCAGTTCATTCTGAACTTTAATATGCATGGCTTGAGTAAGACATTGCCTGAGCTTCACGGAATGCTCAAGACTGCAGAGCCCAACTTGAGGAAAACCGCCAAGGACCCCAATGTGCTTATGGTGCAAAAGGGCAAGGGCTTTAAGAAATCCTCTGCTAAGGATAAGGGAAAGGCTAAGGCTGTCCAAGTCTCGGACAAGGACACGCCAAAGCCCAAGCCCAAATCCAAGGCTGGGCCTACTGACATCTGCAGGTTCTGTAAAGAACCAGGGCATTGGAGGAGAGAATGTAAGAAATTCCAAGAAGGTCTAAAGGAATTGAAGAAGAAGACTCTCGAGACTTCTTCATCAGGTATTTTTGTTATAGAAGTTAATACAACTACTTCTGATAATACCTCATGGGTTATGGATACTGGTTGTGGGGCTCATATTTGTACTAATATGCAGGCACTCAGCAACAGTAGAAGGCTGAAGCAAGGACAAGTGGAGCTACGAGTTGGGAATGGAGCGAAAGTTCCTGCACTAGCTGTAGGCACATACTTGTTGTCTTTACCTTCGGGATTGATTTTAGAACTCAATAATTGTTATTTTGTACCTGCGATAAGCAGAAATATTATTTCAATTTCTTTGTTGGATTTGGAAGGTTATGATTTTTGAGTTAAGAATAAATTATGTTCCTTCAATCGCAACAATTTGTTCTATGGTTGTGCCCCTCTTACGAATGGGCTTTACATACTTGATCAATCCGCGCCAATTTATAACATTGATACCAAACGGTTCAAACCTAATGAGGAGAACCGAACGTTTCTATGGCATTGTCGTTTAGGGCACATCAGCGAGAAACGCATCAAGAGGCTCCATTCGAATGGACTTCTTGGCTCATTTGACTTTGAGTCATGTGAGAAATGCGAATCCTGCATGATGGGCAAAATGACACGGGCCCCCTTTAATAAACCTAACGAGAGGGCCAGTGACTTATTGGGCCTGATACACACTGATGTGTGTGGCCCAATGTCCACAAATGCAAGAGGAAACTATCAGTACTTCATTACCTTCACTGATGATTTCAGTAGGTATGGATGTGTTTATTTAATGAAACATAAGTCTGAATCTTTTGAGAAGTTCAGAGAATTCCAAAATGAAGTACAGAACCAACTTGGCAAAAGCATTAAGGCTCTTCGGTCCGACCGAGGAGGAGAATACTTAAGCCAAGAATTCAGTGATCATCTAAGAGAGTGTGGATCGTGTCCCAACTCACTCCTCCTGGAACACCTCAATGGAATGGTGTGTCTGAGAGGAGAAATCGGACCTTATTGGATATGGTTCGATCTATGATGAGTCACACAGACCTTCCAATATCCCTTTGGGGATATGCTCTGCTAACAGCAGTGTTCACTCTAAATAGAGCGCCATCGAAAGCAGTAGCAAAGACACCATATGAATTATGGACTGGAGTAGCTCCAGTGCTGTCTTATCTTAAAATTTGGGGTTGTGAAGCCTATGTCAAGAGATTGATCTCAGACAAGCTTACACCAAAGTCTGATAAATGCTACTTCATTGGTTATCCGAAGGAAACCAAGGCTTATTACTTCTATCTACGTTCCGAGAACAAGATCTTTGTTGCCCGGGATTGTAACTTTCTTGAGAGGGAGTTTCTCTCTAAGAAAGACAGTGGGAGTAAGGTACTGCTTGAAGAAATTCAAGATGAACAGGATACTGCTCAACCTAATGAGGAAGAGAAGCAGGAGGACCTACAAGAAATTGTAGAGCATGAACCTGTAGTACCTGAAGTTCGAAGATCCGGGAGGATCCGTCACGAACCCGAGAGATATCAAGGATTCCTCGTGACTAACTGTCATGATCTTCTGATCATTGATGGTGATGAACCATCGAACTTCAATCAAGCCATGATGGGCCCAGATTCCTCTAAGTGGCGTAAGGCCACTGATTCCGAAATGGACTCCATGTCGGTCAACCAAGTGTTTTCGTTGGTTGACTTACCCGCTGGTGTAAAAGCCATCGAGTGCAAATGGATCTTCAAGAAGAAGATTGACGTGGATGGAAATGTCCAGATTTATAAAGCCAGGTTGGTAACAAAAGGTTTCAGACAAGTTCACGGTGTGGATTACAATGAAACCTATTCCCCAGTGGCAATGATGAAATCTATTCGGATTCTACTAGCAACTGCAGCTTTTCATGATTATGAAATTTGGCAAATGGACGTAAAAACCGCCTTCCTGAATGGAATTCTGGAAGAGGATGTGTATATGACACAACCTGACGGTTACATAGATCCAAAGAATGCTGGGAAAGTATGCAAGCTTCATAAATCCATTTATGGATTGAAGCAAGCATCGAGGAGCTGGAATCTTCGTTTTGATGAAGCGATCAAGCAATTTGACTTCATCAGAAACGAAGAGGAACAATGCGTGTATAAGAAAACTAGTGGGAGCAAGATAGTATTTCTTATTCTGTATGTCGATGACATACTGCTTCTCGGAAACGACGTTCCAATGCTGAAGTCGGTAAAGGACTGGCTTGGAAGTTGTTTTTCCATGAAAGACATGGGTGAAGCCGCATACGTTCTTGGAATCAGGATCTACCGGGATAGATCTAGAAGACTGATAGGCTTGTGTCAAGATTCATACATTGACAAAGTCCTACAAAGATTCAGCATGAAAGATTCCAAGAAGGGCTTCACGCCAATGGTACATGGCACAACGCTAAGCAAGAAGCAGAGCCCTACGACGGCTGCTGAGCTTGAGCGCATGAAGAATATTCCTTATGCATCTGCAATAGGATCTGTCATGTATGCCATGATCTGTACTCGTCCTGATGTTGCTTATGCATTAAGCATGACGAGTAGATACCAGTCAAATCCAGGTGAAAACCATTGGATTGCCGTCAAGATCATCCTAAAGTATCTAAGACATACTAAGGACAAGTTCTTGGTATACGGTGGAAGTGATGTGCTTAAAGTCAGTGGATTCACGGACGCAAGTTTCCAGACAGACCAAGATGATTTCCGGTCACAGTCCGGTTATATCTTTTGTCTGAATGGCGGTGCCATCAGTTGGAGAAGCTCCAAGCAAGACACCGTTGCTGATTCCACTACAGAAGCTGAATATATCGCCGCTTCAGAAGCTGCGAAGGAAGCTGTTTGGATACGAAAGTTCATTATTGAACTAGGTGTGATACCAAATGCGGCTGAGCCTCTGGCACTGTTTTGTGATAACAATGGTGCTATTGCTCAGGCAAAGGAACCAAGATCACACCAGAAATCCAAGCATGTTCTAAGAAGATTTCACTTGATACGTGACATCATTAATAGAAAGGAAGTCAAGATCAGCCGAGTTCAGACAGATGATAACGTCGCTGATCCGTTGACAAAGCCACTCCCAAGACCTAAGCTCGAGTTCCTGACTGAAGCTGTAGGCATTAGAAACATTGAAATGTAATCTAAATTTGAGTGGGAGTTTGAGGGCTTTATTTAGTTATTTGATATGTTCTTGTAAAACATTTTATGTTTAATGAAATTATTATTTCAAGATTATTTTAACTGTGATGAAATAATCGTTCCAAAGTGATATGAACCATTTTGTAGGTCATCGAAGTAAGTGACTTGATCTTGAGTTATCAAAGTCATTTAGCTTGATCATGAGACCCTATATTTGATAGATGGCTTATATCATCATGTCCCTAGTCGAAGGTTGTTGAAATTGGAACACCAACAACCGTGTGAGACTAGATTGGTATGTGACTTATGACAAAGTCTCAGTGTGTCATAGATGCGCGGCATCAAAGTCAGTACATAGGTGTATGTAGGGTACATACGACCGGACAAGACCCGATTATAAGAACTCTTCAGGATATTTATATCTGTGTCATAAGAGATTCTTACTACGACTATAGAGTATAGTCCTTAGACCTGAGTTCGCATGCATGTGACTGCACATGAACTAATACGCTTTGATCATTGTCTAATGCTGTCGTTAAGCGATAGTTATAAGGACCTTGTTTGGGTGTATTATGAAATGAGTAGTTTACAGTGATGGAACAAGACGGGATTTGTCCCTCCAATATAAATGGAGTGAATATCTCTAGGCCAATCGGAGATTTGAATACTGGAAAATGCATGGCCATGCTCAAACGGACTTTCCCGAGTCGTTTGGATTGTCAGTATCAAATCAGAGTCCGATGAACAAGATTAGGCTTTATAAGGATGACACTAATCTTGCCTTATGACTAATCGAGATATTGAGACAAAAGGATTATGAATACAGAGATTCCAGTACAAGTGGGAGATTGTTGGAATTGTGTCCAGTAATCTCGGTACTGTCTCTAGAAAGTAAGAGTATGTCAATGATCAGACATAAGTCATATAATACTGGGGGTCATGATGGCTTGCTAGAGTCCGCTCATGATCTATAAGTCTTGGACTTATTGCCTTTATTATATGATCCCATATGGGTCACACGCCTAAGCTAACGGAAAAATACGAAGGAACGGTTTAGCAGAAGTACGGTAAAAGTGCTAGGCATTTACTGTACTTAGAGAGACTAAAGGGCCTGATTAAATCCAAGGGATTTAATCAGAAATGAGAATTGGGCCCAAAAGCCCATGAGAACTAGAAGGGATTTTAATGACTAAAATCAGACCTAGCTCTCTAATTTTTCTCAGCACTCTGCGCCTCCCACCTCTCTCTCTGCGCCTCCTCTCTCAGCTGGTCTAGCAGCCAAATTTCCCGGTGTGCGTGTGTGAGCCTTTGGAGGATCCATCTCTTCGTGGTTCTGCTGATCTCTGACCCTTACCTCCCATTCCGCTGCAAAACAAGGTAACAGGTGAGATCTATTATGTTTCTATTCAAGAGAACCTAGATCTGCATGTTTAGTAGGATGAATCAATCTGAGAATTGAATCAGGAGACTCTAAACGATCCAACAAAGCATCCCATGCAATTCAGTCAACGTCTTCGTCAAGTTGTTCATGTTATAGTTCATAACAAACTGATCATAGCTTGACGGCAGTGACTGTAGAATGATGTCAGTAGCCAACTCTTGGCTAATGGGACAATCCAGTTTCCCCAGGTTATCAATATAACCCATCATCTTAATGACATGAGGACTAACTGGTTCGCCCTTTGGTAGCTTGCATTCAATGAGAGATTTAACCGTCTGGTATCTCTCAGTTCGTGCTTGCTCCTGAAACATGCTTTTAAGGCTAGTAATCATCTCCACTGGCGACTCCACGTTCTCGTATTGCTTCTGCAAGTCCGAGTTCATGGTAGCCAACATGAGACAATTCACATCGACCACATCATTGGAATGCTTATCCCAAACACTCCTTTCTGCATGTGCAGCATTGGCTCTCGGTTTTTCAGGGAGAACAGTTTCCAGGACATAGTCCCTTTTCTCCTGCTTGAGAACAATTCTCAAGTTCCGATACCATTCGAGAAAATTCGATCCATTTAACTTGTCCTTCTCAAGGACGGATCGCAGGGAGAAAGAGTTATTATGAGTGTTAGTCATAGCTGAGAACAAAGAAAGGAAAAGGTTTAGTTATGATGTTCAAGAAATGAGAAATCTTAACTTTTAAGAAAACTCGCATTATATTCAAAACAATGTTTCCTCAGATGAATATAATGATCCAAGACCCATACTTCACTATACTTGAGTGAGCCACTGGCTATCACCCAAATTTAGCTATCTAGGTAAGCAACAACTTTGCCAGTTATATCCAATATAACTCTTGGTTGTGGATCGACATCTCATGTCCAATCCACCTGATGTCTCTGGGCCCAAAACGATTTTGATAGCCCAGTCAAGCAAACCAATCTCTTCAGTCATGTAATTTTTGATGCCTTGCACTGCAAGCCCATTATCACGATTACTTCCTGCCTTACTCATGTAATTGTTGATACCTTGCACTGCAAGCCTATCGTACAATGAAATGAGTCTTGACAGTTGACAAGATTGGAAAGACATCAAGTATCACTTGATATTTGGTTGAGGAACGGAACCATTTAAAACGTTCAGTTTTATCATGTTTTAATTCTTATAATTAATTGATTCATCTTGCTTCGGTTCTGTGATTTCAGGTTCAATAACCTAATCAACAAGTCTGATGTCGACCGACACTACTATAGTGTCGATCGATGCAGGATAACCAAAAGCAATCCGCGATAACCGATCAATCCAATTGATCCGGTTTTGAATACCGGTCAGCATCGATCGATGCTACATTAGCATCGGTCGATGCCAACCTAATCAAACCAATCGCAATTAAACCATTCACAGAGTTCAACCATTATTAACCAAGCTCGATAACCGGTCCAATCCAATTGAACCGACTTATCAATCTCGCGAGGTTTGTGTCGATCGACACTAGGCGAAAACTGAGTTTATTCGGGTTTTCGCCCTGTGTCGATCGATGCCGGATTGGCAACGATCGACACCATGCGAAAAACCCTAAATTGTATTCGGGTTTTCGCCCTGTGTCGATCGATGCCGGATTGTCATCGATCGACACCATGCGAAAAAGCCCTAAAACGTTTTCGAACAGAACCCTAAACTAGGTTTTCATGAAAACGAATTTTAGCAAGTTTGTATCAACCATACACAGATTCAGATTCAACTAATCTACTCAACATGCTACAGATTCAATGGAACCCTAAAGCTCTGATACCACTGAAGGAATTTCTAGCAGTTCTAATCAAGATTAGCAACCCTAGTCTGAATTCCGAGCCTAGGATCTAAGGTTCATATAATTGAATCTATGGGATCTCAGATTTACCTTTTGATTTGCAGCGGAAGTATTAGCAGATAATCGAGATCACGAAGCGCCTCAAATGCTGCGCCTCTACAGGTATCCACACGCACACAAACTGGACCGCAGGGAGGCTAGTGCCTTACAGAGATCTAATCTCCAGAGAGGTTTCTTTCTATGTTCTGGTGGCTGTGAATTAGGTTAGAAATCAGTTTAGGTCGACCATATAACTTATATATGTCGACTTAAACCATAACGGAATTAACCAACGATTAAACCGAATTAATCTGATTAATCCGCGAGTGCATCGATCGATGCACTACTGCAACGATCGACACTGCCCCAGAATATTGATATCGAATGCATATCAAATATGAATTCACTGGATCATTACATTAATGATCAACCTCGTCTTTAACGCCCAGTTTGCTTAGGTGTGTGACCCTGTAGGATCATATAACACTAGCAATGAGTTCTCAACTCATTGATCATAAGTGGCTTCTAGCAAAGCGTTATGACTACCCAGTGTTATGTGATTGTCTTATCTCGACTATACGACTTTCACTTAGAGCAAGTACAATAGATTTCAGGACATTCCCAACAGTCATCAACCACATACGCAGAAAACAGATAAGTTAAATGTTCATGTACTCAGTGCCAAAATGTTAGAAATGCTAGGATTGAGGAAGTATGGCATTACTTGTATTCATCGGGGTTTATGGCGGGTTACAAGATTTGGTATCTTCATAGAGAAACATCGGATTATGGAAGTAGTAGTAGATAATCTTATGCTAGTACTAGTAATAGGGAACCTAATGGTAGTTCTAGCGAATCTTATAGTGCATAAGTATATTTTGGTGTAGGTACCGTTCAAATGGTTAAAGATGCATATCAGGAAAATATTGAGAAAGTAGGTGAATATCAAATTCCTAAGGTAGAGAAACCTAATTTAGAAACTAGTTTTTGATATGTTAGATGCAACAAAGCGGCCACTTTACGAAGGTTGCAGAGAGGGTCATTCACCATTATCATATGCTACTAGATATAAAGGCGGACTACAATTTGGCGGAGGAATGTGTGGATGCGATTTGCGATTTTGTGAAAGATATTCTACTTGATGATAATCTTGCGCCATTTTCATACTATAAGGTCTAGAAACTTGTTCAAGGGCTTGTATTACCGTACGAGATGATAGATGTGTGCATCGACAACTGTATGATATAATGGCAAGAAGATGAAAACTGCCTACAATGTAAATTTTGTGGGACGCCGCACTATCATGACACAAGGGGAAGAGTTAAATTTCTATTCAAACGAATGTGGTATTTTCCTTTAACCGATATATTGAAGAGGTTATACCAATCTGAACGAACCACATGGGAAATGAGATGACATGCCAAGCGTAGAAGAGGATAAGAGATTGCACATCTTTCAGATGCTGAGACGTGGCAGTATTTTCAGAGAATATATCCGGATTTTGCTTATGAGCCACATAACGTGTATCCTCGGATCATGTACAAATGGCTTCAACCCATTTGGAAGACATGAGAGACAATATTCGTTGTGGCCAGTGATTTTCACTCCTTATAATCTACCACCATCTTTGTGCATGTGTCGAGAGTTTACTTTCCTTTTCGTACTCGTTCTCGGACAAGAACATATAAAAAGGCCACTTGATGTATTCTTGCAGCCATTGATATATGATTTTCAAATGTTATGGGCGCCCAATGTCGAAGCATATGATGTCTCGTGTAAAAAAAAATCCAGATGCAGGTTGTCTAATGTGGACCATTAGCGATTTCCCGGCTATTGGTATGTTATCTGGATGGAAAACTCATGGGAGGTTAGCATATATGTATTGTCAAAACATTCCAGTTAAGAACGGACGCAAATCATGGTTTAATTGTCATAGAAAATTTCTACCGCAGGATTATCCATATCGGAGAAACACCAAACTTTTTACAAAAAAATATATTTGATGATCTTCTTCCCGAAAAGAGCGGGTCAATTACGTTGGGGCTCTTGGGAACAAATTATAAATATAAAAAAAAATTGATAGAAAAAACCAAATCTTGCTCAAATATAAATTATATATTTAAACATGTAAGGAAAATTGTTTTGTCGTTTTAAACTATATTTTTAGTTAACATTTATAATTAGTTAAAAATAATATTTGGTTATGTTTTTTATTTGTTATTTTAAATTTTTAGTTTAATATTTTTGTTTAATAATTAGATTTATTAAAATTTTAATTTTAAATACGTAATTTTAAAATTTAGTACTTTATATTTTAAAATTATTTTTATTCAAAGTGAGTCCCCACACGATTTGGCTTGAGTTCCAATCCTAGTATTTATAATAACATATTTATGAAAGTTAAATTATGTCTTCCATTAATTGTTATTAATATTTTATAATAAAACAAGTTAATTAGCCTTTTAACCCGTTTTGCATTTTTCTAAATATTTTATATATTTTGATGGAACAAAATGTAAAAACTCATAGTTATAAAAACATCCCAAGTGTCTCGCAAAACCCGAAATGTTTCAGATACGGGGGAGTACACCAACAGAACACAAAGAGATAAACGGAGATACATCTATCGATAAGATATATCAAGGCAGTGGTGGTTGTGTTGCAAACCAACGTCGGCATGTAAAATAGCTAGCCGTCGTTGCAAAAAAAATTTCCTTCAAAGTGAAGAAGATCGCTCCAAACAGACCTATGTTGATCATGTTGTCCACATATGAATATCGTGATCCACAGTTTTTTTCTTCAAGAAATAGACGACATTGATATACGAATCTTTGGTGATCGAACGTTGGATATTTATGATGTGGATGACGAACCACTCAATCGCGATCAAAGCAAAATGTGGTGTTATCCTGCGTCAACTTAAGATAACAAGAGACGGTTTTCATATGAGCAACAAGACAAAGCAAAAGAATGCAGATTTAAGAGTGAGCCTCTGAAATATTGAACATGATCAATATTTGGATATTCTCAATTAGCTGAAATTTTATTACAAAGAGAAAGACTGAGTGAATGAAAAAGTACATATATTATGCTCTGCATATGTAGATTAATCATTATTGTTTGCTCACTGATTCTCTTCAGCTATGACAAGTCTCCTTGAGTATGGATGATGATGTTTGTCTTCAACTTGGACAATCTCGACATGTTTTCATTCCATCGACGCTTTTCTAATTCGCTTTGTTGTTTCCTTTCGCCTCCTCCTGCAGGTTGCTCGATCTGCAATAAACTTGGAACAAAAGCGCACACATATGACATACTGTTTTTTTCTGGAGATCCAATTTTCTGAAGTGTCCAGCATCTCCAATGATGTTAAACCTAAATCTTTTGTAATAGGATCTTTTAAAACCCATTGCGATTTTCTTCTCCTCGTCAATGAAGAAACCCTCGCTTAAAAATGGAACCCTTTTGCCAAATTGCGACTCCACTCTCAAGAACTTGCTCCACAACACTTCTTGGGCCTCAATCTTAGTCGTAATCCATATGTCAAGCTCATATGGTTCTGATACGTAGTGGTTAACTAAAACCGCAAGCTTCTCCTCTCTCACGCATGATAAAACCAACTCATAGGGATCAAGCCCATCTGTAAACGGTAGAGGCAGAAGCTTCCCAAATCTCTCTTTTGTAAAATCAAAACAAATTATACTATCATCTTTGTTTAAGTTTTTTTCTCTAGCACACCAGTAAGTGTTACCTTTGAGAGAGACGCCACGGCTTTTACGGGATATACGCCAGTGTGGAGTGACATCAAGAGTTATCCACAAACCAGATTCGAAATCATACATCTCATACCAGAAATATTGGTTTTCGCGTGAACTATAATCTGTAAACCTCAAGAGCTTAACGCAGCAGCAGCTACGAGTAGATTTGTCCTTCTTATCCTCGTATCCGAGAGCGTAAGTGAAATTTTCCCAATGATATGGGTTATAATGATATCTGGATTGGATCCATCTTTTCTCCATCAAATATGGATTCCAAACCAAAAGCCTAGGATCATCTTCCAAGATGCATAGCAGTAAACCCTCGCAATGATAGACATGTGATACTTTGACTTGTTCGTTAAGTTTTCCTTTATGCTCGAAAGATGGCTCTCCATCGACGAACAAGATGCTCGTTAGATAAATATTGTTATTCACCATTGTGATCATCTGAGACTCTCCTTCCTTTGCTGCTGTAGAAGATGCTTTACCAAAGTGCATCTTCCTAAAGCTCTGAGTTTTGGATAAAACGTTCCACTTATTGCAAGTTAATTTCACTTCTCTCATAGAATTCAAAGGAACCCTAGACAGAATCTCCATAACCATATCACTTGGAAGATTAGATATCATCATCGTCATTGTTCAATTTGCCACAAAGGGAACCTTTGCTCAATTCCTCGGATGTTTGCAAGTGACAAAAAAATAATATTATTTACATTGTATTTAAAGTATCAATTATAATTAAAGTATTTTAAATGTATTTAAACATTAAAGAAAGAAATCTAATCTATATGATTGTTATTTTATTAATATAGGTTAAAAAGGAATAAAATACAAAAACTAATTAAATAAATATAAAAGTTGTGGTGAATTAAAGAAAACTAAAATATTAATAGATAGAAAGTATTGATTTTTTTAATATATATATATATATATATATATATAGTTATATCTTCAATCAAATTTTATTTAGGAATTATTCATTTAAAATATTAGAATATGATTATAATTTTAAGACTGTAAAAGGAATTATAATTAATATAATGATAAATTAGTTCATTTGCGATATACATCTTAGATTTTATATTAAAAGATTACCTTTACATTTCATTTTCATATTTGCAATATATTATGGAAAATATAGAAAACATTTTCTATTACAAGATGCAAATCTTAATAAAACTAATCATTTCACTATATTTAATTTAAAATATAAATTATTGATTTAGATATATTATTTTTTGTATAATATAAACACTACATTACAATTTGATAGGAAAAACAATACAATTTAAAAACAAAAAGTAACTATAATAAACAGTAATGACTATAATGTGACAAGAAACAAATATTTTCTAAATTTCTAAAGTTAATTAGTTAAAATTTAATAGTTATATAAGAATAATTAAAAAGTATGATCAATTTGATTGGTAAAATAAATAAAAATAATGTCATAAAAACACATTTAAAATGAGTCAATTTAAATTGGTAACACGGCTCCTCTGCTGTAACTTTTCCCCAGTGTTCTAAAATACGTTATACGCTAGTCGGACGGTTGGCCACCGTATACCGTATAGATGTATATACGGACGTTTATGCGGAGTATATACGAAGAATATTTTCTTTAAAATATATATATATATATGTAAAATATATGTCATATATAATTTTATATTGAATTATTACATAAAATATGCATTTATAACTAATATAGTTTATGATTTTATAAATTAAAATTATTAAAATATGAATAGTAAACATAAAGTAAATTATAGATAAAAGATGGTATTTAAATTATAATAAGATTTTATATTTTTTTAACTAAAATGGTAGAAATTTCATAATTCTCCAATTAATATTACTAAATTAAAAAGTTAGCTCAAATAGTATGATAATAAATGAAATTTTATTAAAATATATATATATATAATTTTTTATTTTATAAACTGTATAAGTACGTTGTTAAAAACATATAAGTACCGTATATACGGCTGAATAAACTGTATATACGGCCGAATAAGCTATATATACGCCGTATAATTGATTATATCATTTAAAATGTATTATCTTACCGTATAGCCAAAAACAGTACAGTCCTTCGCACATATTAGTTAGTAATTCGTGAGAAATATATGTTTTCAACAAATGTCCAACAAAATATACATTTGTTGGAATACGGTCGTTGGAAAGTTGAATTTGTCGGGAGTTTGTTGGGAAAGTTTCCAACAACTAATTTTTATTGCAAATTTGTCATAATTTTCTGAGAAATTCTTTGTTGGAAATTTGTTGGAACATAGTGTGAAGTTTCCCACAAATTATCAATAAATTATATCAACAAATTTCCAACGAAAATATTATCAGAAACTTTCGTCAAATATTTTGTTGGAAAATTATTGGCAAGTTGTGATGAATATTCAACAAACTTGACCGTCATTTCATGGGAAATTTCTGATAAGATATTCATTGATAATTTGTAGGAAATTTTCAACATTTTAATTGTTATAATTTCATGGGAGATTTGTTAAAAAGGGATGAAAAAAAATGATTATTGTCCCTTTACCCTTTTTTCATATTTTACCTTATTTTGACATGATTACCCTTATAATTATTTTCAAAAATTCATATTTTAAATTATTTTTAATCCACAAAATACAGAAAAATCTTTAAAATAAAAATACACCAATCCGAATTTTTCAAATTTTTTTTTTGCTATTTTCGAATTTTAATATATTTTTTTCTTATTTGTTCTAAAATAATAGAACTTGAATTCTACCATGTAGAATACGTTTTCTACCGTTTTCACTAATATCCAAAAAATTTAGAATACAAAATCTACCACTTGCACTATGATCTACCTTTGTAGATTGTAAACTCTACGGTTTTAACTGCATTCTAAAAATGTAGAATATGAATTCTACGCTTTTCACTATATTCTAAAAATTGAAATTTTTTATGGAATATGATTTCTACACTTTTCACTACATTCTAAAAATTGAATCATTTTGTAGAATACGTAATCTGAAGTTTTAACTTTATTCTAAAATTCCGTAGAATTTACATTCTACCAATTACTCATTATTCTAACCTTCGTAGAACATACAATCCACAGCTCTCTTTCTTCTACATTTTGTGGAATGTATATTCCACAAAATTTATTAAAAATTAGAGGAAATCTAGGAACAAAATATATGCTAATCTTTATTTTTTTATCTTGAATATTTCGAAAATTATAATTTATTTTCAAAAAAAAATCGTCATATACCTCTTTTTACGTTGATCAATGAATTCTTCTTTATTTTTTGTTGATTTTGTTCTTATCGATAAACAAGATTCATGTTTAAGCAACTTGCGGTGTTTGGAAATCATGTACCAGTAAGCGTTGGAGTTTTGAGGTTGATGAAGAAAAAGGAGGGAGATTACTTGCTTTGGATTCTAATACTACTCTTGAACAGCTGATGGTTTCAGAAGACTATGGAATCGAAAAGAGCATCGGTGATATCGAGTTCAGCTATTTTCTTGCTAATGATCAATACGAATTATCGGCCTGTTATTATTGCTAATGATCGTCAGCTGGCAAATTTTGTTGCATATGTACGGAAGACATCGACGCAGCTTTGTGTGAGCTTTGCATTTGTGACTGGGACTGAAACTAATACGTTCAACAATGAGGAGTAATCTGATTCGAAGAACGGAAAAGAAGATCAGTTTCAAGAAAATTTATTTGATGTTCCGATTGTTGGTGATGATGGTGTTGATGATGTTGCTGATTGTGTTGATGATGGTGCTGATGGTGTTGGCTATAGTGCTGATGGTGACTCTGCGTTTTTGTCTTATGTAGAACACAAGAGAATGTTTTTAATCTGATACAGTTGATTAAGAAGATAGAAAACTAATAAATCAGCTTCTTGTTATACAATAAGAGTGAAAAAAAAATGTTGGACATACACTGAAAGACTTTTTAGGGGGTTATACTACATATTTGTTGGTGAAAATCCTTAAAGGAACACACATACATACAAACACAAGAACCTAACTACAACGTGATGACGAATAATGCGATTGAACATCACAACGATGAGCTTTCTTGGGTTTTTTCGAATTCTTAACCCGACTCGGAGAGACGAACAGCTTTTTGGTCGAGGTAAAAGTAAACTAAATGGTTCGTCTTTTACCACATAAAAAAAACTAAATGGTTTGTCTCATGTGTTACATACGAACCTGCGAAGTAAAAAAAATGATAGGTAACGAAACGAGTACAGATAATGATAGGTAAAGGAAGGATGATGCTGCGTCAAGGGGGATAGATAATTTTATTTCTGGCTCGTCTTGGTCTTCCGATAAGATTGGCACCCGTTTCCGATAGTTCTGAGACACTTTTAAAATTTAGTAATTCTTGAGAATCCAAAAACATTCCCATTGCTATCCCAGTAAACAGAGCATTTGACTACAACTCTAGCATCAACTACCCCAGAACAAGATACCCTTGTGGTTACGTTTTCATATCAAACTCAACTAGCAAACACTAAAACTCTTATCATCCCAACAATCCTACTTGCATATATTAATCGGACCCAAAAAACAAAAGTAAAAGCTGACATATACTGTGACTGCCCTTTCTCAGTTTTGATTCATATAGAAAGACCAGCCTTTTCACTCGGTCAAGCACTGGTTTAGCTCAGTCAAAAGATTATCTTTGGTTCTCCATTATCCACAAAGCTATTTGACTTCCACCAGCTGGATGATGATTCAGGTATTTATCTACAAAGAAATGAAGAACAAGAATAGATAATCCATCAAATGCTACATATCTACCGTAGAAAATAGCCAACATAAGAAATTACTAGTACAACTCCCTTGGGATGAAGAAGAAGTGCATACTTACAAATGAAACCTCTGATTTTTTTTTCACGGGATTCTTTGTCAAGAGTTAAGGCTTCATGATCCAAGTTTTTCTTCTTAGCAGGATGTATATACACGTTAGCAGTGGAACACTCAGACCTGAAGTTCGCCGGCACTGCAAATAAAGAATTTGTTGCCAAAGGATAAGAAAATTCAGAATATTTTGGACTAAAGTGCTTCACATGTTTTGCCATTAACTATCTCAGATTGAAATAATTAGGTTTAAAGCGTTTACAACTAAAATTTAACAAAGCTAAAATACAATAAACCAGTAAAAATGGTGAATGCGACTACAAGCATTAGCATAAGTATGATTTTTTCTGGACAGAAATAATATGTTTCGTCAGCAAAATAAGAGTGATAACAAGACTTCGACGACACCGAAATCATTTGTCTCATCATATTAAGGTAAAAGCAAATAAAAATTAGTTTTGTCATGAAGAGTAGAACGGGCATCAGTCACGCCACTCTCATCTTCAAGCATAAGTATATGACTAAATTAGTATTGTTAGGTTAAATTAGGGAAAAAGAAGAACACATTATTAAACTAAATTTTTAAAAAGAAGAACAAAGAGGAGATAATGAGTAGAATCAGTATTAACAGAATTAGACATAACTTACTTTGAGATTTGGAATGTTCGATGGAGAAGAAAAGGGGTTAGGGTTTCTAGAGAGGAAAAACAAAGGAAGGATATGAAGCGGATATAAAGCGGAGATGAGGCAGAGATGATGCGGAGATGGAGAGGCGGAGGCGCAGAGGCGGTGGCGCATATGATGAGTCGAAGGAGATGAGGCTAGAAGGCAGAGGGCTTTGTGGGAGATGAGACGGAGGAAAAGAGAATTCACGAGAGAAATATTTTTATCAAAAATATTTTTTGTTTACAGTTTTATTTTAATTAAAAATATATTGTAAATAAGGGTAAAACTGGATTTATAAAAAAATAAATACTAATCGGACATTGTTAAGTTTGGAAAATTCTATAGGGACAATGTTTAGTTTTTTTCATCCTTTTTAGCCAAATTTCCCTAATTTCATTAGAAACAAGTCTGTTCAAAAATGCGGCCGCGTTGCCGCCGCTTAATTGCTAAACGGTGGTCAACCGACGCTATTTTGACCAAATCGGCAAAACTAATCGGCAGACAACTAAACGATGTTAATCGTCCACCTAATATAATTAATCGCTTAAAATCAGTTATTTACCTGATTTATTTCATATTTAACTATTTTTAAGCCCAACAAATAATTGGGCCAAGGCTTATAAGAGCCTGTTATGCATTAGGAAAGGAGCAGAGAACCTTTATTTATAACATCAGCTTTTGGTATCAGCCTTAGCATCTCCCCAATGTGGGATGTTTGAACATCTATTTTTTAAATTTAAAAAGCCCTTGTGCGGGTCCCATTTTCTGAATTTTATTATGTGTAGATATTATATTATTACCTTACTACTCATATATATATATATATATATATATATATATATATATGTAAATGGTCGCACAAATATATAACAAAAACGTGGAGTAAGAGGGTCGTCTAGGCAGGACGCGAGAGCAGTAGCTCCTCTGTTCCCTTGGATCATTTCAGCCTTATGGACGTCTCGTAACAAGAAAGTCTTTGAGAACAAAGAGATATCAGAAGAGGAGACTTTAAACTCAGCCTTGAATTATGCAAAAGAATGGGATAAAGCTCAGAGGGAAGCGGAGGAAAACGAAGGAAAAAAAACAGAACACAAAGCGTACGCAGGATCTGACACTGGTAGGACAACGAGAGACAATATGTTACACCGACGCAGCTTGGAAAGGAGTGGAACAGATCACCGGGATGGGCTGGCATATGGAAGACGTTGCAGGGACCACAATATCGGAAGGATCAACAACAATGGGATACATCAACTCTCCTTTGACAGCAGAAGCATTGGCGATAAGAGAAGCTCTCCTAAAAGCAAAGGAGTTGGGTCTACAGCAAATCAGAATAGCTTCTGATGCACAAGGAGTCATAACAGCACTGAAGAACGGACGAACACCAAAAGAAATCCATATGATCAACAAGGATATTCTCACAATCTCCAAGAGTTTTCAAAGTGTAATCTTTGTAGCTATTCCAAGAGGAATCAATAGGATAGCAGATGCACTAGCTAAATCAGTCTCAAGGTCTATGACCACATGCCTTTTCTTTGAATGTAACAACATTTATGTTTGACTGAAATGAAAATTTCCCAAAAAAAAAAAAAGAGGGCCGAATCATGGTGATGAGGACATCGGATCCTCCAGACCCGGCCCGAACGAGCGGTACGTACCAGCCTCGACCATAAGGTTGACCGAACTGTTCCCGATCCCGCGGAGCATACCTGAGGAGGTTCAGAAGGGCAATGCATGTTCTGCCTGACTCAATGACGTGGTATCAAGAATTCATAAGCCAACATCATGTTTTAGGAGTGATGATCGTTCCAGAACCCAATTGGAACGATCCCATTTGGAGACGGACGACAACCGACCTCCCAGAGCCCTAACCGTGTCCTGGAAGATGTCCATAGAAGAGTTGGTTCAAGCCAATCATGCCAGACTTGATATTCATCATAAAGTATGCTATTTGGAAGAGTTTGGTCAGAAGGAATCAGCTTGGGTTCGTGATCAACTAGGAGGATGTCTAGAAGCTGTCCAGTTAGCCCTGTCCGCGGATATAGGTGCATTCAAGAGAGGATTACGAATGGACCAAGAGGAATCAATCTGCAACTCAACCTGTTCTGGAAACCTGACTCATCAAGGAATCTTCACGAAGTTGAATCACATCAAGGCCATTTTCTATGAAGAAGTTATGCCCGTTTCAAGACATGTGATTTTCAGGGAATGCGATAAATACCGACTTGCACA
This sequence comes from Orychophragmus violaceus, assembly GCA_030180135.1. NCBI lineage: Eukaryota > Viridiplantae > Streptophyta > Magnoliopsida > Brassicales > Brassicaceae > Orychophragmus > Orychophragmus violaceus. The sequence goes on along the minus strand of CM058235.1, from coordinate 10,238,688 downwards.
TTTTGGAGTGCTCAGAACGAACCAGGATGAATCAAGGAGTAAAAGAACTTGTTCTGGATTCTTGATTCATCATGGAATGCATGAGAGTTGGAATCACACCAATACCAGCTCGGACCAAGAAGATATGCAAGATCAAATCCGAAGGTTGTTGGACCTGCCTTATTTGGAAGCTCACGGACTTAGTGAGCTTCAGACTTATATATGGCGACCAGGAATACGAGCAACATCTCCTTGGGCATTGGTTTATACTTTTTTCCCTTAAGTGTGGTTTTGTCCCAATTGGGTTTTCCCACTAAGGTTTTTAATGAGGTAAACCAAGGCCCACTTCAAGAGAAGGACAATATGGCCCGTCCAACCTTCTTTCTTGTTTTCTATTTTTGTAGTTTCGACCTGGCCTCTTTATGGCCCTTTCTTAAGACTTGTAACCCTAGTACCTTGGCTATTTAAAGCCACTCTTTGTTTACAATAAAGTTAAGTAAGTTTTAAGCTAAGAAAAACCTAAAGGTTTACGATCTCTCTCTCTCTATTGCGTGGCTGCCCCTCTAGAGAACTAGATCTCTTCGCTTCTTGCTTGCTTGTTTCGATTGTTCTAAGTGTTCACAAGATCAGTAGCTTGAAAACCACCTTCGACCATCCACTGACTTAGCTGAGAGCGCCTTCGGCCAGCAACTTCGTTCCATCCGACCATCGTCCTGCTCGTCGCTTCTCAACCATCTCGACCACCACGACCCCATCTCACATCACATGGACTCAAGAAATATTAAAGTCCCACGCAGACCACTAGACTAGGACAACTTTACAATATAACAAAAACGCGGAGTAAGAGGGTCGAATCATGGACTCAAGAAACATTAAAGTCCCACGCAGACCACTAGACTAGGACAACTTTACAATATCTTCCAAAGAAAATAATATATATATTAAACATATTCTTAAAAATGCATAAAAACTAGGTCCCGATTACTCCCCGCTTAATCTCCGAGTTTCCAATAAATCGCTAGGTACTGGTCGACCGCACGTACAGCGCCTAACGCAATTCGGAACAAGGGAAATAACCATTGTTCTAAAATGCGGCAGTCTAGCCGCCTAAACAACAATCGGGTACTTTCCATCGCAATTTTAACTAAATCATAAAAATTAAACGATCACCGATTTTATCCCACCTAAATTTATTAAGCGCTAAAACCGGATTTATAAACGATTTTTTACAACAAAGCTTTGATCATGCTTATCCCACCCAATTGTTTTAACGTAATAAATATAAAGCAAATAATTATATTTATAGTCAAAACTCTAGTGACACTCTTCCTCTTCCTTTTGATGTGGGATAACTTCTTCTTAATTAATAGACAATTCTATGACTTTTAAATTATTGGGTCCATAACTAAAACTTGACCAAAACTCAGAAAACCATTTCAACTAAAGGTGATTTGTCAGATCTTGTAGTAGAGCTGTAGCATGGTGGATGATGGTCTTCTAGCTAACGGTTTCGTTTTGCTCGGCGGTTTATCATCTTCGTTTGGCTGGTTTATTTGGTTCAGTATGCTTCGGGTAGTGTTGTTTCTTTACATGGAGAGTGTGCTTTTCCTTCCTGTTGGCTGCGACGGTTTAGTTCCTGCGGTTCCTCTTCCTATTTTTTGCCTTTGGTCTTCTACTGTTGGCAAGGGTTCTCCGGCCCAGCTTTAAGGAATTGTGGCTTCGGCCTTTCCTCATCTAGTCGGTTGGTGGCGAATGGTAAACAGTTTGGTCCTTCGTCTTCCTAGGCTTGGTCTGCATACGGCCTACTCGTGGCTCCTATTGTGGAGCAATATAATGAGTGTCGGTGGGCAGCCTCAATAATTCTCGACTTCAGATGCTACGCTTCTCTCTCTCTCGGTGTTTGGTGCGCTCTACTTCTTCGATGTCATGTCTGCTTGGTTTTGATCTGGCTTTCGCCTCTTTTCTGTTTGTTGTTAGCAGGTTCCGCCTAATGTCCCTATGCTGCGTTTAGTCTCAGTCTTTAGTTTTGTTCATATTCTGTCTCCGGGGACATCTGTTTAGTCCGCCGGCTCTTGGCTCCGGTATCAGGTTGTGATAGCCGGCTTTAGTCTTGTAATTTCGTATTCCAAAAATGTATTCGACCATGGTAATGAAATGAAAAACCTTTCAGTGAAAAAAAAAAAAACTCAGAAAACCATTTTTCTTTATGTCTTTCTTTACTGAAAAATATGGATCCATTGTCAAAACATAGGAGACGATATATCTTTCTAGCGTCATTATTTTTTCATTTTTTTCCTTTTTTTTGCAAATCTCCAACAAAGCTTTTGTAACAAATCGTAAAGAATATGTATATGTCATAACTATTTCCTAAACTTATATATATATATATATATATCATAAACATATATAATACAATATCGTGAAAAAATATAATATTAAGTAAGTTAGATTTTTTTCTTTTTGCAAGTTTTCAACAATTTTTTGGTAACAAAATTGTGAGACATATTAACAAATTTCTGACAACTTAAAAATTGTTGCTAATTTTCAATAATATAATATTAGTTGGAAAATACCAACAATATTCTTACGAATTATACGATATAATTACCACAAATAAAATCGTTGGAAATTTGCAATAATTTTCCAATAAATAGAGCATCATAAAAAAATTTGTGAGATATTTATTGGAAATTTCTAATAAAATATGATTGTTGGAAACATTTGTTGGAATATTGCCTCTTTTTTTGTAGTGTTCACTGTATAGCGTATAGACGCTGTATATACGGCCGTATTCGCCGTATTTTAGAACACTGCTTCTCCCATAGCTCAGCAGCTGAGCACTCACATCGTCCACAAGTAAAAACAGGCACTTCGACATAGTTCTTATGTTCTTACCATAGAGTAACTAACTCAGTATAATACGTAGAAACGTCAATTGATCCCTGTTCTAGCTTACTTAAGCGATGTTCTAAATCATAAATCCTAGGTGCATCTTCCTGCTTAAATCGAGATAACAAGTTCTTCCAAATTCCATCCGTAGCAGGAATGAATAACAAGCTTTGACCTATCTTCTTCGAAACAGAATTCATGATCCAAGTTGTTACAATATCATTGCATCTCGAACAAGCACCATTGGAATTATTAGTAATAGGAGGTTTCAGAATTGTACCATTAAGAAAACCGAGTATTCTACGAACATTCAGTGCCATCCGTATAGATCGCCGCCAAGAATGAAAATCCGAAGCAGTCGTGAGACGATCCGAGACTAAATCTAGTCCAGAATGATCCTTCGCATCAAGATAAAAAGGATTCTCATAATGGTCTTGAGACGAAAAAAATTGTATTCACCGATGTAGAAGATGAATTCACCATTGCAATATCAAGATTCAGCTAAAAATACAGAAAATGTGTGGCGATGAAACATAAATTGCAAGAAAAACGCAGACACTAATGTTAATTGAAAGAAAAGAAACAAAGAATGAAAAAAAAAAGTGACGATTCCTTGAATCACCATCACGACAAATTCCAAGAACATTTGCAGAAATTGGAACGAGAATGGAATTGCACAACTCATGATCTAGATATTTCACAATGCGGAAGAAGTAATGATTTGCTATGATACCATATTGAAACGAAGAATCAAGAGTGTACGAACTGAGAATCAAGAGAGAAAGAGTTAATGGAAAATGAAATGATTCTTATTAATCTGTCAAATGTAAAATGTGTTTATACAAACCTTTATATACAAACTATCTTCAGCTACTAAATTAACAGTTTAATGAATCCGTTAATAAGGTAAAAGGAAGCCTCATAACGATCATTAATAAACTTAATCAAACCAGCTCCTGATGTTGACTAAACCCGAGATAACCAGTTTGGTTAACTGGTTATCTAATACTGATTGTCTTTAATTTTTGTTCTGGTTTCTTTTTTCTCATGCAATACCTACCTTCTTAAAATTCAGTCATGTTTTTCCGGATGATCTATAACAAAAATTGATGTTCTGAAATACTAATTTAATCATGTGTGTTTTAATGATTAATGTATGCATGTAAAAAAAGAGAAGTATACGATTCTTTACATCTACATCATCTTCTTGAGATTATTGAGTTTTATTTAACTATGCGGCAATGCTCTGATTTGCTTTCTAGTAGATGTTACAGCGAAGAGTTTAGTCCCGAGAGGGTCTTTGAAGAAGAGACTAACGTGGAAGCGAAGTAATGACTTCAGGTCTGGTGTTGGTTGGGTTTTTTACTTACAAAATTGCTATACAGTCTCCGACAGCCAGCTTGGGCTCCCTTGTAATTGGAGGTGACTCTTCGACAGCCCGCTTGGGCTCCCTTGTCAACAGATGCAAGTTAGTCCGTTACGGATTCCGGAGATCCCGTTAGTTTACGGAGAAGCTGTAGGCATCTCACTCAAGAGGTTTGAGGGCTCGCCTTAGGATGATGCTCGTGGCAACTATGATGTGAACTCTAGTTCTTCGAAACTATGGTAAAAACGGGGTGGTCTACGTCTTGACGTGTGATTGCTGCTCTCTGGACTAGTTCTGTGTTAGTTTTCAAGTTTCGTCAGGGCCTTTATCTTAGCCTTTCTTATTTGTCGTATTCTTCTATGGCGTTTGTTTCTAGTAGTTTAATTTAATTTGCTCTGTATTCTTCGTTTCTTCTGTATTTCTGTCAAAAATTCAAAAAATGGTAATAAATTTTAACATTTTTACCAAAAAAAAAAAATTGCTATATTATTTCAAGCTATAGAAGAAGCCATCTCTATTTCTACTCAAACGACAGGCACCAACTTCAGTCTATATAACAAGTTAGATTGTTATGTGTTCATCATCTTCAGATGATAAAGGCCAGTTTCATACATTAAAGTGCTTAATCTAACGAGAATAACAAACACTTAGTAAACTCTTTTCATAGCAGAAAATTACCAGAAGAACATAGAAAGCAAAATGCAGAAAAGTAAAAGTACTTATTGTTTTCTCCTACGGCGGCATATTTTTTCTCATTGATTTTCTTCAGCTGGGATGTGTCTCATCCAGTATCCATCATAATTCATATTCTCTTCAGCTCTGTATCGATGATGATAATTCGCTTCAACTTGGACAAGTCTTGACATGTTTTCATCATATCGATGCATTTCTAGCTCGCTTTGTTGTTTCCTTTGGCCTCCTCCGGCAGGTTTCTCAATTTGCAACAAACTTGGAACATAAACTTCAATATCTCCGGAGAGTTTGAACTGTTTAAAGTATCCAGCATCTCCAATGATGTTAAAGTGATGAGACCAATCACAACCCATGGCGATTTTCTTCTCCTCGTCAATGAAGAAACTCAAGCCTAACTTTGGAGCGCTCATGATGTCAGGTCCCCTAGGCAATGTCAAGAACTTGCTCCATGACAGATCTTCGGCTTCAACCTTAGTACTAACCCATATGACACACTCATGTGGTTCTGATATGTAGTTGTTAACTAAAACCGCAAGCTTCTCCTCTCTCACGCATGATAAAACCATAGAGTGATTAAGCCCATCTATAAACGGTAGAGGCAGAAGCTGACCAAATCTCTCTTTTGTAAAATCAAAACAGATTATACTATCAGGGGTGTCATCATTGTCGTCATCGTCTAAGTTTCTTTCTGTAGCACACCAGTAACTGTTACCTTTGAGAGAGACGCCATAGTTACAAGGGGTCTATACGCCAGTGTGGAGCGACATCAAGAGTTGTCCATAAACCAGATTCGAAATCATACATCTCATACCAAAAAAATTGGCATTCGGGTGCACGATCGTAGTAATCTAGAAACCTCAAGAGTTTAACGCAGCAAGATTTGACTTTCTTATCCTCGTATCCGAGAGCGTAATTGAACTCGTCACCTCCGGTATGAGAATATCTTGGATTGATCCACCTTTTCTCCCTTAAATACGGATTCCAAACCAAAAACCTATGATCATCTTCCAATATGCATAGTAATAAACCCTCGCAGTGATAAACTTGTGCTACTTTGACTTGTTCGTTAAGTTTTCCTTTATGCTCAAAAGATGGTTCTCCATCGCCGACGAAGATGCTTGTTAAGTAAATACTGTCATCCCTCATCATGATCATCTGAGACTCTCCTTCCTTTGCTGTGGTTAATGCTTTACCAATGTGCATCTTCTTGAAGCTCTGTGTTTTGCTGGTGACGGAAACTGTATGTCGAAGGAAGGAAGACACATAAACCCTAAACAAAGATGGGCCAAAACTGGGCTTCACTATCTAGTCAAGCTTTTTTATTTTATAAATCTTGCAAAGACAGTTAATTCATTCGACTTTTCCATGGACCAACTTTATAAATAAATTAAAGGGTTATTTGCATCAATATTATGTTTTGGAACAAAAATTAGGTCTATGAAAAGTTTTTACTTGAAATTAGGTTTATAGCACAACACAACTAAAATGACACATAAAGTTGGACAATTTTACCCTTACTTTTTCCATTGGCAGCTTTTCAGAATTGCAAAAAGTACTTTTCAGATCTGCACAAAAATAAAAAAAAATTTTGAAATATAAAGTACCGATGGAAAGTGACAGGTATTTTGTCTGTTTCGACCATAATAGTTGTCTACTTTATATTGTATTCGAATACTAGATATACATAATCAACTATATTTTCAACTATTTTATAATTAACATTGAATACTTTGAAAAGATAGTCAACTACTTTTTATAACATACATAGTTAATTACTAGACGTAAAAGTCAACAACATTTATAAAAAATACCAACTAATAATATGGGATTAGAATACACATAATTTACTTTTAGATTTAGTGGTGTGTTTACGTAATGAGTAGTCAACTATTCTGTAAAATAGTCTAAACTTTATAGTCAACTATAAGTAGTTATCTATTTGTAAAATAGTTTATACAAAATAGATAATTTACATTGAATACTTTGAAAAGATAGTCAACTACTTTTTATAACATACATAGTTAACTACTAGACGTAATAATCAACTACATTTATAAAAAATACCAACTAATAATATAGGATAGAATAAATATAATTTACTTTTAGATTTAGTGGTGTGTTTACGTAATGAGTAGTCAATTATTCTGTAAAATAGTCTAAACTTTATAGTCAACTATAAGTAGTTATCTATTTGTAAAATAGTTTATACAAAATAGTTAACTATTCTTTATATGTGGTGTTTTTACGTAATAAATAAGTAGTTGACTATTTTGTAAAAGTAGTCATTTACTTCTTTAATATAAATGTAATTGACTATTATATCTAGTGATGGAAAGTGACATGTACTTTTGTCTGTTTCGACCAGAATAGTTGTCTACTTTATATTGTATTCGAATACTGGATATACATAGCCAACTATTTTTCAACTATTTTATAATTTACATTGAATAATTTGAAAAGATAGTCAACTACTTTTTATAACATACATAGTTAACTACTACACGTAATAGTCAACTACATTTATAAAAAACACTAACTAATAATATGGGATTAGAATAAATATAATTTACTTTTAGATTTAGTGGTGTGTTTACGTAATGAGTAGTTAACTATTCTGTAAAATAGTTAACTATAAGTACTTAACTATTTGTAGGGTTAACGATCTATTTCCCCACGATAACTATCATATTACACTAAATGTCCATCAAATTATGTCCTCTATCTATATACCCACGAAACCAAAGTTAAAGATTTAGTTTCACCTAAATTAAAAGTTCGAATTTGATTTTCCCACAAATAATGGTTTGTATGGTTTGTGATCTAAACCGAAAGCAAACCATTTAACCCCAAAACTAAACCGTAAGAACTCAAAAACCGACCCGACTAAAAAAATCAGACCCAACTCCAAAAAACCGACCCACCACTTCATCTTCTTCTTCCCGATCTATAAACTTAAGATCTAAAACTTCAGCAAATTTTATCTTTATCAAACCTAAGACTTAATACTCCCAATTTTTAATTGATAGATTTGATTTTAAAATCAAACACATACATGAGATTTGTGAAGAAATTCTCGTGGTTTAGTCGAGAGGAAGAACGACACGAGCAGGAGGGCCGCCGCATCCGGTGGATGTGATTCATATGCTCCTGATTTTTCTACGGCTTCTGCATATGCATCTTCCAAGTCCTCTGCATCGGTCGTTGTTGCAGCTCAATTCGGCAATGCTCTTACACAACGTTGATCTTCTTCTCTTTCTTCTTTTTGTTTTTGTTATAAAGAAAGAACAAAAAAAAAACTAGAACAAAAAGCTCTACTTCTTTATGCTCTAGTATCATAATGATGCGCATAACATGTGCGTGAATTCTTCAGAGCCATACAAAAAAAAAGTTCTTGCTTTTTTATGAAACCGAGAATTATAGAAAATTAGATTGCAACGAGGAATATTTGTGTTCTAGTATCACAATGAAGCATTTGAAAACTAACTTCGAGCATTTGTGGGACGAAGACATGATCCTTGTGTTCTACAAGTAGCTATTGATTGTATCGGGTGAAGAAGAAGACAAATTCGGTCGGGTCTGGATCTCAATCTGATTTACTAATTGTGATGGGTCATAATACAGTTTAAATCGGTTTAACATAGTTTAGATTTAATTAGAAAATAGTAAACCAACTAAAATCAAGATATATGGAGTCTTAGATTTCGAACTTGTATTTCATGGAGATATAAGTCTCCAACTTTTAATATAGGTGGAACTAAATCTTTAACTTTGGTTTCGTGGGTATATAGATAGAGGACATAGTTTGGTGGATATTTGGTGATATATGATAGTTTGGTGGATATTTGGTGATACAAAATAGTCCCACCCACATCTCAAACGAGAGTCAAATCCGATCGAAGAACAAGCTGCACCACTCCGAGACTCACTGAGTCGACTTGGATCTCAGAATCATCCGTACCAAAGACTTGCAGGCTTGTCCGTATTTGTAAACCTCACAGTGCTTCCATGCACTGTCTTGTTTCTGTGGTGTGAGAGCTACATGCTCCAAATCTGAATCCATTCTCTTTGCTTTTGATAATCAGACAAGCCTGCAAAAGAGAGAAATTCACATTGATGATTCGAAACCCTAGACCTTCAACAAGATCATCAAATTTATCTCTCAAAAGATGTTCAAATTCATATTGATCGAGGAAATAGCATAAACACGCGACATTCAAATCCTCAACCGATTTACAAAACCGGTAAATTTCTCCGTTATCGTAAGAACAAAGACGAAGAAGAATTAATCGAACCTTTTTGGTTTGCAGGTTGTGACCGGGTTAGTTGGTTACGGAGAGAATCGGTTTGGTGAAAAACTTGATTAAATTACGGTAAAAGGATTTCGGTTTCAAGCTCTGAGGCTCTCGCAGCGATGGCTTCCAGAACTTTCCTTTCCTCTTCCGACTTGTCTATCCCTCGCTCCATCTCACCCATCTTACGCCTCGCCTTGGATTCGGATCCTCTCATATCCTCGATCTCCGCCGTCAGGCTCTCGATTTTCCGGGTGATTTCACCATTCTCCCGCGCAAGTTCCTGATTTTGGGACTCGAGCTCTTCCATCTTTCGATTCAAATCCGCCGACTTTCCACCATCGTCTTGTTGATCGGAATCGAAGTAACTGTCATCATCCTGGACCGTCGCTTCGCCGTTCGTGCTCATCTCTTCCGCCATCTCTCCAGCAGTTGCGGGGGAAATTGATCGGAGAAGTAATCAAACAAAGAAACTGATAAACCCTAAAGGTGGAATGGATGCTTGCTGGTTAAATATATAAGAGAGAAAAATGGAGAATCCCGGAAAAGTTTCGACTTTTTATGATTACCTGTTAAAATGGTGAGAGATTGACAAGATAAGAAGCAACTTTCTGCGATCAGGGTTTCAAGATGATGAATATTATAACCAGGGTTTATTGATGGGCTCTTCAATGGTGGGGTCCAACGGCAGTACAATGTCAGATTTAAAGGTAAAGTTGTGAGTGTTATAGTCAATTGTCCAGAGTGTTTACGAGATGTTGGTGATGGGCAATCTCGACCTTTCCATCACCTCAAAAAACCACTTTTTATTTCCCTAATTTTGGTCCCATTGATAGTCATACAGCCCAATTTCCCTAAATTAAATTTCATTGTTTTGTTTTTGTATTTATTTTTGAATTTTTTTTTGTCACCTATGCTTTTAATCTAAGTCAAAATAGGTCGGACATTTTGGTTTTCTTGTGAAATTCCGAAATCCGACATGTTATGACTAATAAGCGAAAACTCTCGGCTCTGTGTCCTAGCCCTTTTAGAAAGGGTGTCGGCAATTACATTATCACTACGTCCAATGTGAACTAGACTAAAATAAGAAAACTTTCTCTAATAGTAGCGACGATATCCAAATCTGAAGTAAAGCCTGGCTAGTCCACCAGATCTTCAATCATCTTTAGGAGGTTCACAAAGCCAGTTTCGATTCTACCGCTGAGAATATCCCTATCACAAAGACTCTCCATAGCCCAAATGAGTCCGTCGAATTCCGCATGAAGCGGTGATAAGCTTCTCCTGCACCCCTTCTCGCCTGATAGGACCCAACCCATGTTATCCCGTAGACACCATCCTAGTTCACTAACAATACCATGATCAACCCACGAGGCATCAATCTGGTATGTAGGGATAAAACGAGTCTCGGGGGGGGGGGGGGGGGGGCTATTCTGTCAAGATCCGTTGTGGAGAGGTATCCACATCCACCTCACATTCCTTCTGGTTTGCTATCCTCTAACTTTCCGCTTCAAGAGTGGCGTGTTGAAGGGTGTCTCTTGGAGATCTCTCGATGCCATTGAAGACCTTATCATTCCTTGCTTTCCATATATACCATATCATCCAAGGGTAGTTATCTCTTTGTGGCACATGTAAGCCCTTTTTTTGTTCTCCAAAACAGGAAATCCTTGTTTCGGTAAATATATGTGTTGGGAATGTCCTGAAATCACACTTGTAATCACTCTAGAGATAGTTGTGTTGTCGAGATTAGACATTCATACAATACTAGATGGTCATAATGTTTTGCTAGAAACCACTTGTGATATGTGAGTTATGAACTCATTACTAGTATTATATGATCCTTACAGGGTCACACACCTAAGCAGACTGGATTTACTTCATGTGGGAATAATGGGAATGATCATTAGTGTAATGATCAAATTGATGTGTATTTGATACACATTAATATACGGTTTTGAGGGTGTGTCGATCGACACAAGTGTTGTGTCGATCGATGCAAAGCGCAGATCGAAACAATGTTTCGATTTAATGACCCAATTAATATCGGTTCGGTCCGGTGATTAATTAGGTTTTCCCAGGTCTATATATATGAGATATAGCACGACCTGAAGAATAAGTTTGAGCCTAAGAACAGCCACCTCTCAAAAACACAAGCATCCCGAAGAGATCCGATCTCCCGGCACTAGCATCCCGGCGGATTCCAGTTTGTGTGCGTGTGGATACCAGTAGAGGCGCAACACTTGAGGCGCTTGAGAATCTCGAATACCTGTTCATCTTCCACTGCTAATCTCCAGGTAATTTCGAGATCCTTATGATTCAATAAACCTAAACCCTAGATCCTAGGCTATGGAATTTATACTTAGGGTTGCCTAATTGGATTAGGAACTGCTAGAAATTCCTTCAAGATGTACTCGGAAAGAAACCCGGAAGGGACGGAAATTCCGATAAAGCCCACACTTGCAAAGCTGGGGCGCTCAAATAATAGATGGTTAATCGTTTTCTCTGGTGCTACACATATGGGTCAACTCTTGTATGTGCCGATATGCCGGTAGGCAAGACGTTGACACGTCGCTACACATCCTGATAGGCTTACCACATGAAGTGTCGAAGCTTACTGGGAGTCTTAATAGTCCAAACATGACTCTTGAAAGGAGTTATGCTTGGTTCTAGCACCTCCTGATTTGCTTGTGCAAAGTTAGTTTTCCGTAAAAGCTCATAGCCCGATTTGACTGTGTAAGCACCAGAACTAGTATGGTTCCATACATATCCATCTAATGTGAGACTGCGACTAGGTCTCAACCCAAGAATTAGAGGAACGTCTTCAGGATGTAAAAGATCTCGTTGAAGGATGTTTAGTTGGTAATCCTGATTCAGTTCTTCAGATTAAACAGTCCTAAACATGCAGATCTAGGTTCTCTTGAATAGAAACTTTATTGATCTCACCTTTTACCTGTTTATGCAGCGGAAAGAGAGAACAGGTCAGAGATCAGAGAGCCACCAAGTGATAACTCCTCCAGAGGTTCACACACGCACACCGTCAGGAAGAGAGGCTGCTAGACCAAGCTGTGGGAGGCGCAGAGAGAGAGAGGAAAATCGCAGGGGGCTTAGGGTTAGGAGGAAAAATCAGACTTAAGTTTTAATTATAAAACTTGTCTATTTCCTTTTGGGCTTTTCGGCCCAAATACCAATCTGATTAAATCCCTTGGATTTAATCAGACCCATTAATCTCTCTCTTAGTACGACAAATGCCTGGCACTTTTACCGTACTTCTGCTAAGCCGTTCCTACACATTTTCCTGTTAGCTTAGGCGTGTGACCCATATGGGATCATATAATAAAGGCAATAAGTCCAAGACTTATAGATCATGAGCGGACTCTAGCAAGCCATCATGACCCCCAGTATTATATGACTTATGTCTGATCATTGACATACTCTTACTTTCTAGAGACAGTACCGAGATTACTGGACACAATTCCAACAATCTCCCACTTGTACTGGAATCTCTGTATTCATAATCCTTTTGTCTCAATATCTCGATTAGTCATAAGGCAAGATTAGTGTCATCCTTATAAAGCCTAATCTTGTTCATCGGACTCTGATTCGATACTGACAATCCAAACGACTCGGGACAGTCCGTTTGAGCATGGCCATGCATTTTCCAGTATTCAAATCTCCGATTGGCCTAGAGATATTCACTCCATTTATATTTGAAGGAACAAATTCCGTCTTGTTCCATCACTGTAAACTACTCATTTCATAATGTACCCAAACAAGGTCCTTATAACTATCGCAGAACGACAGCGTTAGACAATGATCAAAGTGCATCAGTCCATGTGCAGTCACATGCATGCGAACTCAGGTCTAAGGACTATACTCTATAGTCGTAGTAAGAATCTCTTATGACACAGATATAAATATCCTGAAGAGTTCTTATAAGCGGGTCTTGTCCGGTCGTATGTACCCCACATACACCTATGTACTGACTTTGATGCCGCGCATCTATGACACACTGAGACTTTGTCATAAGTCACATACCAATCCAGTCTCACACGGTTGTTGGTGTTCCAATTTCAACAACCTTCGACTAGGGACAGGATGATATAATCCATCTATCAAATATAGGGTCTCATGATCAAGCTAAATGACTTTGATGACTCAAGATCAAGTCACTTACTTCGATGACCTATAAAATGGTTTATATCACTTTGGAACGATTATTTCATCACAGTTAAAATAATCTTGAAATAATAATTTCAATAAACATCATAAAATGTTTTACAAGAACATATCAATAACTAAATAAAGCCCTTTATTAACTCCCACTGAAATTAAGACTACATCTTAATTTCACTTATCCTACAGCAACAGTCCGCGACTCGTGCTTAGGCCTAAGGAGTGGCTTCGTTAATAGATTAGCAACGTTCTCATTCGCTGAAACTTTCTGATCTACTTAACATCTCAGTCATTTATCTCACGGAATAGTTTATACCTATTCTCAAGGTGTTTGGACTTCTGATGTGCAGCTAGTCTCATCTATGCTGGGAATCACATCAAGTTCAGTGACGAACTCTTCTTTCCAAACAACCTCTTTCGCCGCTTTCCAAGCTGCGAAATGTTCAGCTTAAGTCATGGAGTCAGCAACAGTGCCTTGCACCGCCAGACAGACACAAGATATAACCGGGCTGTGACCGGAAATCATCTTTGTCCGTTGGAAACTTGCCTTTCAGACTCTATCGACTTGTAGCACCTCACTTTCTCCGTAAATCAAGAATATTTTCTTAGTATTCCTTGAATACTTTAGGATATTCTTTACGGCAATCCAGTGATTCTTTGCTGGATTTGACTGGTCTTTACTTGTCTTGCTTAATATTAAAACAACATCAAACAAGTACCTTTCATGGCATACATGATAGATCCAATTGCCGACGCATATGGAATCTTATCCATGCATTTAAGTTCAGCAGTTATCGTAGGACACTGTGTCTTGCTTAACGTAATGCCATGTGACATTGGCATAAAACCCTTCTTGGAATGCTGAAAACGTGTAGGACTTTTTCGGGATAAGAATCCTGACTTTGTCCTACCAGCTCTTTCGGATCTCTATCTTTAGATCCAAAATCCAAGAACTACGTGGCTTTACCCATGTCAATCGTTAGAACCAACTCCCAAGCCAGTCCTTTACCGACTGCAGCATTGGGACGTCATTTCCGAGAATCAGTATGTCATCGACATACAATATGAGAAATGCAATATTGCTCCCACTTATCTATTAGTAAACGCACAGTTCCATTTCGTTCCTGTTAAAGTCAAAACCTTGACTACTTCAACAGAACGAAGATTCCAACTCCGATGTGTTTGCTTCCATCCATGAATGGATCGATGAAGCTAACTTACATAAAATGTAATTTTTCGGAGTCCGGGCTCACTCTCGCTCCTTTGAATTTCGCAGATTCGTCGCTTTCAATGATCATCAGATCATGCGAACTTTCAATGATTATCAGGTTCAACTAATGACGAGAAATCACTCTCGGATTAGTAACTGATTCATTCATATCTGCGAACTTCAGGCTCTACAGGTGTAGATTCTACAGAAATCTGTAAATCCATCCGTTGCTCTCCCTCAACAGGTTGAGCAGCCTCCTGTATTTCTCGAATTTCTTCGAGTTATACTTTTACTCCCACTGTTCTTCTTGGAAAATAACTTCCCTTCTTAGAAAACAGAATGGACGTAAAAGTAACAAGCCTTGGTTTCCCTAGGAAAACCAGCGAAGTAGCTCAACTACAAATACTCAGTAAAGACGAATTTGGATCGATTCCAATCCACATTTACGTGGTGTCTTTCAACTGATATTGGTGGAACCCTTTTCAGCGTAAACTTAGATATTTCTAGAGCGTTATTCTTAAATAATATCATGGAAGATTCGTGTGACTCATCTTTAATCATTTCTAATAAGATCTGATTCTTTCTCACAGAAACACCTTCAGGTTTTCAGGAGAAATGAGCTGTGAAACGATTTCACACTCATTCAGATGATCACATAATCAATGACTTAAGTATTCTTACTCGTGATCTAATCCAGAGTCTTAATACTTCTGTCATTCAGATCCTATACTTCATTCTGGAACTCTTTCGACCATGTCAAAGAATTCCGACTTGTGTCTCATCAAATGAACACAGTCACACTCACTGAAGGAATCAGTAGAGACAATGAAGTACAGGAAATTTTCTCTGGCATTACTGCTCATTGGGCCACATACATGAGTATGTTCCAGGTCCAATAAGCCTTTGGGCCTTTCTCTAGCTCGGCTAAGATAGGCCCTTTACCTTTTGGTCCAGTAAACAAAATTCAAGTCTCATAAGATATCTTATCAAATGAGCCCAACAGTCCATAACTATGGGATTTCTGAATCCGACTTACTCTATGTGACCAAGACTTTTATACCAAGAAAAATCAGGTTTAATTCATCAGATTTAAACCAATTCGGTATTTATGTTACATTTAGGCACTCTTTGGTTTAAGATATAAAACCCATTCCATGAATAGGGTGCTACAATTAATATTTCATTAAGATCAAAAGAACAAAAACTTGTCTTTTATCAAAATGAAAAACATTCAAATTCTTACAAGAAAATGAAAGACAACTCTGCTTACAGCAGGTACATTGTAGCAATTACTTAATACAAAACCAAGCCTCAAAGGGATCTACAAGTGAAAACCCTACGGCTGAGGCAGCATCCCAAGCTCCTTCCAGACATGTAGTTTCACTTGCCCTTCCTTCAAAGTTCTACTGTTGCCCAGGCTCTGCATATTATAACAAATATCAGTGCCACAACCAGTATCCAATACCTATAAGGTAGAACTTGAAGTAATAACATGAATACCTGAGGAAGTAGTCTCATACATCAACTTTAACTCCTCATCATCTTCCATGAATTTAATGCAATTTCTCTTCCAATGCCATGTCTCTTTACAGTAGCAGCACTTACCAACGTAAGAGGTATCTGACTCGGGCTTAGAAAACACACGCTTGCCATGATTCAAAATCTGGACAACTTTGTCTTCACCCTTGTCAGCATTAGGTTTAGTAAACCTACCCTTCTCATTCATGAGATTGTACAGGGTACTCTTCACGTTTGGCTCAACTGTCTTCAGCATATCATGCAGTTCAGTCAACGTCTTCGTTAAGCCTTTCTTGATATAGTTCCTTACGAACTTATCATAGCTTGACGGCAGTGACTGCAGAATGATCTCAGTTGCCAATTCTTGGCTAACTGGATAATCCAGTTTCCTCAGGTTATCAATGTAACCCATCATTTTACTGACATGAGGACTCACTGGATGATCATTTGGTAGCTTGCAGCTAGTGAGAGACTTAACCAACCGGTATCTCTCCACTCTTATCTGCTCCTGAAATTTCAATTTCAGGCTGCTGATCATCTCTATTGGCGACTCCATGTTCTCATATTGCTTCCGCAAGTCTGAGTCCATGGTAGCCAATATCAGACCACGCACATCTACCGCATCATTATAATGCTTATTCCAAGCATCATATACTGCATGGGAGGCATTGGACCCGATCCTCACGGGGAGAGCTCTCTCAAGGACATAGTCCTTTCTCTCCTGTCTGAGAACTAGCCTCAGGTTCCGCGACCAAGTCAAGAAATTTGATCCGTTCAGCTTGTCCATCTTAAGGACAGACCGGATCGAGAAAGTGTTTTGATTGTTTGTGCTAGTCATAACTGAAAATTAAGATAAAAGGATTTTAGTTAATATGTTCAATATGATTAATCTTGTATTATACTTAATATGATTAATCACGCATTATATTCAATAACATAAGTTACCCTCAATAGAATATAATGATTCCAAGATCCACATATAACTAAGATCAAAGTGGGCCACTGGCCATCACCCAATCTTAGCTTATATCGGTAAGCCCTATGTCGGCTAATTATATCCGTGATATAACTCTTGGTTGTGAATATGGGCCCGAGGCCCAATCCACTCTGATGTCTCAAGGCCCGGGACTCCCGATGGCCTAGTCAAGAAAACCAGACTATACAGTCATGTAATCATTAATGTCTGGGACTCCCAATGACATTTATGAATCACAAACCGTCTTATCCACGCAAAAGCAGACACCCTCACACTGTAAGGCCATGAATACAATTGAATGGGCTTCGACAGCTGACATAGCCTGGACAAGACATCCAACGCTTGATATTATTTGAGGTTTGTAGGTTTATTTTAAAATTTCATTCCCAAAATAGAAGATTACTATTTTGGGAAACTTTCCATTTTTGGAAACCTACTATTTTTGGAAACTTTCTAAAATTGGAAACTTTCTAAAACCGGAAACTTTCTAACTTTAGAAATTTCTTAAAATCCAAAACATGCAAATCTAGAAAATTCTATTTTAAGAAACTTTCTAATTTCAAAATTTCGGAAACTTTAATTTAAAATCGATTTTATAAATTTATAAAAATAAATTTTAAATTAATCTGAAGAAAAGACTCAAATAATTGGCCCAATTGTTTTAACTTCTTGGCCCGAGGCCCAAGAATTGGTCCATGTCCAAGACATGACCCAATTGTCCAATTAAATGACATAACCGGTCTGGTTCATTAAAATTGGTATAACCAAAATTAATTACTACGATGACCAGTATTGTCAACCGGTTATTTACTAAACCGGATTTTCTCAATTTATTTGGTCCAACCAAATCAAATTAGAAAATCCTGGTTTAGGCACAAAATCCAATTTTTTCGACTTTGGATTTCTTATCCCGGTTTAACCAGAACTTAATAAATTTATTAAGTCTGTTTATTAAACCAGGACGTTGATTTTAATTAAAATTTTAAACCGAGCCTTCAACCGATCCGAACCATTACACGCAAGACCCTAACCGGTCGGGACCGTCGCAGCCAAAACATCACGTGATGCAAGCATCACGCGATCGTACGGACGGCGTGGGACGATCGACGTTCGGGTCGTTGCTCGGCCTCGGTCACGCGGGACAGTCCTGGCCGAGATGCGATCGGGACGGAGTGGCTGGTCGAGAGCGATCGGGACGAGGCGTGCGATCGCGATGATCCACTCGGCCCTCGGTCTCGACTGCGGTGCGGGACGACGAGGCAACGGGACGCGATGCTAGCGACCTGCCTTGCGCCTCACGGTCGATCGATCCGACACGATCCATGCTATCGATCGATCGATACATGCGATCGGCCGAGAGATGATCCGATCGACCAAACCGGTCGCATACCAAATCAATATAGCTTGGTCATGCGATTTCAAATATGTTTAGGTTTCAATTCCTTGTTGCTTAAGTGATTTCTCTTATCAGTAGTTGATTCAAAACACTTCTTAAACAAGAAAAACAATCCTAAACGAGATTCTAAACAAGAAAAACCAGAACCAATAGCTCTGATACCACTGAAGGATGTTTAGTTGTTAATCCTGATTCAGTTCTTCAGATTAAACAGTCCTAAACATGCAGATCTAGGTTCTCTTGAATAGAAACTTTATTGATCTCACCTTTTACCTGTTTATGCAGCGGAAAGAGAGAACAGGTCAGAGATCAGAGAGCCACCAAGTGATAACTCCTCCAGAGGTTCACACACGCACACCGTCAGGAAGAGAGGCTGCTAGACCAAGCTGTGGGAGGCGCAGAGAGAGAGAGGAAAATCGCAGGGGGCTTAGGGTTAGGAGGAAAAATCAGACTTAAGTTTTAATTATAAAACTTGTCTATTTCCTTTTGGGCTTTTCGGCCCAAATACCAATCTGATTAAATCCCTTGGATTTAATCAGACCCATTAATCTCTCTCTTAGTATGACAAATGCCTGGCACTTTTACCGTACTTCTGCTAAGCCGTTCCTACACATTTTCCTGTTAGCTTAGGCGTGTGACCCATATGGGATCATATAATAAAGGCAATAAGTCCAAGACTTATAGATCATGAGCGGACTCTAGCAAGCCATCATGACCCCCAGTATTATATGACTTATGTCTGATCATTGACATACTCTTACTTTCTAGAGACAGTACCGAGATTACTGGACACAATTCCAACACTCGTATCATTGGTTCGTTCCACTCACTCGATCCTTGTCTCATCAGTTGGTGCACCATGAGGTCGGGGTCCCTTTTCCCCATTGAGTCAACACCTCGTGGCACACGGGCCGGAATATCTTGAATCCACCGTTCATCCCACACTCTAGTATTACATCCTGAACCAATCCTTTTTCTTAATCCAAGTTTAAGAACATCTCTAATACTATGCCATCCATAGGATGGTGAGTATACTCTTCGGTCCTCCAAAGGATCAGAGTTTCTATAGTACCGTCCTTTTAAGACTCTCACAAGGAGGGAGTGTGGGTGATCAATCAAGCGCTACATCTGTTTAGCGAGAAGCGCGAGGTCCATATCGTGCCAATCTCGGAATCCAAGACCTCCCATATCATGGGGAATGCAAATCTTATCCCATGCAATCCAATGGAGTCCCGTACTATTTTATTTTGAGCTCCACCAGTAATTCGATACTGCACTCCTCAGTTTATCAATGATACGTTGAGGGAGAAGAAAGCAGGACTGGTACGGCCTGGGCAACTTATTTGATATGCACCTCTTTTCCTCCTTTCGAGAGTAACCTTGCGGGCCAAGTGCAGACCCGATTATTTAGTCTGTCTTGCACAAAACAGAAAAACCTTCTGTTTTGATACACATATCTGCTCGGGGAGTCCAAGGTACATGCCCAAGCCCCTTCATTTGTAATGCTAATCGTTTTCTTGATCGCCCGCCGAGTGTCATAATCAACCTTGCTACCGAAAAAAGCCGACGATTTCCCTTGGTTCAGTTGTTGACCCGATGCGTCGCCATAAACTCTGATAATTTTCAAAATCTCGGCACTCTGCCGGATATCTGCTTTGCAAAAGAAAATACTATCATCTGCGAATAAAAGATGGGAAACGCTTGGGCTGGCCCTTGCGATCTTTAGCCATGTAATCGGTCTCTCATCTTCTGCTCCATTTAAGAGGGAGATAAGTGCCTCTGTGCATAGAATGCATAAGAAAGGGGGTAAGGGATCTCCCTGTCGGAGTCCTCTGGTAGGCTTAATCCTTCCCTTTGGTTCTCCGTTTATTAGAACCTGGTACGAGACCGAAGATATACAAAACATCATGAGATCGACCCATCTTTCTGCGAAGCCAAACTTCAGCAAAAGTGCTCGCAGAAAACCCCATTCTACTCTGTCATATGCTTTACTCATGTCTGTTTTTATGGCCATGAAATCCAACTGGCACATACGATTTGTCCGGAGGGCATGAAAATTCTCTTGCGCTAGTAGAATATTATCAGTAATGAGACGTTTGGCCATAAAAGCAGTTTGTGTCTCTGAGATAAGCTTTGGAAGAAATTTCTTAAATCTTTTGCACATGATCTTCGAAATGACCTTATAGCTCACGTTGCAGAGACTGATTGGTATAAATTCTATCATTGCTCCTGGACGATCTTTCTTCGGAATTAGACAAATATTCATCTCGTTTAGCCTCGAATATAACCTCCCCGTAGAAAAAAAAAATCTTTAATCAGCTTTGTTAAATCATGACATATATACATATAGTTTTATTAGAGTTTGATACATGTTTAACGCAAATATTTTGATTAGATTTAAATTTCATATTTTCAAAATAAAATTTTATTATTTTTTATCAATTTTATTGTATTAGAAATTCATTATATTTAGTTCGGTTTTGATTTAAAAATTTTAAATACTATGCTTTAGACATATGGTTTGTTTTTATTTTATTTTATTTGGATTTCATTGTTTTTTATTATTCAGAGTATTTTTAAAATATTATGAGTTTATGTTTTAGTCAATTAAGTTTCATTTACGATTTTATAATTAAAAATTTTAACTTTATATATGAATCAAAATTATTTTACCAAATTATAATATATAATATTTGTTTATTTATTGAATAATTTATCTTCCTAAAGACGATATTTTCTTTATATTTAGTCCTTTTTTGAAAATGTGTATTTGTAAATTTGAAAGTTTAAGTTATGAACATAATTTTTGTTTTTGTAAATACATTATATAATTTTAATATGCTTTGTGATTTGATAATCATTTTAATTTACTTTTATTTTTATGTTATTTATTCTATATGAAAAATATAATTTTTGAAATTAGAATTCGAGATATAATGACAGTATTATTTTTATGTAGATAATTGAATTATATAATATTATCTATTAATTTGTATATATTTTGCTTTAATATTTTATAATTAAATTTATATTTTTGTGTAATTATAATCATACATTACTGAAAGTTGAAAGATGATAATTCATCTATTAAATTTTCTTCTACTAGTTACTTTTAATGTTTTAAATAAAAAAGATTAATTAGTATTTTTAAATTGTTTATAATTGTATAAATATCTTATATATTTGATTAAAAAAAACTTTAAAACTCATATTTTAAAAACATCAACCTCAGTATAATTTGGTAATCTTATTTTTAATATTTTAATCTTATTAATTTAAAAATATATCAATCTAAGTTTTATATTTTAAATTTTTTCAAAGTTAAAAAATTTATATTTTAAAATTAAAAACTTAGTAATCTTACATATGTTTGACTTTTTCATGTCTAATTTATTTACATATTATAATAGAACAAACTCTAAAATCTCGTAATTGTAAAAGTATCAACTTGTCTACCTATATGATTTGAATATATATATATATATATGCATTGATTTATTTTAAATATTTTAATTTTAGAAAGTTAAAAATATATTGATCTAATTTTAGTTTTATATTTTTATCAATGTTTAAAATTTCATATTTTAAATTTAAAACTTACTAAAATCTTACGTTTCGTTTTTTCATGTCTAAATATTTTACATATTTTGATAGACAAACTGTAAATACATGTAATTGTAAAACTATCAACTCGTCTAACTTTATGATTGAATAGTATAGTATATATATAATATTTTTTTTTTGTCAAAGTTTAAAATTTACATTTCATAAATTAAAAAGTATATAATCTTACGTTTGATTTCATGTTTTTAATTTCAATATGTTCAAAAATATATTTATTTAAGTTATTTTATGTGTATGTTTACGAAAATTTAATTTGATAATTTATAGAATGTTTGATTTATAAAAATAATTAATTTATTATATTATTTTATCATTTGATTTAACAGTTTCATGATTATATATATATATATATATATATATATATATATATATATATATTCTTGTTTTTGTACTTAATTAAAGAAGTATGACCCATTATTTTATATTGTTGGATACATGTTTAATAAGAGTATTGTTTGGAAACATGTTTAGTAGAGATAATGTTATATTCTATAATTACTCTTAATTAAGTTAATCAACATATTAATATTCAGTGACATTTTATATAACACATGACTAAATTTTATTTTTATAAACATCCTCTATTTTAATATATTAGATAACTATGTTTAGTTATGCATAATTCTTATTCTTCCTTTCATTATATTTGGTTCAGTTTTAATTTTAAAATACTATGTACTATGTTTTAGACATATGATTTGTTTTTATTGAATTTTATTTGGATTTCATAGTTTTTATTTATTTTGAGTATTTTAAAAATATTCTGAGTTTATGTTTTAGTCAATTTAGTTGCATTTACGATTTATAATTAAAAATTTAACTTTCTATCTGAATCAAAATTATTTTATCAAATTATAATATATAATATTTGTTTATTTATTGTATAATTAATCTTCCTAAGGACGATATTTTTTATATTTAGTCTTTTTTGAATAATGTGTATTTGTAAATTTGACAGTTTAAGTTATGAAAACAATTTTGTTTTTGAAAATACATTATATAATTTTAATATGCTTTGAGATTGGATGATGTTTTTCAACTTTTTTTTTACATTATTTCTTCTGTATAAAAAATATTTGTGGAAGTTATAATTCGAGATATGACAGTTTTATTTTTAAGTAGATAACTGTATTACACAATATATTCTTTTAATTTATAATATATGTTTTTGTTTAAATTGTTTTATAAGTAAATCTATAGTTTTGTATAATTATAATCATACATTTATGAAAGTTAAAATATGATAATTCTTCTATTAAACTTTCTCCTACTAGTTACTTTTAATGTTTTAAATAAAAAAGATTAACTAGTCCTTTTAACTTGCTTTATAATTGTATAAATATTTTACATATTTGATAAAAAAAACTTTAAAACTAATGCTTTAAAAACACCAACCTATCTCAATATAATTTGAATATATATATATATAGAATTATTTTAATTTTTTAATATTATTAACTTAAAAACATATCATTCTATAAGTTTTACTATTTTATGTTATTTATCAAAGTTAAAACATTTACATTTTTAAATTAAAAACGTATTAATCTTATATATGTTTGAGTTTTTTTTCATGTCTAATTTATTTACATATTCTGATAGAATAAACTGTAAAATCCTGTAATTGTAAAAGCATCAACTTGTCTCACTATATGATTTGACTATATATATATATATATACACATTAACTTATTTTAAATATTTTAGTTATATCAAGTTAAAATTATATTAATCTTATTTTTAATTTATATTTTTATCAATGTTAAAATTTTCATATATTAAATTTAAAACTTATTTTACGTTTGATTTTTTCGTGTTTAGATATTTTAAATATTTTGATAGAGAAACTATAAAAACCTATAATTGTAAAAATATCAACTCGTCTCACTTTATGATTGAATATATATATATATATATATATATATTAAAAAAATTCAAAGTTTAAAATTTACATTTCATAAATCAAAAACTTTTTAATCTTAAGTTTGAATTTTCATGTTTTTATTTAAATATGTTCAAACTATATTTATTTAGGTTATTTTATGTGTATGTTTACCAAAATTTGATTTGATAATTCATAGAAATATTTGATTTATAGAAATAATTAATTAATTAAATTATATTTATCATTTGATTTAGTATTCATGATAATCTCGTTATTGTTTTGTTCAAGTTCGATTGATTAGTAGAATTATGTAACATCTTTTTTTTTTCCTGGTATGTCATTGAATTTGAAGGTTTAATGTCCATGTATTATGACTTTGTTCTGTCCAAACCCACGATGGAAAACACATTGACAACTAACAAAGAGTTAACTAATCAGCTTCCCCTGTTTTGTTATATTGCAATAGAATCAACAAGGTAACACTGCTCAAGAATTCAGACATTGTTTACATAAGCTCTGTATTGATCATGAGATAAATATTGATTCTGAACTTCATGTGTCACTGATGGTGTCGGCGACATGGTTTCTGTCAAAGAGGATTTTGTTCTTTTCACTTATTCTTTGTTTATTCTCTTTGTTGCCCTAGTTGTATAGCATATATATACTCTTGTAAACACTTATGATACTTTAACTTTGGGATTTTATTCTTCCCTAAAGCTTAATCTCTCTTGTTCTTGCTCTCTCAAAACTCTTCTAATCTTCCATTCTCACTTAATTATTCTTTCATACTCTGAAATTCTAACATGGTATCAGAGCTTTGATCTTGATTCTAATATACTCTTTTGATTCTCTCTTGTCTCTCTGTCAAAATTCTCCAAAACTTTCAAATTTCTCACCATTTCTTAAAACGCCCACCAAGTGTTCGACGAAATTCCCAAAGCTATTAAGCTCCTAAACTTAATTTCTTTCCGCAAATCCTTCATCTTTTTACCTTTCAAAATCTCTGTTCTTGAAAGATTTGTCCCTTCAAATCTGTTCGATTTTTTTCCTTCTCTTTGAGTTGTTTTTGTGCCTGATATTCCCTCCTAAGGTACTAACTAAGTTTAACCATGGAGAACTCAGAGCATATATTCATTCCAGTGACCCTAAAGGGGGTAAATTACTTGTTATGGGCAAGAATGGTGAAATCTGCCCTTGGTGGATGTGGGTTATGGAAGTATGTCAGTGATGAAGCTCCAACCCAGCTGGTCCAAGATGTGGAGAAGTGGATTCGAGAAGACCAGAAGGTTCTGTTCATTCTCCAAACTTCACTTGAAGCTTCAATATTGGAGGCTTATTCATATTGTGAAACTGCAAGAGAGTTGTGGACTACTCTTCAGAAGGTATTTGGAAATATTTCAAATCTCAGTAGGCTATTAACGGTCTCAGCCATAAAGAGTTATCATGTGCGGTTCATTGAGGAACAAGGAAATGCTTTGGTGTCTTCTCAACATGATTTTCTGAGGAAGTCAGATATATATGCCCTCATTGATGCCTTGAAAGCATCTAAAGATTCTGGTAATGTGTCTGGTAAACCTCTCCATGCACCTACTATCTCCAAGCCATTGATTATAGACTCTGGAGCATCTCATCACATGATTAGTGACTCAAACCTGATCACTAATGTTGAACCGGCTTTAGGGAATGTAGTGATAGCAAATGGAGATAGAATACCAGTAAAAGGTGTAGGGAATCTTCGGTTGTTTGACAAGAAATCAAAAGCCTTCTATATGCCTAGTTTTACATCGAACTTGCTATCTGTGAAAAAGGCAACCACCGATTTAAACTGCAATGTCATATTCAGTCCTGATGATGTTCAATTTCAGGATATTGAGACTAGCAAGGTACTTGGGAAAGGAGTAAGTAAAGATGGCCTTTATGTTCTAGATAGCATTAAGCCGTCGTCTGATCTCTGTTCTGAGGCTTCTAACTCATTCCTTGCTACTGCTGATAATGTTATTTGGCATGCTAGACTTGGACACCCTCATTCAAGAGCTTTAAGTTTGTTATTGCCTAAAGTCTCATTTGCAAATGATGATTGTGAAGCTTGCATCCTTGGAAAACATTGCAAGTCTGTGTTTCCTAAGTCTTCAACCATTTATGAGAAGTGCTTTGATCTTGTTCATTCTGATGTATGGACTGCTCCTTGCGTGTCTAGAGATAGTCATAAGTACTTTGTGACCTTTATTGATGAGAAATCCAAGTATACTTGGTTAACCTTGATCCAAACCAAGGATAGGGTGTTGGAAGCATTCACCAACTTTCAGAACTATGTGACAAACAATTTCAATGCCAAGATCAAGATCTTCAGATCAGACAACGGTGGAGAATATACTAGCCACGCCTTCAAACATCATCTAGCCAAGCATGGAATCATTCATCAAACCAGTTGTCCTTACACTCCCCAACAAAATGGAGTTGCTGAAAGGAAGAATAGGCACTTAATGGAGGTAGCAAGGTCTATGATGTTCTACACAAATGTTCCAAAAAGGTTTTGGGGAGATGCTGTTATGACAGCTTGCTATCTGATCAACAGAACACCTACCAAAGTTCTGCATGATCAATCACCATTTCAGGTATTAAACAAAACCAAACCCTCAATTAATCACTTACGGGTGTTTGGGTGTATGTGTTTTGTTTTGGTACCAGGAGAACAAAGGGACAAGCTCGATGCAAAAAGCACAAAGACAATGTTCATTGGTTACTCTACAACTCAGAAAGGCTACAAGTGTTATGTACCTGAAACCAGGAAGGTCTTGGTATCCAGGGATGTTAAGTTTGTGGAATCAAAAGGCTATTATGTTGAGAAGAGTTGGGATAGTCTGAAGGATCTATCCAATAATCCATCTGATCGTGCCACAAACTTGAGGATCATTTTGGAAAACCTTGGAATCAGTCAACCAACCTGTGATTTGATCAGTCAACCAAGGCAGAAACAGCAAGATCAGAAGGCAAACACTCCGGAGGAACCTTTAGTTGTTGCTGATGATACCCACCTTGATCATGAGGGGGACAATGAAGAATCACAATCTCAACAAGATAATTCTGCCATTCATGATCAAGGAGGAGAAGTGGAACAAGAATTGGAGTCTAATCATGAGGAAAGAGAGGATGATCAACCAGTTCAAATGGAGTCTGATCATGAGGAAAGAGAGGCTGATCAACCGGTTGAAACCTTTAGGAGAAGTACGAGGGTTAAGAAGGACCCATCTGAATGGAGAAAGAAGGATTTCATCTACTATAACAGTCAGGCTGTTGCACATCCAATCCAAGCAACATGCACTCTTGCTTACTTTCCAACAGAACATAAAGTCTTCATGGGAGTTCTTGATGCTGATTGGGTCCCTAAGACATATGAAGAGGCTAAAGACATCAAGGTGTGGATGGATGCTGTGATTGATGAGAAAAAGGCTATGGATAGGAATCACACTTGGAATGTGGAGTCATTACCAAAGGGAAAGAAAGCTGTTAGCTCCAAGTGGGTATTCACAATCAAGTATAAGAGCAATGGGGATATAGAGAGGTATAAGGCAAGGCTGGTTGCGAGAGGATTCACTCAAACTTATGGAGAAGACTACACTGATACCTTTGCACCAGTAGCTAAGCTTCACACTGTGAGAGTCACTCTCTCCTTGGCTACCAACCTTTCATGGGATCTATGGCAGATGGATGTCAAAAATGCTTTCTTACAAGGAGAACTTGAAGAAGAAGTGTACATGACACCACCACCAGGTCTTGAACATCTTTGCAAACCAGGTGAAGCTCTGAGGCTGAGAAGAGCGATATATGGTCTGAAGCAGTCACCAAGAGCTTGGTATCACAAGCTAAGCCACACTCTTATGGATCATGGGTTCAGGAAATCTCAATCTGACCATACCTTGTTCACTCTTCAAAGCTCTTTAGGCGTGGTTGTGGTACTGATATATGTGGATGATCTTATCATTACTGGAAGTGATAAAGAAGGAATTAAATCCACCAAAGCCTTCCTCAAGAGTTCATTTGACATCAAGGATCTTGGTGAGTTGAAATACTTCTTGGGAATTGAAGTTTGCAGATTTCAGGATGGGTTGTTTCTATCTCAAAGAAAGTATGTGAAGGACTTGTTGACAGAAACAAGAATGCAAGATAGCAAGATAGCTAAGACTCCTCTTGAAGATGGCTACCAAGTCAAAAGAAAGGGGGAGAAATCGGATGATGATAAGTTCAGGGATGTGTCTTTATACAGAAGAATGGTTGGGAAGCTCATCTACCTTACTCTCACTAGACCAGATCTTTGCTTTGCTGTGAATCAAGTAAGCCAACACATGCAAACACCTACTGTCTACCATTGGAGCATGATAGAAAGGATCCTCAGATATCTCAAGGGCTCCCAAGGACAAGGCATTTGGATGGGTAAGAATGATAACACTGAGATTGTTGGATATTGTGATGCAGATTGGGCCGGTGATAAAAATGATAGGAAATCTACTACCGGTTATTGCACTTTCATTGGAGGAAATTTGGTAACTTGGAAGACAAAGAAGCAGAAGGTTGTCTCATGTTCGAGTGCTGAAGCCGAGTATAGAGCAATGAGGAAGCTCACAAGCGAGTTGACATGGCTGAAGGCTCTCCTTAAGGACTTTGGCATTGATCAATCAAGTCCCATTACCTTCCACTGTGACAATCAGGCTGCAATCCATATAGCCTCAAATTCTGTGTTTCATGAAAGGACTAAACACATAGAAATTGATTGTCACAAGGTGAGAGAGAAGATTGAAGATGGAACTGTCCTACCATGCTATACAAGAAGTAAAGATCAATTAGCAGATATCTTCACCAAGGCTGCAAGTCTCAAGGTTTGTGATCACATCTTTCCCAAACTAGGACTTGTATCCATCCATGATTAGAACTCTCCTGATTCATGTGCAGCATACTCTTTTTCCCTTGATGTGTTTTTGTCCCACGTGGTTTTTCACATCAAGGTTTTTAATGAGGTGTTGCCATGATCATTCCAAGCTTAGCCTTTTAGGGTGATTCCAAAGTCTAAGCTTGAGGGGGAGTATTGATCATGAGATAAATATTGATTCTGAACTTCATGTGTCACCGACTGTGTCGGCGACATAGACGCTGAAGAAGGTTCTGAACTTCATGTGTCGCCGACTGTGTCGGCGACATAGACGCCGAAGAAGATTCTGAACTTCATGTGTCACTGATGGTGTCGGCGACATGGTTTCTGTCAAAGAGGATTTTGTTCTTTTCACTTATTCTTTGTTTATTCTCTTTGTTGCCCTAGTTGTATAGCATATATATACTCTTGTAAACACTTATGATACTTTAACTTTGGGATTTTATTCTTCCCTAAAGCTTAATCTCTCTTGTTCTTGCTCTCTCAAAACTCTTCTAATCTTCCATTCTCACTTAATTATTCTTTCATACTCTGAAATTCTAACACTCTGTACATACTTGCAAACCAAGATATGTTAGTTATCTTCCTAACTAAAGAACAACTATCTTCCTAACAAGACTTATACACAGCTTCTACAAAGCTCCAATGTTATCTCTACAATAGTTATCTATTTCTTCCCCTCGGTGGCTCCAAATCTGAAGCTATTCTCAAGTCTTCAAACAAATGCCATAGCTCTCCGCAATATCTCGTAGAAAATTTTGATTCTAGACCTGTCAAAAAAAACAACTATATACCTAGAGAATAGGGCTTCTGGCACTCATACATAGAGAATCGGCAGCTTATCAGGGAGAAACAGGCGGGCCGTGAGATCCTTTGGAGCACTTACATTGTTAACCTCTACAACTTTCTCCAAAGCTGATGCGGTATAGTTTTAGCAGGACCAGATTACCCAACAGTTGACATAACCGGTGAAGGAGACAACTTTCTTTTCTTCAGGATTCACATTGGGACTAGATGACTCTTCCAAACCCAATCAACAAAGAATACATGTGAAGTTGTCTGAGACCATACGAGTATTCCAGGAGCATGACTGGAACTATGATTTAATCAAATTTGTTCCCTTTTGCATACCCAGCGAAAGAAGTGACCATCGAGAATGTGTGTATCTTAACAAATGCAAGAACTGTAAGACATGGTCGTAAAACTACAGCATGAGTACAACTAGTCTACTACACAAAATCGAAGCACCTGCATCTCAGTTAACAAGTCACAAAGCTAATACTCTATATTAGGCCTAATCTATATGTTGTAGAAAAAAGACGAGAAAAGGCACCTGCGAACATCTATCGAAATAGAATGTGGCCGGACCAAATGCCGGTGTTCAGAAGCTTAAACAAAAAATAAAGACAACATGAGCCACACCATGACCTAAACCACCAGCTGCAAGAAATTGACTGTAATAGTCTTGGATAACGTCAAAAAGTATGAAATGGGATGCAGAACAGAGCAATCTGCAGCTTATCAGTGACTGTGAGAAACACGACGGGATCAGCAAAGGAATCCATGATATCCTCAGGCCTTATTCAGTATAATAACAACACTAAAAAATTTCAGAACAAGTTATACTCAAAACAATTTGTATATCTCTAGCCCAAAAGAAATTAAAGTTCAACGAGAATGATCATATTCAACCCTCAAAATGAGAAAGTTTAGTAATTTAGTAAATACTTATAAAGCTTCCAGAAAGAACAAACAGAGGAAGGAACAAGCAAAGCATTAGGCCGGCACACATTGGCTTTCAGAGGAAGATAACCGGACAGATGATTTAGTGAATGAAAGAGTACAAAGACTATGCTTAGTAAATCATTATTTTTTCTTCTTTCGCCTCCTCTCCTCTCATTGATTCGCTTCAGATCAAACAAGTCTCCTCAAGTATCGATCATAATTCGCTTCAACTTCGGCAAGTCTCGACATGTTTTCTTCACATCGACGATTTTCTAACTCGCTTTGTTGTTTCCTTTGGCCTCCTCCTTCAGGTTGCTCGATTTGCAATAAACTTGGAACATAAACGCACCAATCTTGCCAACAGTTGTGGTCTCCAGGTTCTCCAAGGATTTTTAGCTGTCTAATGTATCCAGCATCTCCAATAATGTTAAACTTATCAGAACCTCCATCATCAAAACCCATGGCTATTTTCTTCTCCTCGTCAATGAAGAAACTCTCGCCTAACTGTGGAGCGCTCATGATGTCAGGTCCACTATGCAATGTCAAGAACTTGCTCCATGACAAATCTTCGGCTTCAATCTTAGTACTAATCCATATGACACACTCATGTGGTTCTGATACGTAGTGGTTAACTAAAACCGCAAGCTTCTCCTCTCTAACGCATGATAAAACCACCTCATAGTGATCAAGCTCATCTATAAACGGTAGAGGCAGAAGCTGCCCAAATCTCTCTTTTGTAAAATCAAAACAGATTATACTATCAGCCGTGTCATCATCGTTGTCATCGTCTAAGTTTCTTTCCGCAGCCAACCAGTAAGCGTTACCTTTAAGAGAGACTCCACCGTTACAAGGGTCTATAAGCCAGTGTGGAGTGACATCAAGAGTTGTCCATATACCAGATTCGAAATTGTAAATCTCATACCAGAAAAATTGGTATTCAGGTTCACGATCGTAGTAATCTATAAACCTCAAGAGTTTAACGCAGCTACGACTAGATTTTCCCTTCTTATCCTCGTATCCGAGAGCGTAAGTGAACTCGTCCCAGCCGTTTTTGGTATGAGAACATCTGGGTTTGATCCACTTTTTCTCCATCAAATATGGATTCCAAACCAAAAGCCTAGGATCATCTTCCAACAAGCATAGTAATAATAAACCTTCGCAGTGATAGACTTCTGATACTTTGACTTGTTCGTTAAGTTTTCCTTTATGCTCCAAAGATGGTTCTCCTTCGCTGACGAAGATGCTCGTTAGATAAATATTGTTATTCACCATTGTGATCATCTGAGACTCTCCTTCCTTTGCTGCTGTAGAAGATGCTTTACCAAAGTGCATCTTCCTAAAGCTCTGAGTTTTGGATAAAACGTTCCACTTATTGCATGTTAATTGTACTTCTCTCATAGAATTCAAAGGAACCCTAGACAGAATCTCCATAACCAAATCACTTGGAAGATTAGAGATCATCTTCAATTTGCCACAATGGGATCTTTTTTCTTTTTCGTTTCCTCTAATTTTTGCTGCTGAGGGAAAGTGTACGTCCAAGGAAGACACATAAACCCTAAACAAATATGGGCCAAAAGTGGGCTTCAGTATCTAGTCAAGCTTTTTTTTTTTAATGTTATAAATCTTGCAAAGAGCAAGTTAATTCATCCGAAGGCTTGTCCATGGACCAACTTTATAAATAAATTAAATTTCATTGTTTTGTTTTTGTTTTTGTATTTTATTTTATATATTAATAGTTTTATTAGAGTTTAATCCACATTTAACGCAAATATTTTTTGAAAAGATTTAAAATTTCATATTTTTTAAAATAAAATTTTATGATTTTATCAATTTTATTGTATTAGAAATTCATTATATTTTTTTAGTTTTGATTTTAAAATTTTACTATGGTTTAGACATAAGGTTTGGTTTTATTATTATTTTTGAGTATTTTTAAATATTCTGAGTTTATGTTTCAATCAATTGAATTTCCATCTAATATTTTTTCGACTTTTTCAGACAATTTCCATCTAATATTTAAGCAAAGACAAAGGTACATGAATATTGCCACCTGCAAATAATAATGATAATAATAATAATAATATACAAGTTCCATCTAATATTCACAAGAAGCAAGAGCCAGAGGGGAGTTAACCTGTTTCATCATCATGAATCATTAATATTTCAAACATAGCTTCAAGGGGCTTTTTAGTGTACATATCAGAAAATAAGTAATTTGTTGTGAATAGAAAATAAGTAATTTGTTGTGAATAGAAGAGAGATAAAAGAATTGGTGATGTTTATTTCAATGAATAAAGGCTCCTTTATATAGGAGTACAAGAACTTGGAGAACAAGTAAAACCTAGAGTACAAGTAATTCTAAAAGCTACTACGAGATGGACCTTATAATGGGCATCCATATTATTATTCATAACACTCCCCCTTGGATGTCCATTATAATGGAATGGTTCGTAATGCGTTTAAGATGTTGCCTCATTAAAAACCTTACCAGGAAAACCCAATGGGAAAAACCATGGTTAAGGGAAAAAGAGTGCAACACGCAATTACTCCCCCTCTTGAGTACACGTGTTGAGATCTTTGAGACGGCATAGCCCGATCTGATGAACTAACTTCTTGAAAGTAGAAGTAGGTAGCGCCTTTGTAAATAAGTCAGCCAAATTATCGCTCGAACGGATCTGTAGAACATGTATATCGCCGTTCTTCTGTAGATCGTGTGTGAAGAAGAATTTTGGTAGAATGTGCTTTGTTCTATCACCTTTAATGTATCCGTCTTTGAGTTGTGCGATGCATGCTGCATTGTCATCATACATAACTGTTGGAGCTTCTTTCCCTCCAGAAATACCACAATCTTCTTTTATATGATGAACGACAGATCTTAACCATACACACTCGCGACTAGCTTCATGGATGGCTAAAATCTATGCATGGTTAGAAGAAGTAGCGGTGAGAGTTTGCTTCATAGATCGCCAAGAAATGGCAGTACCTCCGCAAGTGAACACATATCCGGTTTGCGATTTAGCAGTATGGGGATCGGATAAGTATCATGCGTCTGCAAAGCCAATTAGGCCTTCCTTGGATAAGTTAGAAAAGAATAAGCCCATGTCTTTTGTACCTTGGAGGTAACGAAGTATATGCTTAATCCCATTCCAATGCATTTGAGTTGGGCAGGAGCTAAACCTTGCTAACAAATTCACCGAAAATGATATATCTGGTCTTGTGTGACTAGCAAGGTACATTAATGCTCCTATTGCACTTAAGTATGGTACTTCAGGGCCAAGAACCTCTTCATTGTTTTCTCGACGACGGAATGGATCCTTTGACACATCAAGTGATCTTACAACCATTGGACTACTCAAGGGGTGTGCTTTATCCATATAGAACTTTTTGAGCACATTTTCTGTGTATGTTTCTTGATGTACTAGAATTCCATTCTTTACATGTTCAATTTGTAGTCCTAAACAAAATTTTGTTTTCCCAAGATCTTTCATCTCAAATTCTTTCTTCAAATACTCCACTGTATATGAAATCTCTGCAGGAGTTCCAATAATATCAACATATACTGCAATTATCACAAATCCTTTCTCAAATCTCTTTATAAAGATGCATGGACTAACACGGTCATTTTTGTAGCCTTCTCTTAACAAGTATTCACTAAGGCGATTATACCACATACGCTCTGACTGTTTTAGTCCATAAAGAGATCGATTTAGTTTTATGAAGTATTGTACTCGGGAATTCGATTTTACTACTTCAGATAGTTTAAATCCTTATGAGGTTTCCACTTTAAAAACTTCTGGAAAAGAGTACAACCACACATCATCACATTTCTCCCCCTGGAAGCATCATCTCCAAGATATGCATTCTAACCATATATTATCTTTTGGGAATTACTATAAGCATAACCTTATTGAATAACTCAAATGATTATCATATGATCTCTTAGATCATTGGACTTTTGGTCCATGTCATCCTTTTCACATAAAAGGTCATTCATTCCGTTTCTTTACAATCCAATCTAGGTCTTTGTGAGAACCCTTGTGCTAATACTGTTTTGCACCTCACAATTTCATCTCATCAATTCTTTCACATAAAGACCTCTTCATATTTCTCGCATAAAAACTTATTTATGCGCCACTGGTATCATTAGGTGTACGGACTACTGGTCCGAATACCCTTTTCTTTCCAAGAGATTTTAACTTTGCATCTATTGTTTCTTTCCCTTTTGGCCAATCATTACTTTGTGTACACTTTTCAATAGATGACTTGTGATCCTCATTCTCATCAACTGCTACATTTCATGCATAAATCTTAACGACGTCGATTTGATATCGGTTCCATATTTTTCCATATATGACATAACTATTTGAGATTTCTTTATTCTCAGGTACCTGAATTTCTTTCTTGTCATGTTTACCATCTCTTCTTGAGATCCTTAATATCATTCCTCGGTCTTGCCATTCTCATTCATGCTCCTTTTTTCCGAGGATTATTATATTTAGAACCGATATGTCTATCACGCTTCATGCGCTTTTTAGACTCACTAGCAGTTTGATATTGTCCTTCTGGGACATCCAATTTAACTGGAGCATTTACAGCTGGTACGTGACTTTGTCACTCTATTAGGGTCAGTTGAAGCATATGACAACAAATTGCTTAACCAATCTACTTTATCTTTCGTACATTCATTTTCTCTTCTATTCACGCTCTTTAGTACGAGGATCATAGATAATTCATTTCTTTTCCAGATGTTTATTTTCTCTCCCTAAAGTTGGATAAATTGACTCATTAAAAGAGTCTAATCATCAATGGAGAATCATATCCAACATATATTTATAACCTCCTTTGAGGTCCCATCTTTTGTATTGTGGTGGAGCAACTTATCCAACTTCTCTAGATGGGGATTTATGGTTCCTGACCCAAAAACCAATTTGATGGGGAGAGATATTTTACTTTATGGCTATATGTGAATCAATGCTGCTCAGTTTCACCAGTATTACCAATTAGTCTCACACACTTTAAGTTGCGGATTTATGACAAGGATACATACATACGACAATCTTATCGATGTGTTAATATATAAACATATGGTGGATGATCAGTCCGCCAGTGGGTGATCAAGCCCACAAACATTTCCTTGTATACTTTCCATAAATTAAATAGATTCCAAATCTATTTTGGCTGGTGAAATTGTTTTATCGTATTGCCTTGTGAGCAAGCAGCATATAGCAGATCATTCGTAAGAATCTCTGGTTCTTCAACGAATGTCGCATCATTACAAAACCGGGATGGCATAACCGGTTTGCCAAAAATTAAACTTTCAGTAAACTTCTGGTTTACTATAACATTTATCTCCATTTTAATAATATGTGTGTAGTAGTGTAGTACAATTCAATAGATAATGCATGTATTTTCTCCAAAATACATTTATTGCCTCGGGTATTACTTCTATTGAAGGCATTCAACATTTCCCTTATTGTCTCAACATGATTAAATTTAAAATCCCTTTGGATTTCTTTATAAATGATTCATCAAGTCTATTTTCAGTGTGAACATAATCTTCAGGATGTTCCACTTAGTACTTAGAATGGATGTGGGATTCTCTAGTTCTCCCCCTCGAGATAGTAACACTCCAGGTTCATCTATCTCGAATTGAATCCCACGAAATCAACAACATACCCAACTTAGGTCATGTGTATCTTAGATTCTTTTGACCTTTGAGACTTGGAAAAATATAACGCATTAATGATTTCAAATTGCGTTCACATAGGAAATTCGCTCTTCTAGAGCTGTCAATAATCTTTATAAAACCTGACATTGTACTCACACAAATTTCTTTCATCATCACATATTGTTACCATCATTATTTTCTCACTTCTGGTGAAAATATGATTTTTGAAAGAAACTCATGGGGTCGACCTTGACCATATCTATATTCATATCCACATATACGTCTACTTACTCCTCATGTATTGTCATTACCGTGGTACTTTTCTTTTTCAATAAGATAAAATATAAACTCATAGTACGTCTCAAACACTTTTCATGATATTGTGTCTCCAGAACAACAATATTTGCATGAACGATAGAGCATGACTTCTAGAACATCTCTATATGAGTACTTATTCACAGACTTAAAGTCTTATAATCTTATATTAACCAATCAAGATGAGTTTATGACTATATCACATTCTGGTGATCATATATTTCTTTCGCATTAATGTTCCAAAGAACATGTGGATATTTTACGTCAAACCACCAATATCCAAAACCTCATGAAATTTGATGACAAAAAAATATGATCATGAACTTTAAACTTATAATCAAATTACACATGCTATAAAACTACATAACTGATGTTTGCGTTTTACGCACCAATTAACCTAATGTGCACGCTACCACAATCGAATGGTATGTCGATGTAGCACTTTAGGATCGAATCCACAGGGAGCTAGTGACCTATAACACCAAGAATACACAAAGTTCCTTAATCTAAGCAAATACAAGATATTTGGGTTTTTTACTAACAACCTAAGCGAAACAAAAATAAGGAAACTAAAGTGTAAATGAATTAGATAACAAAAGTGCAATAAAACAAGAACAAACCATTCACTAAGCAAGATCCTAAAGTTCACAAAAACAGAGTAAAAACAGAGATGGTAAAAGACTAAGTTCCTTGGGTTGAGATTTCGGTTTGGGTGATCATTATTTAGTTCAGAAGCATTTAGTAAACAATGAGTGATTTCTTAGGCTAAGAACAACGATTCAAGTTAATCCACTCTCGTGATAATAACCCTATACCTATCAAGCATTAACATCAACTCTCGTTGGCAATTTCAAGATAGCTATGCAATAAGATCAAGTTCTTACTACCACTAAACACCTTAAACATCAACTCTCGTTGGCTAAGAATGTAAAGCACTTGATAGAGATTCAAACATAAACTACACCTCTCGGTGCTAGCAACATTTAAGATCAAGGAGTTGATTGGCCATTTCAATCCTAGCATTAAGAACATCTAACAAGTAAGGAATCATTAATCCCAAGTTCTAAACAACCTAAACCATTTCTAGATCACCCTCACCTTAGCTCAACCCCAGAAACTTAAAGAACTACTCAATAGACTTGATAATAACAAAGCAAAACATAATTAAGAAGACAGAAATGAAGAACAAGAGGAAACTAAAAGAAGAACTCAAACCAAACTTGAAAAGGAAAAATAATGTTTTGATCTAGATCCAAAAATGGATCAAGAAGTAGATCATGCCTCTCCACATACACCAAGAGGTCTTAAATAATAGAAAATAAAGTGTCTTGGTCGACCTCAGAACATGGGAGGGTCTACAAGCCAAAAGAAAAAGAGAAAAAGTAGCATGTGGAAAAAAGTTGGTCGCACAGCTACGTATGGACCCAGTTGTGTGACGTCGCTGTGGAGATTCTTGATCCACAGCGACGTATGGACCCAGCTGTGTGACGTCGCTGTGGAGATTCTTGATCCACAGCTACGTCAGGACCCAGCTGTGGGACGTCGCTGTGGCTCACGCATATTAAGTCACATTTGTACAGCGACGTGCAGACCCAGCTGTACGATGTCGCTGTGCATCTCCTGCGTCTACAGCTACGTTGGGACCCCGCTGTAGCACCCAGCTGTAGCTTCCTGGTCCGATCCTTAGCTGTTTTCCACTTTGTTTGAGTGTTCTTTTGGTCCCTACCTCCTCCATATCATTTAGGTGCTTCATCATGTCTTCCACCACCTACAAAAAGAGAAAAACAAAGCACATGCACTCCTAATGATGCTTAAATGCATTATCTAAAGCTAAAACACAATAATGTTGTCTAAATGCTTTTCCTAAAGCTAAATCACATTCTTAATCATGCCTAAAAACACTCAAAAACACAACACATCAACTCCCCCAAACTTGTTTCTTTGCTTGTCTTCAAGCAATCAACAATGAGAACAAAGGGGAGAGGTTTGAAGTTGGAGACTCATAACCAAAGAAATTTAGCAAGCCCTCAATATGATGTCCTTAGAAAATGATAGTATGTTGCATGAACAAACAATCTAATCCACTCTAATTTCTCTAGGCTTATCAACACACCAAATCTTATTCTCTTAAGCACATTGTCAAGAATCAACTAACTCAACATTCCACCAACTCCTAAATTCATTCATTCATCAAAGTGCAGTCTCACAAATGGGGGTTTGATCTTGATCAATTGGCTTGGCATAAAAAGGCTTCAAATAGTGTTTAGAGGAACGTCATAAATTCATATTTGGTGGCTAACTCTCAAGGAAAAGGAATGCTAGACATAATGCAAAATGTAGCAAGACAAGAACAATTTATGCATACAACTTTAACTCTCATTGCCTTACCCAAATGTGTTTCCAAATCCCATCCCAAATTTAACCAATCTCTCTCCTCTCCCAAACTTAACCATTTGACTTTTTTTCATTTTTGGTTCTTGAGAAGTTATCCTTTATATTTTCTAAGACTCTTTTCTTTATGTTTCATTTTCATTACAACTTAGAACTTTTCTTTTAATCATATCAACTCCCCAAGTGTTTCTCTCACACAAGCCTTTGGTTCTTTCTTTCTTTTCCTCCCCATTTCACTCTCTTTTTTTTTTAACTTACATTCCCAATCCCATTTTCAAGTGTTTTAACCTCTAATGCTAATCCAATAGTGAACTCCTAGACTAGCCTATGAGAGCTAATCATTGTCGTTCTTATACTTTTAAGATTTTGCACATGTAAGCATTGTCAAAAAGAGGCCTCACTCAATCAATCAAATGAAGGCTTGAAAGAAAATGGAAGGGTTCTATGGTGTGGAAACCATCCTAAGAGTGAGAATGGCCACTTGGATTAACAAAGGGTGGTAAAATGTGGTAAAAGATAATCCAAGTGTGTATATAGTGACCATGATCAAGCATCAAAATCCCATAAGTGAGAAGATTAAGTTCATTTAAGTCCACATAGATGAGTTGGTTTCAAAGTTGAGAGTATCAAACAAGACAAATGGATTTGAGTGGTGTGATCAAAACTCGAAATGTACAAGTGTTTCAAGAGTTGTTTAAGCAACATAGTATGATTATCAAGGGCATCATGTTCAGTTCTAAATCTAAATTTCTTACAAGGCAATTATATCATTGTCTCCTATGCAAATGTAAATTGAATCTATAATGCTACTAGACTCAATCCTAAAAGACAAACAAATATGAAGCTACATGTTCTTTTTTTATGTTTCAAATTCTTCAAATTTTTTTTTTTGTTTTTTCGAAAAATTATCTATTTACAATGCAAGACTCATGAAAGATGGTAAAAAATAAAGAACTAAAAATATATGTACAAGGTGGTGGTGGTGTTACCTGAAGCAGAAGGTAATAGTGTAATCCCCCAAACTTAGCTCTTGTTCGCTCATGTTTGCTCTTCGGTGGAATCCCCCCAAACTTAGCTCTTGCTCTCTTGTCCACATGCTGAAAACACACACACAAAACTAAAACAAACATAAAATTCACACAAACACACATCAGAAAAATCAAACATAAAAAAAAAATCAAAGTATATGTACAAAGGATACCATGGGACTTCCTCCCAAGTGAGCTTGTTTAAAGTCTCTAGCTTGACTATCCCCTCACTTTTTCTGGTTGGGAATGTGGCATGGCTTTGGATCACCAGGATCATATTCATCATAGAACCATCCCCTAAACTCGTTCATCCTAATCTCCTCAAAAGATATCTTCCTTGGACCATCAATGCTCATTGTTGTGGAGGAAGTTATACCAAGATGCTTGTCAAAGAGTTGTACCATTTGAAATTTTTCTTCTTCACCATCCATGGAGATTTCTTCAGTGAGACTCTCTTGTTTCTCTTTAGGCACTTCACTCTTTGTCTCTTGCTTGGAGTTGGGTTGGATATGCATTTCTTCTTTGGTTGAGAATTCATCATCCATTGAGCTCTCCTTTATGCTCTCTATGCATCCAAAAACCAAGCCATCTTCATGAGAGTCTTCAATAGTTCTTACCACAATGTCTTCTTCTTCCTTTGTGCTCCTTGCTGGATGAATCATGAGTGTTCCAACATAAACTTGTTCTTCATATCTTATCTCAAGATCTTCATCAACATTGTAACCAAGAGGTGCTTCAACTTCTCCTTCAGACATTATATCTTCTTGTAAGAACTCATCCTTGATTTGAGAATCCTCTTCATATGTTGTTTCAGCATCCCTCTCATGTTGAGACATCTTTTTTCCGAAGGCTGAAATGCTAGCGGCTAAGTTTTCAAGACTTGCACTCAGCCCAGCAAACATCTCCTTGGTACTCTCCAAACCTTGTTTCAGAAGTTGGTCCATTGTGTCCTCCTTGGATTGTTGGTTTGAATAACTCCCTTGACCTTGGAATTGTTGGTCTCCTTGGTTTTGATAAAAACCTTGATTGTTGAAAATCTCTTCTTCATTAAAGTTCGGAGAGTAATAATCCATTCCATGCTCGTACTCCATGTCCAAAGATTGATAGACCTCATCATATCCATAGTTGTATCCTTGAACAAAGTCTTCATATGAGGGATCTTCTTGATAAGTGGGTGAGCCTTCAAACCTTTGGTAGCTTGTGGGATCCCAAGATTGGTATCTCTCAGCATCTTCATATTGATACTCTTGAGCAAAGTTTCCATATGGAAGATCTTCTTGATAAGTGGATGGGCATTCAAAACTGTGGTAGCTTGTAGGGTTCCAAGCCATCCTCTCTCTTGAACTTTCTCTCTTGTGATCCAGCCCTGCAAAAAGAGCAAACACTTGAAAGAAAATCAGTAATAAAACAAACAAAAACAAAAAAGAGCTTAGTCTCAAGGAAATTTGAAATCCTAATGATAAATCGCCTAGCTCCCCGGCAACGGCGCCAAATTGATGTTTGCGTTTTACGCACCAATTAACCTAATGTGCACGCTACCACAATCGAATGGTATGTCGATGTAGCACTTTAGGATCGAATCCACAGGGAGCTAGTGACCTATAACACCAAGAATACACAAAGTTCCTTAATCTAAGCAAATACAAGATATTTGAGTTTTTTACTAACAACCTAAGCGAAACAAAAATAAGGAAACTAAAGTGTAAATGAATTAGATAACAAAAGTGCAATAAAACAAGAACAAACCATTCACTAAGCAAGATCCTAAAGTTCACAAAAACAGAGTAAAAACAGAGATGGTAAAAGACTAAGTTCCTTGGGTTGAGATTTCGGTTTGGGTGATCATTATTTAGTTCAGAAGCATTTAGTAAACAATGAGTGATTTCTTAGGCTAAGAACAACGATTCAAGTTAATCCACTCTCGTGATAATAACCCTATACCTATCAAGCATTAACATCAACTCTCGTTGGCAATTTCAAGATAGCTATGCAATAAGATCAAGTTCTTACTACCACTAAACACCTTAAACATCAACTCTCGTTGGCTAAGAATGTAAAGCACTTGATAGAGATTCAAACATAAACTACACCTCTCGGTGCTAGCAACATTTAAGATCAAGGAGTTGATTGGCCATTTCAATCCTAGCATTAAGAACATCTAACAAGTAAGGAATCATTAATCCCAAGTTCTAAACAACCTAAACCATTTCTAGATCACCCTCACCTTAGCTCAACCCCAGAAACTTAAAGAACTACTCAATAGACTTGATAATAACAAAGCAAAACATAATTAAGAAGACAGAAATGAAGAACAAGAGGAAACTAAAAGAAGAACTCAAACCAAACTTGAAAAGGAAAAATAATGTTTTGATCTAGATCCAAAAATGGATCAAGAAGTAGATCATGCCTCTCCACATACACCAAGAGGTCTTAAATAATAGAAAATAAAGTGTCTTGGTCGACCTCAGAACATGGGAGGGTCTACAAGCCAAAAGAAAAAGAGAAAAAGTAGCATGTGGAAAAAAGTTGGTCGCACAGCTACGTATGGACCCAGTTGTGTGACGTCGCTGTGGAGATTCTTGATCCACAGCGACGTATGGACCCAGCTGTGTGACGTCGCTGTGGAGATTCTTGATCCACAGCTACGTCAGGACCCAGCTGTGGGACGTCGCTGTGGCTCACGCATATTAAGTCACATTTGTACAGCGACGTGCAGACCCAGCTGTACGATGTCGCTGTGCATCTCCTGCGTCTACAGCTACGTTGGGACCCCGCTGTAGCACCCAGCTGTAGCTTCCTGGTCCGATCCTTAGCTGTTTTCCACTTTGTTTGAGTGTTCTTTTGGTCCCTACCTCCTCCATATCATTTAGGTGCTTCATCATGTCTTCCACCACCTACAAAAAGAGAAAAACAAAGCACATGCACTCCTAATGATGCTTAAATGCATTATCTAAAGCTAAAACACAATAATGTTGTCTAAATGCTTTTCCTAAAGCTAAATCACATTCTTAATCATGCCTAAAAACACTCAAAAACACAACACATCAATAACTTAATCAATCAACATCATTCACCAGTTCGTTACTATTATATTATTGAAATATTAAGAAAATAAATCAAATTTCATAAAATCTGGAATATAAACTATATATAAAGTATATTTTTTTTTTTAAATCTCACAAAGAGGGAAAGTGTATATAAACTTGCCATATATTTATATTGTAAAAATATACTTGTCGTCACTTATATATATACGTAAACTCTGATGATAGAAACTAAAAAAATGGGTATATATATACGTAAACTCTCACAATATAAATTTGTATAAAGGTAAACAAAATTGGAAAATATAAAATATGTTAAATATTTTAGAAATAGAAATTTACCCATCTTATTAAATCAAAGGTTTAAAATTTTGGAAATTCAATGCAAAGAAATTTTTTTATTTTAATAGGTAATATAGCATAATATAGATATGATTCCATTAAGATGAACCATAAATTAATAATAAACATGATTTAAATACATGATTAAATCATGACAAATATCAATAAATTATTATTCTAGATAAGTATTGATAATCATCTCTATTATGAATAAGATCAGAGATCATAATCGTGAAGGCATATCCTATCATAACGATATTCAGAGA
This sequence comes from Orychophragmus violaceus, assembly GCA_030180135.1. Lineage (NCBI taxonomy): Eukaryota > Viridiplantae > Streptophyta > Magnoliopsida > Brassicales > Brassicaceae > Orychophragmus > Orychophragmus violaceus. The sequence continues at coordinate 10,194,990 of CM058235.1, read as the reverse complement.
AGATATCACTTATCATCCCAGAATAAGACATAAACATAAAAAAAAATAAAGAACAAGAGACTATCGTGCTATCGATAAATAATATTTTGATTAAGTATCGATAGAACTGAATCCATTCTTACGAATCATGAGTTGATAATAAACATGATTCGAAAAATGACTAGACTAGAAAAAAAAAAGATTACTTTAAAACTGCCTACCTTCTAACTCTAGTGATTAGAAAATCATGCTGATAACGTGTTGTGAATAGAAGAGAGATAGAAGAATTGGTGATGTTTATTCCAATGAATGAAGGCTCCTTTATATAGGAGTACAAGAACTTGAAGATCAAGTAAAACCTAAAGTACAAGTAATTCTAGAAGCTACTACGAGATGGGCCTTATAATGGGCATCCATATTATTATTCATAACATAATTGTTATTGTGTTTTGTTATTAAAGATCATAGCAGACCTTCACCATTGGAAAACAATAAAATCTTATTCAAAGCGAAAGACTTTGTGAATGAAAGACTACATACTACATAGAGTGAATTGCACTCACTGTATCTTTCTATCTTTTTCACTGCAATTTAGTATCTTTCCAATTGATTTTGCATTTATGTATCTTTTTTTGTAGGACCCACCATCAAAAAGACCATTTATCCTCACACTTTCTTTTTCACCTATTTTTTCTTTTCCTTCCACAGAAAATCAATCCATTTCTTTTCTTTATTATTTTTTTTTTTCTTTTTCTTTCTCTTCTCTTTCTTACTTTTGCATTTATTTCACCCCATTTTTTTTTGAACGGTGGATATCATGCAATGGGTGAGGTTTCCGGTCATATAGACCGCCGAAATGGAGTTAGAAACAGTCGATCTACCGGAATTAAAAAAAATAAAAAAACGGACTTAATACGGAGATTGCAAATGGATAGTTGAGTCTTTATCCATGTGGATACTACAAAAATTGCGAATGAATATCCATCCATGAGGATACTACAATGGTCATATACATGCAATGTGCTTAATATGGGTAGGAAGTATCCAATGAAAATGTAGTTTATGAATGGATAGTGGTCTACACATACTCTATGTCCACAAATTCACAATCATGTGGACTCTTAACCAACTTTTGTCCATTAGACCCGTACTTTGTGTCCACGGATCGCAATAATGATAACTTTTGACCACCGATTGTGATCGTCCAACATGCTTTTGTGTCCATGAATAGTCATATGTTAAAACATCTTGTTAAGCATCTTGTCCATCATCATTCATGTTAAACCATCTTGTCCATCATCATTCATGTTAAACCATCTTGTTAAGTAACTTGTCCACGAATAATCATATGTTAAACGTTTACCATCGTCCACGTGGATACTACCACATACTGTGGACATCTTGCCACAAATTCTCTTCTGAACAACGTTTAGCACATATTGTGGACATCTTGTCCATCATCATTCATGTTAAACCATCTTGTTAAGCGTCTTGTCCACGAATAATCATATGTTAAACGTTTACCCATGGTAAACATGGTCTACACATACTCTATGTCCACAAATTCACAATCATATGAACTCTTAACCAGCTTTTGTCCGTTAGATCCGTACTTTGTATCCACGAATCATAAGCGTTTACCCATGGTAAGAATCATGTTAAGCATTTTGTCCATCATATGTTAAACCATCTTGTTAAGCATGAGATGTGATAAGGTTCCAAATTCTTGTTGAGCATCTTGTCCACGAATAGTCATATGTTAAACATTTACCCATGGTAAACATATTTTTGGATTCATCATTCATGTGATCGTCTAACATCATATGTTAAATCATCTTGTTAAGCATCTTGTTCATCATAAGTATCCACGTGGATGGATAAACTATCCATTCGCAATTTTTTTTTAAGTCCAAATTTTTTTTTTTGGATTTCCGATAGATCGATCGATTCTCTCTCCATTCCGACGATCTATAAGTCCGAAAACCTCACCCAATTCATCCTATCCACAGTCCAAAAAACGTGGGGTAAAAATTAATGCATAAAGTAAGAAAGAGAGTGTAAGAGAAAAGAAAATAATAAATAAAAAAAAATCGGATGGATAGAAGATGAATTGTGGATAGCTTTATATAATTAACTATCTATAACTAAAAGACAAAAAAACAAGGTTAAATGGTCATTAACCACCACTAAAAGACAAAAAAAAGATACACAATTGCAAAAAGAATTTGAAAAATACAAGATTGCTATTACTTTCTAAAAAATGTATACTTAGTGCAATTAATCCATACTACATAGACTACGCTTAGTAAAGAGTAGATATTATTTTCTTCTTTCGCCTCCTCTCCTGCATATTTTTTTCTCATTGATTCGCTTCAGGTCCTACAAATCTCATCAAGTATTGATCATAATAATAAAAAAAAAAACTTAATTTCATTATAGACTAGCAAGTGATCAACCAATTTAAGAGCATCTCCAATGTATTACACTATTTTTATTCTAAAAAGGTGTAATTCTAAAATGGCGTTTGATTTCTTTATGATGTATTACACCATTTTTTATACCAAAAAAATATTTTAAATATATTTTTACTTTATTTGTAATTGCTAATAATATACATTACTTATAAAATTTACAAATTATCCCATTAAGGAGAAGGACTTGGGACACTAACACGTTTCAAGTTCGATCCACCTATTATGCAAAACTAAAACATATTTTTTTGGACACTACATGGATATGGGATCATTGCTTTCGGTCCATTTGAATATCCAGAGAAAGAGTTTATCCATGAAAAACACTTCTCTTTGGAAATTAGTCTGAATAGGCTCGGATACTCAAATTAATAAAAAAAATAAAAAAAGATTTGACATTAGAATTGAGTTTGGTGTAGTATTTGATGTGTACTAAGAGTTGAGAATTCAGATCTTAATTTAAGAGCAACTTCAACCCAAGTATCTACATGAGTATGTTAGCATTATTAAAATAAATAAATTGAGAATAGAAGATAGAGAATGAGAAAAAGAAAAGAGAAGATTCTTCATTAAGAACCCCAACAAAAATGAAACTCACTTAACAATTGTCATTCTATGATTGATTTCTTTTTCTTTTAAAGCTAAAATTTAATTAGATAATTAAACTAATTTAGAATTATTATTATTTTAGTTGGTAAGAAACCCAATTGAGTTTCTAACTGTTAGAGTTGCTCTAAAAATTCAACATTTTAAATAAATAAAATTACTGTTGACAAAAAAAAAATAATAATCAAATTACTCAAAATGCTTATACAGCTTCTTTGAGGTCAAATTGATTTCCGGATCAGTAAAAAGGAAAACAGGAAAATGAGAGCCTCAATTAATAAATAACTAGTGTTTTGTTTTTTGTTTTTTTAGCTTTAATAAACAATTAATGTTTTTTTTTTTTGTCAACGGGTCGGCCTTATATTGAAACAACATGAGTATACAATAAAACCCATACAGAGAAATAAAACAGGCTTAACAAGACCCAAACTGAAAAAACAAAAAAAACAGATAAGCGCAACGAGCACACGTGTCAGCCTTCAGTCGACATCAACATGCAATCGCCGGAGGAAGTCGCCGGAAGACCGCCGGAATGTCGGGACTCTGCAATTAAAGTTACCCACGCTGCCGATCTATGCTTTCCACCAGAAGACCATCAAAGAAGAACCGCAAGAGGAGGAAGAGAAGCTTCAACTTCTGACCGGAAAACATCGAACCAAAGAAGCTACATCGCCGCCAAACTCAACAGAGATATGGCTGTTGACTCCAAGCCAAGGTGGAAACACGACATAGATATTACTCTAAGAGGACGAGGCACCGATAGAGAGGAAGAAGATAACCGGGATCGATGACGGAAAGACGCGCCAGGAAAGGAGATCGTCGAAGCTCCGATGTTAATCGGAAAGTGCTCAACTGGGAGCAATCCGGCGAGGAGCCGGAAACCTTATTCAATCAAACAAAAAGCCGATCGGGATAGATATCAAACATGACCGGCAGAAAGAACCAAACGATGGGGAAAAAAGATTTCTGGATCAAAGGATTGAAAAAGGAATACAGAAATCAGAAAAAAAAACCCCTGGGGAACAAGGATCTGAGTTTCCTCCTCTGAAAGATCGAGATGGAGAAGAAGAGGAAGGAGATCCTCGAGAGGATTCTCTCGCTCTAAGAGAAGAGAAAAACTTTCTTTATAATAAACAATTAATGTTGTCACCTCGAAAAAACCACAACGGATTTTTCTGTTCTTTCCTTTTTTTTGTTAGGATAAAAGAAATTTTTTTTTTTTGGTCTAAAGGATAAAAGAAAATATTAATCTGTTTTGTGTAAATTAAAAAAACGGAAAAAAGGAAACTTGGGACCGAAGACTGATCTTATGACCTAGACGCGTTCATAGCGTATATATATATTTGTCGAGACTTCACCAAAGTTATTGCGAATTCTCAGATTTTACTTTCTAACTTTTATTTAGGTTTTATTTTTCCGCTTAAAGGAATCAATCGTTCACCAAAGTCACTGCGAATTCTCAGAGTTCCCCTAAACTCTAAGAAGAATCGATCGATCTATTTCAATGGCGGGGACAGAGTTGTACTTCGAAAAGTTTCTAGGAAAAGGTTCGTTCGGTTCAGTAAGCCTCTTCAAGTACAGAGGACGACGCGACGGCAAGACACTTTACGCCGCGGCTAAAATTTCCGACGATAAACATGCCGACTCCCTGTACAGAGAGTTTCAAATCCTGTCTGAATTCAAAGGATGTTCGAGAATAGTCCAGTGCTATGGGACCAAAGTGCAAGAGAGACTCAACGAGCAAGGTTGCTTAGAGTACAAGATTCACATGGAGTACGCACCAGGAGGAAGCTTGAAGAGTTTCACTAACCAATTCAAAGACAGGAAGTTGCCTGACGCTTTGATCAGAGAGTTTACTCGTATGCTTCTAGAAGGCTTAGCCACAATCCACGGACACGGGTATGTTCACTGCGATCTCAAACCGGCAAACATCCTCGTTTTTCCGAGTTGTGGTGCGTGGATATCGTCTTACGAATTGAAGATTTCGGATTTCGGGTTGTCGAGAAGAGATGGAGACAGTAGCTGGTGGCAACCTCGTCGTCCTTTTGCGGGAACATCGATCTACATGTCTCCGGAATCGGTTTCTCACGGGGAGACAGGGAAAGGACTTGATTTGTGGTCTTTGGGATGTGTTGTACTAGAGATGTACACAGGGAAGAGACCTTGGTGGCATAAAGATTACGAATTGGAGGATCTCAAGAAGTGTTACGGGCCACTGATTCCGCATGATCTTCCATGTGATGCAAAGCTCTTTCTGATGACTTGCTTCTCGCCTGAGGCTGATGATAGAAAAGACGCCTCGGCTTTGTTGAAGCATATCTTCTTGCGTGGAGATGATAGTAGTAAGATAACAGAGTCTCCCATGAATGCAAAGACTGATAATCCGAGGAAAATCGATCTGGCGTTAGAGAAAATTAGACAGAGGTTTTCGGAAATCAGGTCTATTTGTGTGTAGGCTCTGAATCAGAAACCTAATCTCGTTATTGTTCAGTTCCAAGTTTGATTTGATTAGTAGAATTATGTGGGAACAGTTTTTGTTTTGAATGTCACTGGTATTGGTCCGTGTATTATGACTTTGTTCTATAAAAAATCAATGGGAATACACATTGACAAGTTCTGTCGGAAAGAATCAACAAGGTAAGACTGATCAAGAATTAAGACATTGTTTACATTATACAGAAGTTCTGTTAAGCTATTAAGAGTTTGATACATACTTGCAAATCAATATATGTTAGTAATCTTCTTAACTACAGAACAATAGTTTATCTTCCTAACAAGACTTATTCAGCTTCTACAACACTACAACGTTATCTCTTCTTCTTCTTCGTTCCCCTCAGTGGCTCCAAATCTGAAGCTACTCTCAAATCTTTAAACTTCACAAGAACAGATCTCTTTCCAAACGAATGCCATAGCTTCTCCACTATATATCATGAAATTTCATTCTCGACCTGTAAAATGTACCAACTATGTACCTAGAGCAATCTGCAGCTTATTTGCGAGTAACAGGCGGGACCTTGTGATCCTTTCGTGCATTTACATTGTTGAATTTTGGTTGTAAATTGTGACTTGTAAGTGTACAGTTTCTTACTTTCTTTGATATTAGCCTTGTGAACTGGAAAGAATTACAACGAAAAGTTCAAAGGAACTGGAAATAATTGCGAATCATAAAGCTTAGTGGTATAACCACCACCACCAACATCAGAGGAACCACTTTATTTGTTCTCTAATAGAAACCACTACATTAGCTTAGCATAGAAATGGCATAGCTTTCAACAAGGTAAAATCAACATTGCAATGAATAACGTCATCACAGTGCAATGTGCAAATTACATGTACATATACTAATAAATCCCAACCAGTCTTATTGTGTTAGGTTAGGAGAAGAGAAGATCATCAAAACCAAAAACCTCAGACGAATTACTGTTCTTCCATGATCCATTATAAAGCTTCAAATAAATTGATTAGTCAACTGCTTTAGTATCGTTCGACGAAGAGGCCTCACCAGATTCAGTGTGTTCATGGTTATGATCATGATCATGGTGATGGTGATGATGGTCGTTGTTATCTTCATCTTCTTCACTGTCATCCTCATCAAAGGGCTTTTGTTTGTGAAAGATACAGCATTTCTTAGAACTCTTCTTCTGCATGAACTCGTTATCTACAGTCCCGTCTTTCCATGAAACTTTCTTCTTTTTCCTGTTCAACCGAAGCACTAATCTTTCTGTCGGCTGTGACTGAGAAACAGGGTTTTCTAAGATGACAGAGGTTGTCGCTGAAGAAGAAGGCCTGGTCGCTGTGCTCATGGTTCAAATGTAGCTTCTGATATCTGCGTTGGGAGACAAAAAGAAAGAATGAATGATCAATTCTTGGCTGCTAAAGACTTGTTTCTTTATTCTAGATTCTGTAAAGCCAACATCTCACAAGGAACAAGAACATAGAAGGCTAATTCTGAATAAGTAACGACAACATGCTTAAACCTAAATAAATGCTAACAATTAATTACTCAGCAAGTGAAAATGGCGATGAATGGCAAGAGCTAAAAACACAAACATCAGTTCACGGCACACGAGTGGTTTCTGAAAAGATTACTGGGAGAGATGTATGAGAAGTCACAAACTGACTAATAGAAAGAAAGCAGCGAAACCCTGAATCACATGAAGCAAAAGTTTAAGAATGAGGACGACACATGGAACAGAGTGAAGCCTAAATTCCAATCCTGAACTCAAATGGTTCAAGATGAGTCACAGGAAATGTTAGCTCGTCTTGTAACCATTAGAAAAACTTTTAAGCTTAAATTGGATTGACCAAAAAAATCGTGAATCAATCCAGAACAGACAATCACAGAGAAAAAGAAACCCAAAAGAGACAAAGGCGTGTCTTCTCTCTCGAGAGAGAGAATCTTAGACGAATTTAGGGTTTCATTCTTCTGGATCAAATAGATCCTATTTCTAAACGAAACCCTACAAATTTAATTCTAATCGAAAATGTTAAAATTGAGAATCAAATAGCACAATTCAATTATCCTACTAGACGATAGATCTCTCTCCCAGGCTAATTTTTCGACGATCCTATATCTGGTTTCGAACAGCTCGAATCAATAGCAAACCCTAACTCTACCAAAACAAAAGGATTCAATAGAAGATAGATAATTGACGGAAAGATTCAGAGAAGTAAATCGAAACAAACCTTGAACAAGTCCTCTCTGTTCTACGATCGCCCGAGCTATTCCAAGTTCCAAGGATAAATAGAGAAGATGCTTTGTTGAACGAATGTTGATGGACAGAAGAATCTCCGGAAACAAAAAAAAAAAAAAAAAAAAAAAAAAAAAAAATTTGGTCCCGTAGAAGCAATGTTTTTAAAACCGGACCGGCGACTGAACCGGTAAAGTTTTGGGGTCATGGGTTGATATGGTTCGACCGGGTTCGATCGGATTCGACCAGATTTAATGATAATTTAAAAATAATATATATATATATATAATATGTTATTAATTTCAAACTATCAAATAAGACACTTAAATAATCATAATTTTTAATAACATGTGTAACAATTATTAAAAATTGTTTCAAAAGTTTAAATGTTAAATTATAACGTACATATTTAAAAGATGTTGAAATATAGACCAAAAGACGTTCTGAAACACTTCAAAAGAACAATTTATTTTCAAGACATATTATTCACCAACATATACATCATGCCTCTTAGATGCATAATTTTTCTTTCTATGTTATTCGTCCATTGAAAGAAGAGATAAGATATAATAACACATTTAATCTTACTTTTAAATAAATATTTACAATTAATATAGTTATATTTGATTGTTTAGGAAAGAAAAAATAATTAAAAAATATAAAATAATATTTTTTATAAAACCGGTTTGATACCGTTCAATGAGTCGCTGGTTTTCGGTTTTTTGGCGGTTCAATCCGGTTTTTTAACCGGTTCAACTACTATTGGGTTTTATAATCAACCCAACCCGGGTATGCTTCCGGTTCGCGGTTCAACCCGGTCCGACCACCGGGTCGGTCCGGTTTTAAAAACACTGCGTAGAAGCTTCCCTTCTATTTTTCCAAAAAAAAGTTTTTAAATTTGTTTTTCTTTAAAAATAATTTAGAAACAATTGTTTTTTATATATCTTAGACCAGGTTCATCGTTTCTTAAGAGCATGTACAACGCTACATACTCGGTTCGATTTCCGAGCAAAGTTTTTTATTAGTTTTTTATTCTCCGAAAATTTTTTTGTTTAAAAAAAAAAAAAGCAACCAATGACAATCGACCATGTGAGGCCGTGCGTAGGAGATCGCGCCGGAATAAGTTCTTAAATAAGAGCTTTAGCAACTCGGTTGCTAACTATTCACAAAAAAAAAAAAAAAAAAAAATTCGGTTATCGTGTCAACAACCTTGCGTTGTATTTGGTCTTAGGTGAAATCTATTTAAAATAAATGAGAATGTTTTATTTACCTAAGGATCGGTCCTTATTTTAAGACCTTAAGGACATGTATCTTAAACACTTGTCAGCGTCTTTGTACATATCTATCGCTGAAGATTTCGATCAATCTTACTCGCTACACTACGATTTCTACCAAGACTCTTGCCCTTCCGCCGAACGAATCATCGCCACACCTAGCATAGCTCCGTCTCTAATCCGCCTCGTCTTTCACGATTGCTTCGTCGAGGTTAAATTTTGGAATCTCTCATCAATTTTGATTTAATCTGGGTAATTTATACTGTACGAGAGATCTATGGAAGGTTGTTTGTGAATCCTCAATCGAAATCTTGTATCGGGAGTGTTCTATTGTGAATTTGATTCAATCTTGAAGTTGCAATTTAGGAATTGGTTTTTGTATACAGGGATGTGATGCTTCAGTTCTACTAGAATCAGATGAATCTTTCGATTCTGAGAAAGAAGCATCTCCAAACCAATCTTTGATTCTTCTGCACAATTGTCATTTAGATTGAGTCTTGTTCTGAGACTTCAAGTCTCTTGAGTCTATTGTTGTTTGCAGTCAAAAGTTTATACATGTGTAAAATGAAAAGCTCAGATTTTTCTTTTGCACTGCAGTTTGTGATCCGAAGAGCATGATGTTCCTTTTCGGAATGCAGCTTGACTACAATGATGCTTTAATAGGTGGAGGCTTCTCTTTCTCGAACCTTAACGCTACACAAACCTGTGGACAAAATCACCTCAATGATCACTGAAAGCATTGGAATGCTTCCATCTGCTAGTCTCGGTGAATCGGTAAACAAAACTCAAATCCAAACCTTTCAAGGTACTTCCCATTTACTACCATATATTAACTTGTGTTGCAATCAGGGACCTGGACTCTTTGAGCCTATACATGGTTCTGCACCAGATATAGCTCGTCAGGACAAGGCCAACCCATTGGCCACTATTCTCAGCCCTGCAATGCTTATGAAATACGGACTTGGAGAAGAAAAGGCTGCAAAGAGGATTGAAGACGCAGTCTTGGATGCTCTCAACAGAGGGTTTAGAACCGGTGACATCTACTCTCCCGGAACTGTATGTATATATATGTTTTCTATCATTTGTTTTTGTAAGTTAGTGATAAACAGTCGATAATATGTTTGCATATGTTTTGAAACAAGTAACTCAAGTTGCATTTTCTTTTCTTCATCTTCATCATCTTCCTTTGTAAAACAACATATAGTTCATTTTTCAATATTTACCAAAACTCTACATCTTCATTTCTTGTTCTAAACAATTGGCAAAATATTGGTAAGAACCCCAAGATGAATTCATCAATGAAGGAATAAAATAAACAGAAGTTCTTAACTATTCATAATTAACAAAAATATTAGTAAAATATTGGTAAGAACCCCAAGATGGGGTTCACCAATGTATTTGCTCTTATTCATGATCTGATTCGGTAAAAACGCAATGATAAGTTAATAAAATTATTTATTTTTTTAAGGATTCTGGTCGGTTTCGGTAAAAACGTACTAATAGACAATAGAATGAATTTCTCTTGAAGAGTTTTAAGAAACAGTTGATATAGATTCATTGTTGGGGTAATATGTACTATCCTTTTGGTATAAATTTCTGCAGCTTCTAATCTATTTTCAATAATTTTCCCGTCTGTTTTGTTCAGTATCATTAGAGAACAAGTTTGTTGTTGGCAGCGGTGCTAAAATTGCTGGTATATGCAATTATGAGCAAGGTAATAACTGGTAATATCTTTTTGTACTCTATATATTCTCATTGTTAGTCACTTATTTACGTTTTTTTTTTTCAGGTTGCCTAACTTCTTTGTTACCAATGGTCAGAGCCGGATTTGAACATATTTTAATGGATCTCCATTATACAAGAATTCCCAAAGTTTATAAAAAAATTATGTAGATATTTATTTTATATATTTATCACATAAAACATAAAATTATTTTGGGAAATATAAAAAATAAATATATATATATATATATATAAGTTGTTAGTATATAAAATTATATTTTAAGATTTTTTTGTTACTGTTTTCTGTTATTATTTTGTTTAGATTATTTTTTTATTTTGTATAATTTTTTAGATATAGTTTTTATCCGTAAACAAATAAAATTATTATTTTTATTTTTTAAATATGGTCTCGAATATCTCTTTGGCTCTACCAATAGTAACAATTATCTATATAAATGGTATTAGTTTGTGTTAACTACTTTATTTTTAGTATAACGCATCGATTATTTTATTATTATTAACTTGACATAGATACTAGTGTATATTTTAAGGTTTTGGTGTAATATTTTCAGAAAGTACTAGATTTTGACCCGCACTTAGAAAGTGCGGGTTTAATTTTCTTTACAAATTTTACTTTTTATTCATTTTGTTAATAGTAGTTTAGATTTTTAATTATGTAATCTAATTTTGATTATAATTGTTTAACCAACATTATAAACAGTGAGTTAGCAATTTAGTTTTTTTTTAAATGAATTATGTGTTATTTGGAGGAGATATATCGTAAGGATTAAGAGATTAAAATAACGATTTCGCATTATATATTTTAATCTGCGTTGTATCGTAAGATCATAGTTTGGAAAAAATATATATATGTGAAAACAACTATTGTAAAAGTTATATGGTATATGTTTAATTGTTATTTTATTTATCTAAAATATTATTTTATAAAATACATGTTGTAGTCGTATATATAATTTGCAAATTTTATGGAACTATCCGTTAAAAACTTCATTCAAACATAAAGCATAATTTGACGCTTCAAATATTTGAATAATATAAGTATGAAATTATTTTATTATTTTATTAATTTTAAAATATATCAGCTTGAATTATTTACTATATGCGATTTTTTATAGAAAATTTATAATCAAGATTGGCTAATTAATTTTTCAACCCGTTTAATTAATTAAATATTTTTCAGTTTGATGGAAAAACCTGCTAAAAGTACAATCGTAAAAACATCAATCGTAATATGTGTATATATATATATATATATATTTGAAACAAAATAAAAAGATGTTAAAATATATTTCAAATATTTGAATAATATAAGTATGAAATCATTTTAATATTTTATTAATTTTAAAATATATCAGCTGAAATTATTTACTATATGCAAATTTTTAGAAAATTTATAATTGAGATTGGCTAATTAATTTTTCAACCCGTTTAATTAATTAAATATTTTTCAGTTTGATGGAAAAACCTGCTAAAAAGTACAATCGTAAAAACATCAATCGTAATATGTGTATATATATATATTTGAAACAAAAAAAGATATTAAAATATATTTCAAATATTTGAATAATATAAGTATGAAATCATTTTAATATTTTATTAATTTTAAAATATATCAGCTGGAATTATTTACTATATGCGACTTTTTTTAAAAAAAATTTATAATCGAGATTGGCTAATTAATTTTTCAACCCGTTTAATTAATTAAATATTTTTTAGTTTGATGGAAAAACCTGCTAAAAAGTACAATCGTAAAAACATCAATCGAAATATGTATATATATATATATATATATATTTTTTTTTTTTTTTGAAACAAAATAAAAAGATATTATTAAATCATAAATTAAAGAATCTTAATTTATATATAATAGTTGATGTATAAATTATTCATTATATTTATCAATTAATTTGTTTTGATTTTAATTAATTAGGAAAGTGGGACCCATTAGATTTTGGTTGTTTGGCTACATGTTTAATAATTGTCTTGTTTGGAAACATGGATTGTAGAGATAATGTTATATTCTCTAATTACCCTTAATGAAGGTTACAAATCCTAATAATATCAAGGGCAAATTTTGGAAACAACATTTATGTACCATGGCCAAACTCCAATTTTTTAATAGTATTGATGCTATGAGTTTCTTGTTAAGTTTCGATATAGGCTGACATTGCATGGCTTTACTCTTCTCACTAAGGCACGAATCTTCAGTAACAAATGTTGCTTGACATGCTTATGTGTACTTCATGAAGCCAACATGACCTTGTGTACTTCAGAATCTTGTCTTCTCCGGTCCTGTATGTTATGTCCTGAATCAAGACACAATATCAACGAACTTTCTGTTTTTAGGTCCTCTTTATTTCTGAGAAAATAGTGATAGTGTTGGTTATATATGACAGCACCCCCCATGATATTTTCTGCAGATGATAGTGGATTATATATGGTGTGTAGTTCTCAAATACAGCTGCTTGATTTTCTGTCTTTCGTACAACTAAACGTTTCCATCCTGATCTTGTTCCACTTAGATCTAATTACTTTTGATGAAAAAATCCACCACACCGATAAATAGTGGGAGAAGAGAGGGGTACATAATTGTTAGAGAATATATAATGGTTACGGAAATATGGTTATTTTACTCTTCACCTATCAATTAATATACTCAAACTCAGATACAATATCGTGTTGACGTTATACTCAGACTAGAGTATTACTATTAACGCAAACGTGAATGTTTCTTGCGTGGATCTCCAAAATCACTTTCTGAATATTAATAATCTTCACTAAACCAACACTAAGTCATAAATCCACTATCACTTGTTCATTATTTTCGAATAATTTACCTTTTTGTACTTAAAATCAATTATTTTCGAATATCATTGTTGATAATCATGATTCATGATTGTTTATGTGGGCTGGATAATCATGGGTCTCGACATTTCTAGCCTGTAAAGTTTAATCAAAACTGAGAGCATAGCAAATGTTTAAAATCTAGTTTTTTTTTTTTGTCATCTATCCATTGATTATTAAGCCATGTCTTGTTCGACAAGATCGGGATGCTGAGGGCTCCCTTCCGTCGAAGTTGTCTGACTTAGATGGATAAAGAGAAGACTCCGTTTCCGGGCTTCCTTGGCCAGAGAATCCGCTCGATCATTCAAAATCCGGGGAATGTGAATCAAGCTGAATGCTTCAAAGTGTTGTTGGAAATGACGGACCCTATCAATTTCAGACGAAAAGGCCGGCCAGTCACTTGGTTCCTCAAACATTTTAACCAGACTAAGACAGTCCGTCTCAATCCAGACCCTCTGAAAATGCCTATCTCGTAGGCAAGAAATTGCCCAAATTAGTCCGTCCAACTCCGCATGTAAGGCTGAGAGGCTTTGTCTGCATCCTTGTTGTGCCACAAATTCTCGGCCCAAAAAGTCTTTATAGATCCACCCAAGACCACTAATATTTCCATTATCGATCCAAGAGGCATCAATTTGACATTTCAGGGTCTGGGTTTCTATAAGTGTGATTTCTTCGTTTCCTCTCACCGGTTCCTCCATAACTTCCTCATATTCGCTGGGTTGTTTTGCGTGACTCCAGCTCTCGGCTTCTAGTACCACTAGTTGTAAAGTATCCTTCGGAGAAATATTTTTTCCGTTGAAAGCTTTATCGTTTCTTGCTTTCCAAATATACCACAATATCCAAGGAAAAGTGTCGATTTGTGGGTCTTGAAGACCCAGTTCTTTTAATCTCCAAAACAGAAAGTCCATGTTTCGGTATAATGACATACTCGGGAAAGAACCCGGAAGGGACGGAAAGTCCGATAAGGCACAAACTTGTAGCGCCGGGGGCATTCAAAGAGCATATGATTTATAGATTCATCTGGGCAACCACACCTAGGACAACTCCCGTCGGTGGCCAGATGTCTATAAGCCAGTTTCCCGCACGTGGCAATGCATCCGAATAGGGCTTGCCACATGAAGTGTCTAAGTTTCGGAGCAGTATTCACCTTCCACACCTCTTTTTTAGGCAGGTGATACTTGGTTGGTCAGCAACATCAATTTCCAACTTATGCTTATTTTGTCTTAGCAGCTCGTACCCAGAGTTGACCGTATAAACCCCGTTTTTCGTATGACTCCATGCATACCCATCTAGGATCCGAGATCTACAAGGTCTCATTCCTATAATAAGTTTAATGTCTTCTCCATGGATAAACTCACTCAGTAGTGTAAGATTCCAATCGCCCGTCTCTCTGTCTATAAAGGAATAGACCATAAGTCTTGGAAATCTCGCCTCCATCCCGTCAATAGGTCTTGCTGGGCGAGGTGGCACATATGGTATCCATGGATCCAGCCAGACAAAGGTGTTGAGGCCTGATCCAATAGTCTTCCTCAGCCCCATCTTCAGTAGGGGTTTTGCAGCTAGGATGCTCCTCCAACCATAGGAGGGAGAATAAACCTTTCTTTCATCCAGTGGACATGATCTATTAAAATAGCGTCCTCGTAGTACTCTCGAAAGCAGTGATGATGGAAACTGAATAAGGCGCCACAGCTGCTAGCAGGGCAACGTTTTGGTCATGTAAATCACGGAAGTCTAGGCCGCCTAAGTCCTTGGATAAACACATCTTGTCCCATGCAATCCAATGGATTCCGCCACTGTTTTATTTAGAGCTCCACCAATATCTTGAGGTTGAGCTTCTGAGTTTATCCGTCACCCCTTGAGGTAGGAGGAAGCAAGACATGACGAAAATCTAGTTAGAATAATTTCATAGACTGAATAATCTAGCATGTATATATATTTTCTCTAAAAATCAATTTTATAAACATTATAAAACAAAGAATTATAGAAAAATTGCTGTTAGAAAATATTCATTGTTATATAGCATTTGAAAATTTATACTTCTAAAGCATATTCTAATTGAGAGGAGTATTAACTAAGAGTAATTGCTGAATTTGTTTCTAAAAGATATTATTTGCACGTATTTTATCGTTATTTATATTTTTGTTAAAATTTAGATTAAGTATCAAAGATTTTATAAACAGTCAGTATTGATAATATAGTCAATTCGCTTAGAATAAAGTGTAATTTTCAAAAATTTACATTAAAGTTTATTTTTTAAAATAAAATACATTTTAGGATATTTTTCCAAATTTCCTCTAAAAGAAACTATAATTAGCCACAGAAGTATAACAATCAGAACAAAAAGCAAAATGGGTTGGTTCATGTTTACTCAGTGTTTTGTCCTATACGTCAACCAAATCTCTTAGTCGATCGGATCTAAATATTAATATGGTTCTCTCTCAAATATTTTCTAAAATTCTCCTCCTCTAAAGGTTGAACACATTAACATTTTATAGCGTTATATTAAAAAAAATAGACATTTTACAATGTATATAAACTTGGAGAGGAAAAAAATAAAGCTGCACTATTGTAATTGTACGCCATTAGAGAGACAAACATATAAACTAGCAAATTGAGTTACTATATATATTTTGCACACACACAAAAAAAGTTTTATATATGTATATAATAAATAAAGGATCCCACCTTATTCCTTTTCTCTTACCCTCCTCTGCATAAGCACTGCCATGCACTATATATAATCGTCATTAGTAGTAGTAATCTTCCAACAAAATAATATTGATTTAACTATAGATTAATAATTATATTTTGAGAATGGGAGGTTTGGGTTCGCCTTGTGGAGGATGCAAGTTCTTGCGTAGGAAATGTGTGGAAGGTTGTGTATTTGCACCATACTTTTGCTACGAAGAAGGATCTTCCAATTTTGCAGCCATTCACAAAGTGTTTGGAGCCAGCAACTTCTCCAAGCTCATTTCTCATCTCCCTGTTCATGACCGATGCGATGCCGTACGAACCATCTCGTACGAGGCTCAGTCTCGTCTCCATGATCCTATTTACGGCTGCGTCTCACAAATATTCTCCCTCCAGCAACAGGTTTTTTCCATCTTATTATAACTTTTACAAACCAACTCTAGTGTGCTTACAAGTTTTCTGACTTGCTTGTGAATGTTAAGGTTGTTAGTCTACAAGCACAAGTGGTCTTTCTTAGAGAAGAAGCTTCTAGAAAGTTCCCTCAAGGAGATTGTACTGAACAAGGGAAGTTTCTAGCACAAGAAACGCCCCAGGATATTCACAGTTGGTTTCACCAAGTAGTCTCGGAATCCAACCTTAACCAGATGAGTGATGTTGCATCAACGTCCATGGATCGTAACGAGTCACTTTGCAGCTCAAATGAATCTCTTTACTACCAGGAGGAAGTCATGTTTCCATGGCCTGTTTGAGTACAAGTGACTAGTTTGCGAAAGCTTGGAACTTATATTCTTCTAGAATCTTTCTTACTACCGACTTTGTTTCTCTTTGGATATAACCGCTTCTTTAATGATCCTTCATAGAAACAACATTAGATTTGAACAAGTGATCTAAAACAGTGGTTACTGAGAAAGATCATAACAAAAAAAGTAATAGCTGTTTGATAACTAGAGACAACTACAAAGCCAAAAACGAACAACAGTTAGATGCAACAGCCAGATGCAGCATCTAGCTGCAGCATCTGGATGCAAAATGCAGCATCCAACTACGAAAACAAACATGGCTCTAGTTACAAAACATTTCTTCATGTTGGATTCTGATATCCCAAAAGACATTAGTTAAGAAAAGGTTATGTCTTCGTGTTTGTTTCGAGCTCATCTCTTGTGCTTAAACCGTACTTTCAACAAGAACTGCAACTTCACCTGTGCAAAGACAAATCAATCTTCGTCAGACATGCCATATAAGAACTAGTAACAGTATATGTTGCAATAACAATAGCTGAAGCTGAGTTCTGAAGTGAGAAAGATTTATTTCACTCGATTTAGACAACAAGAACAAGCACGAAAAATGATAGTTTTTGCCAAATCAACGGTGCCAGATTTCAGGAAAGGAACAAGGAAGATTATTTGGAAACAGAAGTTACCTGGGCTGTATTGTAGACGATATACTCGTTGTACATAAGCTCAGAAGCCTTGACCTTCGACGGAACAGGTTTTCCACAAGGAACTGTCACATCATCTCTCCACTTGGCAAACTCTGAATCCTGAGGCACTTTCTTGCCAAGCCCTTTGGTCGAGTGTTTCCCTCTCGGAGGTTTATCCATGTACTTAAGATTAGACATTAAAGAACAGTCATATAACAAGGTACAAAAACTACAAGATCCGAAAGTAGCATAACTCTCACCTTGGCTTTTGTTAGCTCATGTATTTCTCCCAATGCAACTTCACTCAGAACCATTAGACCCACTGGGTTTTCCTTAGAAGTGTAGCAGTACTGAGCACTTTTACTGACAAGGTCAGCGAAGTAAATCCCCTTGCCAAACTGAAACACAGGATTATGAGGAAGTTCAGATTTTCAAAGTTTAACTAGATTGCAAAGAGCTATCAATTGATTAGATACACTCAAGTATATGATGAAAGGAGAGAGTACTAACCATGTACCCAGTAGCAGGAGCTTCTGGAGGCGCAATTCTCAGTCCTTGGTTCAAAATTCCAACAAAATTCGTCAACCGAGAACCTGAAAGCAGAGTTATTTTAGTTAAACCAAGGCGTTTGATCAACGAAACATATATATGGATTCAACCAAATAATCTAACAATGAAATTCCTCTAACTGTGGCTGTGAGCAGCTGGCTTACCATGCCATAGGAGCATCTTATTGCCAAGTTTTTCCCTGTGAGGAGCATATTTATCAAACTCTCCTTCTCTTTCGAGGGCAAAAACTTCCTCCAGTTCAAGGCTCCACTCCTGACAAATCCAAAAACCAGAAGTTGAACTAGAAGAACTATGACTATTAAATTATGATAAGCACACAGGAAAAGCAAACATAATGAACTCACCGTATGTGTTGGGGCATGAGTTGTGTTTAGATACTTCTCAATTAACCGATAATCCTCACTGTCATGAGAAAGTGGTGAAATATCGCAATGCAATTTCTTATACTTATCATCTAGAGATTCAGTGCTATCAGTATCAAAGCCAACTAATCTTGAAGCTATTTCGATATCTTGCAAAGCCTCGAGCATTTTCACCTGCGACATACATATGCAATATTTTATTTTGGTAACGTAGAAAAAAACCCAAGAATGATAAAACAACAACACTTTTGTTTAAGTTCAACTGCAAGTACCTTTGACTTAAAGTCATCTTCATCTCGGATTATATGAGGATGAATTGAAGGGATCATCGTAAAAAATCTATTGCTAGCATCAACAAGCAAGCTGTCTTTAATAGAAGGCTGGGCATCACTTTCAGTCAATAGCTTCTGTATCTCTGTTAATGCTTCAAACCCTGTGGAAGAACAAACAAGAAAAAAAAAACATGGCTTTAATGTAGAGCAAAGATTTATATCACAATGAAAGTAAAACTAGACGAGTAGGAGTTACCCTTCTGTATATTATGTTTGCTAAGTTTCCCAAGTGGCATCTCCGACATGTTTATCTCGAACTCCATCATAGCAGTTCTGTGGAAGTAATGATTTTATTACTTTAAACCGTTTACAGGAGGAGAGGAGGATAATGGTGAATAAGTTTCTAACCGGTATGTTTCCACATCAAAAAGCATCTTCATCAATTCTATTAACGGAGGAGCAAGGTTGCTAATGGTCTGAACTGGCTTCTTTTTTGCTACTTGCTTGTTAACTCCATAATCCTGAAACAACAGATACAAAATATATTATGAGGGATTTAAGAAAATAAAAGAATACGAAAATCCAAAAGATATGATGCTTAAGAGAAATTACAATGTCCAATGGGAGAAATTTTCCAGGTTGCTTCTGGAAATTCGTTTTCTGTTCCCAAGATTCCCATGTGTTTCCAGTCTTTTCAAGAAATAGACGTTTGAATTCGTGAACTGCATCAGACTTTGACATCTCTTCCAGTTTGTTACCTCCAATTTTTTCATTTCCAACTCGGCCCCATTTACGAAAGACGTAGCAATCTGAACCTTTATCCTCTTGGATTATCTGGAGTATGTAATAACTATTGATACCGGTAGAAAGATCAGACATGCTCAGAGTTGTGTTGTAGATACTGTTCCCATCTTCAAGGATGTGGCAGTGCTCTTGCAGGCCTGACTCTTCATGCACAGCGCTTCGCCCTTTTACTTTAACAGTGATCATGCCCTCGCCAGCGTCTTCAATTTTGTACTTGTCAAATGGAAACTTCCTCTGCTTTTTAAAACAGTCAACCAAATAATCCTCTCTAACGATTGCCACTTTCATCCTCCTACACGTATATATCAACACAAACGTTTCAGAGTGAGAGCGAATAAGTGTGATGAGTTAAAAGTTGCAGCACAGTAAAGGCACCATCCTACCTTGCCTTTCTCATTTCAGCATCTTCCATATCTGTCACGCCACAGACAACCAAACAGCTTGTACCTGCAAATTTATGAAACAGATATATTCTAAAGCTAATGGCTGGTTCACAATAGTCCAAACTACACCCTCGAGTAATACGTACCTTTTTTAACCTTAGCATGAAACTCTGCACCGGCTTCCTCAATTTTCTTCTTCCATGCTTGCTGAAAAATGATTCTATCAAGCAATGAAGTGCAAATATAATCTGGAAATAATATTTGGAGGAGGGACATACGCGTTCCTTAGAGGATCCCGCAATTGAAACTCTAAGATCATCCAGCTTCTCACTCCTTGAGGAGTCTGCTGCAGCTTTAGAACCTTGACCCTGAGATGTTTCACCGGATGATATAGGGTTCAAAATACGTTTTGGCTTCACACTCCTTTGCGACTTATTCCACTGCAAGAAATTATAAGACACAGATAAACTTAATGACATTTCTACCATACCAATATCAACTCTACAAAGCAACTGATTTACCTTCACAAGGAACTGATTTTCTGTTTCTTCAGGGATTTTCCACTTCCCTTTGATGCGGTCTGGATCAGAAGTGGAGTGAGAACACTTGCTCCACTCCGAGACGTAACCATGGCAACGGTAAGTTCCTCCAGAAAAAGAAAGATGACCAGAGCAAATTGGGCAGAGAGCGAGTGGACCAAACATCATGCCATCAGCACTTAAAAAACAAGAAGGAGAGAGGTCATGAATATGATATTTCAACAAACTCTCTAATCCTATTAACCACTTTGAAAATATACACACAACAGTAACAGAAATAAAGTAATTACCATTTATCCCGCAGATCAAGTTCTGATCCTCTTGAACTTTGCTCATTTACTTCAAGCATTTCCCGCAACTCAGCTGTTGTCACATATTTTTTCAGGTCATCTTTCAGGTCCCATAATTCCTTAGTTTGGGCCTCCATTTCCTTTTCTTTGCTACAAGGTTGTAAAGCACCGCTTGTTGACATGGTCTTAGCTAGTTTCGACTTCTCGTTGTCATCAGAATCCTTTCTTCTTTTTGTGCCTGCTTTTGGATTTGTTTGACTCGCTTCTGCTGTATCTGTCCCATTTGTGCCGAATGAAATTAACAGAAAGACATCTAATTAATATCACCGCAAATCAGGCTCCTGTAACAAGGAAATCATTTCATTAAGACTCTTACCAGATTTGGCTGCTGGCGGAGCTTTCTTCACCAAGGGAAGAAGAGCTTCTTGGTCTGAGTCTGGTAGGCTTCTCCACCCTGACAAACTTTCCAGCTCAGTAGAGGAAGACATTTCAAGGAAACATCTTGCGTGGTACCACATCAAACCCTTGTTACCCGGGCCTTCAGGCTTAGAGAATATACGTATCTGGAAGAAGAAAAAACAAGTTAGATACAACCACTGTTGTTTGACAGATGAAGTAGAACAACCCCTTACCTCTCCTTTCAAGATTTTTTCGCTACACTTTCTGCAAGCGGCACGAGAAGTTTGGGACACTTCAATCCCATATTCTAGCTTAGCATTGCCACCGCTGCTGCTCGTGCTCTTGCTCATGCTTGTGCTATTCCCTGCTCCAGATTCGACATAATTTCTTATCTTTTGTTGATCTTCCCAACGAAGAGATTCTAAGCTTTCAACATCATCAACTCTGGCAAAACCAAGAAACAAAAAGGGTTGGTAACTGAACGCTTTTAAAATATCCACAAAGTGACATTGGTTTAACATACGATTTTATCTGCTTCGTTTTCTTCAGTATACAAGAAGCATGGTGCCACATCTGCGTGAGAATGAAAGTACACAGAGGATACGTTAGTTAGGATACATCGTCAATCATGTCTAGAGGAGCTAAAGCAACATATGAATTAGAATGGGGAAGTTAAGCAGAGCAGAAAGAAGGAACTAAGATTATGACAGAAAATAAGCTTAGATAACACTGTCGATTGCAATTATGATTGGCGGTATAAACATCGAACAACAATCAGAAAAGCTCAACAAACGAAATGATTATGGTCATCCAAACAGAAAATAGAAAACGCAGTGAATTAGAAAACCATCACGAGAAAAATAGCAGTCCACATATGTCATTGCAAAAAGGACGAATCTTTTAGAGTCATCAAGTACAACATAAACTCAAAAGGACTAAAATTTTAGCTTCCATTGCTGATTTACCATGTTCGATTTTGCATAAAGAAGGAAAGAATACCATGTGACGATAGTAAAAAGCTTGTTTTGTAAAAAATTCCAATTTGAGAAAGAAAGAAAACAAGCAAAAGTAGACCCAGAAATAACCCATAAGCACAAAGTGAGCAATGTACAGTTCCAAGGGGAAAAAAAAACCAATTTTGCCTCACAAGAAACCCTAAAAGAAGTAACTTTGTCATTTAAACATCAAAAGGAAAAACTAGAACCCATGTATAGAGTAATGTTCTTGGAGAAAAGAGCGAGAAAGAAAGAGAATCGTACGGGCATAACGCCGTCGAATTGAGTAGCTTGAACCAACTTTCCAAGACGAAAAACCTCCTTGTTAATGGCGGACTTGCAGGTTTTGCAGGAAGACCTGGAGGACTTGGCATACTCCGCCCTCCACGGCTTCTGTGGGCTCGCCATTTCTGCAATTTTCTCTCTCGATTTTGTCTCCGGTAAGAGATTACAGTGTGAGAGTGTGTGAGGACTATTTATACATATGCCTCTCGCTCGAATAAGAAGACGAAGAAGAAGAAGATGATGACGACGATGGCTTCTCGGTGACGCCTTTGGCAGATTGTGTTTTCTACTGTTTACCCCTTTCCTCCTTTTCACCCGCGACTGTTCTCTCCCTACAAAGCTGTATTTTCACCCTAATTTCGATCAAATAAAACAAAATTTATTACGCAATATCTATCTCCTAGTATAAAGTTATTTTTATGTAATTTGATTTATCTCGACATTAGTCAGATATCAAATCAGTTACCACATCCGTTAGTATGATTTCGATTTTGGTTATCAAAGTTTTTTTTTTTTTTTTGCGAAATTGGGGCGTTCGGGTATTGCCCCATCAATACTATAGATTAAGTCTTAAACTACACCGTTTTTGAATCGTTTAACCACACAATTTCATTTTCTCGAGTTGTAATCACTTTTTGTTGACTTTTAACGATTTCGTTTCACAAACGTTAAATTCAATTTTAAACCGTTAATTACGTTGTCTGACCGAAACCCAGATTAAAACCATGACAAATTAACAACTAAACCAGATTTAATATCTAGAACTAAAACAAGAAATTAAATTAATCCAGCAAACCATCCCAAACCGACAATAACCCTAATAATTCCCTAAACCATAATAAATCAGTCTATACCAAGACTAAATCCCTAAAAAAAACCCAATTTTCAATTTCTCTTGTTCGTCGTCTTCATTCTTTCATAAACAACTTCGTCCTTTACCAATGCCCATCTGCAATAACAACAAAAAATACATGTTACTTGTTGTTATGACCGATCCAAAGCTTTGTTTAAGAGTACTAGAAGAGCAAAACTAAATCACCCGAATCTAGAGCCAGCATGCCCGGTAGTCTTTGAAAGACTAAACAAGCTCAAATCTTCATCAACTGGGTGTGTAGTAGATGAGAAATAAGGCCAGTAATACACACAATCATGAATTGTTTTCACATTAGGACCATCAAGAACCGCTCTTTTCATCTTGCCATCTGGATTATTCGGAGATGTTACAACCTCTATAACTTGTGTTGTATTATCATTTAGCTGTCTCTTTTTCCACATAGACGCGTCTCCTTCAAACTTGACGTTTGCTGAATTAAAGAACTCCGCTTGATCCTTGTACAGCTGCACACACAGGCTTATCAAAATCACCATTAAATTTATTTCATAAAGCCATAACAGAGCTTGCTTACAGAGTAAAACGGAACAGAAGCCAAGAGTCTTGTAGGTGATGATGAGTTTGTCTGAGACAAGGCATGGACAGAGGCTGCAATCAGTTGCGTGGCTCCAGTTCCAAAAATTATGAATCTGTTATCAGTAACCAATGTGAGGGAGAGTGAGAATTGAGGCTTTTTTTAGGGATTTAGTCTTGGTATAGGCTGATTTATTACGGTTTAGAGAATTATTACGGTTATTATCGGTTTGGGATGGTTTGTTGGGTTAATTTAATTTCTTGTTTTGGTTCTAGGTATCAAATCCGGTTTAGTTGTTAATTTGTCATGGTTTTAATCTGGGTTTCGGTTAGACAATGTAATTAACGGTTTAAAATTGAATTTAACGTCTGTGTAATGAAATCGTTAAAAGTCAACAAAAAGTCAACTTTTGTGGTTACAACTCGAGAAAATGAAATTGTGTGGTTAAACAATGTGATTCAAAAACCGTGTAGTTACAGACTTAATCCATAGTATTGGTGGGGCTACACCCCGAGCGCCCAATGACTGTAAATATCATTATAAAATGAAGTGTAGGGGTTACAACTTGAATTATCCAATTAGCAACACCTAATAGTTAGTCCCATAGCAAAAAAAAAGATAAAAAAACATAGAAACAAAATCAATCGGTATTTTGGACTATTAGCTTGGTAGCATTAGATCCAAAACAGCAATACACGCTTGAAGCTCGGAGACTGACGAAAAGCGCACGGCTAGAAGCGAAACCGAAATGAGGATGGACGTCGGTAAAATAGAACAAGGAAGTGGTTTCATCCGACAATTTGAGTAAATAATCATTCCTCAACGATGGCATAGAGGCCCGACTACTGATTGTCTTCATCACCTAATCGGCACACTCACATACACACATAGATCCGACATGAACCAAGATTACACTAACAAATAGAGCTTAATAACGGTTGTTTGCTCCCCTCAAAATCTTTCCCCGATGTCAGCGAGAATCGAAACCACGCATCACCACTCCACCGCCTTACTACCTCCTCTCTATATTTGTATCCGATAAGAGATAATAGTGCGAGAGTCTATGAGGACTATTTATACATATGTCTTTCGCTCGAATAAGAAGAAGATGATGATGACGACGAAGATGGCTTCTCGGTGACGCCTTTTTGCAGATTGTGTTTTCTACTATTTACCCCTTTTCTCCTTTTCACCGGCGAGTGTTCTCGCTCTAAAAATCTGTGTGTTCTCACCCTAATTTCGATTATTAATTTACTACACAATATCTATATCATAATAAGGTTATTTTATGTAATCTGATTTATCTCGGCATTAGTCATATATCAAATTAGTTACCCCATCCGTTAATATGAATTCAATTTGGTTTATCAAAGTTAGTTTTTTTTTGTCAACTTATAGTTTTATTAAACTTCCAAATGGGCTGAATTACAGAAGTCCAACTGAATACAAGGCTTAATAAAACAAGTGGGCTGTAAATGGGCTGGTCCCGTATCTAATCAGCTCGAGGAGATAGAGATGCCGCCACGTGTCCGTGAGAAAGAGCACGCATCACGACCACCAATTCGTCCGCCATACAACTCCGATGTCGGAAGGTTCGCCGTCGGCCGTCACCAGAGCAGAAACCTCGTAGGAAATCCCACGAAAGATGTTGCCATACGAAATCGCAATAAGGAGAGAAGCAGCTAACAAGCAACGCCGGATCGTCAGAAATCGAGGGAGATTCACCGCCGGTCGGACTCAAGAGAGGATCCGCCTATTTTCGATGCTTCGCCACTATCTCGAGCATGGATTGGGCTGCGAATAATTAAATCCACACGATTAACAGGAGAGACAATGGTACATGTAGAAAACCGATTTGTTGACAACCGAAAACAAAGGAAAAGATGGTACAACTCTGGACAAACCCAAAAACTAGAAATCCAGTATGAAATTGGAAGAGAAGATCCGATACATGATCGGAAGTATAAACAAGACCAAAAAAACAAACGACCCAAAAACTATAAAACAGGGCCGGCAGAACCATCAGAAACAAAAGTAACCCGACCGTCGGCGGTGAGAACTGACCGACAGCCGGAAACGAAACTCAGATAAGCGACTTGTTTGAAAAGAGAAGCGAGAGAGAGCTAGAGAGAGAAATGTAATCTTTTTAGTTATTTTAATAATATTTTACACAAAAAACAAGTTTAAAACAAAAAGAAAACAAATTTAAAACATAAGTATTGTAAAAAAATGTCACTTAGCTTTGTTGGCAGAAAAAAATAGATTGTCAATCCAGTTAAAGAAAGTTCAACAAATCACACATATTTAGAAGGAGAAAAAATCATAAATGAGCAATTCTTTTATCTATAAGTCACTAGCAAAATTCCACATAACTACTGTCTTCTTCTGACACGTGGACAAATTCAACGTGTCATTCTCTCCTTATTTTACGTTTTTGTTTCCTTTTAATTCTTTTTAGTTTTTGTTCCCTTTTACGATTTCTCATCATCTGAGGTAAGCTTTATTTCTTTGGTTTTCTAATTAAAAAATAAACTAAAATTGTTTTTTCCATCACTAACCCACGACCTCAAATATCAACTACACCCTCAATCACCTCATCTATCTAAACTATGAACACCATTAATAAACTCTTACCCAGTTTTCTGATTTCTTTCTATTCTCTCTTGGCTTCGAAGTGAATATGATCAAATCGATGAACAAGTCTGTTTCGGAAGAGGATTTGTCGATCGAGGTGGTGGATTACAGGCGGTCAACAAGCGATCCGGGAAAAGTTTTGGGTCCGACGAGTGATGATGTGATGGGTGTGTGTTTGGATTTGGAAGAGCTTGATCGGAGAACAGACAGTTAAAGAGAGTAACGAATTCTTCCAGCACGAAAATCTCTCGACGGTTCCACACTTCGGCTCCCATCCTCAGTAAAACCCTACCTCTCTGCCTCATTCAATTTCCTGACCTCTCTACTTCCAATCAATCTCTTTTGTGAGTTCCCAGGATATGAGACTTCTCATGTCCGAATCTCCGATGGAACAAATGTAAATCCTTTGTATCACTGGTATTGTACTTTGGGTGAAGAGACGGAGAATCTTACTGTATTTATTTTGCTTTTTGCTTAGCCCTTCGCATTTGCTGTGCTCTCGGATCTTCAGTAAGTTGTAGCAGTGATGCATACTCTAAATGTGAGTAAATTTTTGCAGATTTAGTCATTCTTCTTGAGAAATAGCATGTTGATGATTTGTGTTTTTGAGCTTTTTCATTTAGTTACAAAAGATCTAATGAACTTGGAATCGTTGCAGCTTTGAAACATATGTATATGTTGGTTGGGTTTTGTGGGCGTTAATGAATTAAGTTATTGCCATTAATCTTGCCAAATCAAACCCTAAATCTAAGCGTTTAAGAACATGCAAATAATAGTTTTCTTTCGTGTTTGTAGCTCAAGAGAACTTAGATTCTCACTTCTGTGTTAGTTATTGTTTTTTATGGTATGGTAGATGATGGTCAGGAAAGCTTTAAAAAGAACAAGTCTTGGAGCACCTCTCTTGAACATGGTAAGTATCATTCGCTCAAAGCCTTCATATTGAAGCTTCTTGTGATATTTTGTGTGTTTATGTTTCATGTATCTGAATATTTTGTATAGTATTTACCATTCCAATCTTCACGATCCCCACGCTCCTGTTGTCATCCATTTAGCTGTTTGATTTAAGATTTTAACATTGTTTCACTTTTCTTAAAGTTCACACTGCACATTCTTGCACGTTTGGCCAGTAGCAGGTTTTGGCAGCTTTACAACTCCTGGAATGAGTAGTTCTGCTTACAACACAATTGCTTATACACCTCATTACTTGCACAAAGGTCATCTGCACTACTTGAGCACACTTTCTGGCTACTTGCCAATGCTTAGATTATGTGTCTTTGTTTCTCACACTTTTCATGTATTATGTTCGAAAGCCTAAGCTACTTAAGGCTTTGCCGAAGCGGAACTGGCCATGGCTCACATGCCCTCTATATGAAAGTTTGTTCTTTCCAAGCTATTTGCTAACAGAATTCAGTGTCCCATTAATATTTTCTTGCTCATTTAGTCAAGGAATTGCTAATGTTGCTAGGAGGGCAGTGACTACTAGAAAATTTGTAAGTTTATGCATGCCAAGTACTTACATATGAATATTATTTTTGTTGGTACTAAACACTGAGGTTAAATACCTATTACAAGTGGACATGAACATCTTTGTTCTTTGACGGAATCATGCTGCAGAACTTTTTCCAACACTTTTCATAGCTAATATGGGACCAAATTGCACTGAATCTGAGTTAGTTCAAGTTTTTTCGAGGTAAGGATACTCTGTCTTGCACACAAGACTGCAAACCACTAGAGATGTACTAGACGGGAATGGCCATTTAAAGATTATTATTGCACGGGCAAATAATGTGTTCATGAGAATTGACTGGAGACAAGGTCTTTGTCTACTCTTGCTGTTACAATGGTGTTGTGAGCGCCCGAGACGCATGGACCGTGATCAGCACACAGCATTATGCATATCTAATTCAGAGCAATTTTCAAAAGTGGCAGAGACCAGAGTTAATCTCACTACGCAATAGTATGTATTATGATGTGAGAACATTGTACACTGAGAAAGAATAGATTCAAAAGTAAAGAAAGAAACCACGACCTCAAAAGTAAACCAAGACTACGTTTGAACAATAAGATACATTTATTTTTCTACTCATGCCTAATTAATTTTGACATAACTCCAACCCACAAATTTTTGGAGCTCATTGATTAGCCCGTGCGTTTACACGGGCCGAACACTAGTTATAACTTATAATATAATGAAATGGAAGCTTGCAAAAGAACTGTTTTGCATTTGTTGGAATTAAGTTTTAGGTACATTAAAAACTATAATCGACCAAGACATGCAGCCTACGTACTAATAATTTGGACTAATATATTTGATGTATATTATTAATTATTATCCAAGTTCGAATTCCTAATACATACTGTTGACCAAAACAACAAGAAAAACTATAGTAGAGTTGCCTGCAACTTACTTCAACCATACTGTTTATCCTAGAGTCGGTAATCCTAAGCATTTCAAATCGGACAATCTTATCTAACTTTTACTTGATTTGAATTATCCGATATTAAAATTATCTATTTAGATAGTTATTTAAAAAAAACGGATAAGGAGACAGATCATGTATTATCCAAAATATCTAAAATATCTATTTTTATTTTTTTTTTAAACAACTTTATAAAAGTATATAAATATAAATGAAACTGTATAATAAATAAAAGTTTACTTATTAAAAAATGTAATAATTATATTGTTAGACATACAAATTATTTTTTGTTATTATCTTTATTTCATTAATTTATTTAATTATGCATATTTATAAAACATTTTAAGAGAATGGATATACAAACTTCCTAAACATTATCAGTAGTTCAGTACCATTTAGAGTTTAGTCAATAAACGAATAATGATCTTAGCTACTCGATATGATCCTTATTCCTTACCCAATTCTTACTTGTTACTACTGGATCTATTTTTCAAGAGTACATCCTGAATAATAATTTTTATATCCAAAATATATTTATCCGACCTTTATCGGTCACTATTCAATCCGTACCGCAAACACATAAACCTATCCGTCGGGTATGTGCACAGTGCGATTACACATAAAGCCAAATCTATGATAAACCAGCAAAAAGAATTACTCACTAGGTGATTGGCCTGCACCTTGTGCAGGCATTAATATATTTTAAATAATTATTTTGGATGCTGCATTTAGATGTTTTGTTTTTAATTTTATATCTAGATAGTAAACCTAAATATTTGTTTGTTTATTTTTTCTATCTTGGATCATTATCTAAATGCAATACGACTAATTAAAAAATATATTTTAATTTAAATACATAAGGGTTACTTCTAGATATATATTTTAATTATTTTTAATTAGATCTTGACATATATCTGCAAAATCAGGTTTTCGTCAAAATCACGTTTCCCGTAAAAATTGTATTTTCCGTCAAAATTACATATTCCGTCAAACTTGAGTTTTCTCGCAAAATCATATTTTCTATATGTTTCCGTCAAAATAATGTTTTCCGGAAAATCATATTTTCCGTCAATAACACATTTTACGCAAAATCCCATTTTTTACACGTTTTTCTCCAAAATCGTGTTTCCCGCAAATTCATGTTTTTTCGCAAAGTCATGTTTCCCGGAAAATCTTGTTTGCAGAAAAAATCATGTTTTCCTTAAAAATCATGTTTTTCTCAAAATAAAATTGACCTCAAAATTGTGATTTTTTGGAAAATTGTGTTTTTCGTCAAAATCTTGTTTTTCTGCGAAATCATGTTTATCACTTTCTTGAGAAACATATTTTCTGTCAAAATCATATTCCGTCAAAATGTTACTTTCCGCTAAATCGCATTTCCACCAAAATAACGTTTTCCGTCAAATCATGTTTTCCGTAAAAAAACATAATTTTTCGGCAGTATCTTGTCTTTCTCAAAATTGTATTTTCCGCACAATCATGTTTTCCGTAAAATTATGTTTTAGCAAAATTATGGTTTTTTCAAAACCCGCAAAATTATGATATTTCCTCAAAATCACGTTTTCCGTCAAAACCGTGTTTTCCATTAAAATCAGATAATCATGTTTATCGCATTTTCTATAAAATATTGTATCTATTTATATTGTTTTAAATAATAATATTAGATAAAGTCAAAGAATAGTAGAAATTTGTGGTGGTATAAAGACAAAAATGTGATTGTAGAAATATTTATATTTAATATAGTCATATATATATAT
This sequence comes from Orychophragmus violaceus, assembly GCA_030180135.1. Taxonomy (NCBI): domain Eukaryota; kingdom Viridiplantae; phylum Streptophyta; class Magnoliopsida; order Brassicales; family Brassicaceae; genus Orychophragmus; species Orychophragmus violaceus. The sequence continues at coordinate 10,164,155 of CM058235.1, read as the reverse complement.
ACATATATTACATAAGAAATTAATTTTATATAGATATATCTACATATACAACGTAGTTAACACTTTCTTATATCAAAAGATTAATCATCAAATAAGTTTATTAAGAAATCAAAAAAAAAAATTACAATATCATTAAAATATTTTATGTTGAGAATGAATGAGTTAGTTGCAAGATATATCTTATATATTTTGTATATATGTGATAATGTTATGGCATCATCCAATATACCTAAGATAAAATAAAATAATGTTTAAAGATATTATAGATATTGTGTTAGAAATATTTAATAATAACTAATTTTGAGAGTTAAGTTAAATTTGAAGATATTTTAGATATTGTGTTAGAAATAATTAATTTTGAGAATTAAATTTGAGAATTAATGAGAGAGCTCCATTCTCTCAAAATCACTTCCCAAATAATAGTATAGATTTTCGACTCTCGAGTCCAATATTTTTCTTAAAAATTACTAAGCATACAAATATCATCTAAGTTTTAAGTTACTAAAGGTGAGTAAGTGACCTATAAATATTATCGGCTCTTCTAGCACAGATTTTTCAAACTTCAACCAAAACTGGAAAAAAAAAAAAAAAACAAAAACCAAAAATATACACATAGCTTGAACCCGGTTTTACAGTACCAACCTGTGCAGTTACACTTACGAGACACTTACGAGTTACGACCTAGGCAGTGAGGCAAAAATATCAAATTTCTTATCATTACTTACGGAAAACCAAACCGGAACTCCAGTAACTTGAACCGGATCATACCATCGCCTTGTATTTTCCTCCTAATTTGCTTGAAATTCGCGAGACGTGAACTTCGGTGAGAGCTACAGAAAAAACTTGCTGTCCAAGACATAAACAGTGTTATTTGTCAACTTGTTTGATCTGTTTCAATATTTATCGTTGGTTCAAATGTTCAGAAGTCGTTAATACATAGTACTAGGTTGACCATACCATCCATGTCAACCATACCATTCATCCTAGAGTCAGCAATACCAAATCAAGTCTATTGACATATTATAGAAAGTAAATGGATCATGAGACCTTAGTTTCTAGAGAATATTTGATAATTGTTTCATATTTAAGTTTGGGAGAAATATCAACTACTATATAAAAGATTTGGATTAATTTATTTATCACTAATTGATTTTAATTTAAAAGCTTATAAAACTTAATATAAATATAGTATCGCAATTTAATTCACACATTTTCATAACCAAGTCTAAAAGTAGCATATATCTTTGAAGTGTGATAATTGTCTCATATTTGAAGTTGGAAAAATGTTAACTAATATAGAAGATAGGTTTTATATTGGAAGTACATGCAACTTAACAAAGTAGGTTGGGCATGTGCACAATGTGCAATGGCACATAAAGTCAAATCTACGATAAAACAACAAAAAGAGTTATACATTTTGGAGTCCAATATTTTTCTTAAAAATTATTCAACTTACAAATATCATATAAATTTAAGTTACTAAACATGACCTATAATATCATCAGGTCTTATTGCACAGATTGTTTCCAACTTCAACCAACCGCAAAAAAAAATACACTTTGTTTGAACCCCGTTATACAGTACCAACCTGTACAGTTACGCTTACGAGTTACAACCTAGGCAAAATTATCAAATTCCCTAACATTACTCACGGAAAACCACCGGAATTCCAGTAGCCAACTTGAACCACTTGAACCGGTTCATAACATCGCTGTTGTATTTTCCTCCTAATTTGCTTGAAATTCACTAGACATAAACTTCGTTGAGAGCCTAACCAAAAAAAAAGACTTGATGTCCAAGACATAAACCATATAAATATTATTTTCAGTATATATATTCAACTCAGACTCAAGTTTCAAATATCACTATCGGAGGTGGATTTAGCACTACATAAATCTACTCTTTAAGTGCAATCTCAATAAATCCAATAAACGAAGTAAAAAAAAAGCTCATGCTGGACTTCACACAAAAAAATTAAGTAAATTAACCATATTTATGAAAATGAAAGAGATAAAGATATCTAAAAAATAACCGAAGATTTAAGAGTTTGTAAATTTAACATTATGATATTAGAGAGAATTTAGGAAAATAACATAACTTTCCTAATATAAATATGATTTCTTTGCGAGAGAAAATAATATTTGTACTAAAACTCTAGAGCTAGAGATCGATTTGATTTCAACTTTTAATCTAATAAAGACTAGATTTTCTAGTCACTTTCTGTTATTGATTTTCTGTCTTTCCATGTTATTTCAAAATCCCTAAATTTCTAATCAATTCACCAAATTGATTATTGTTTAATATTTTACTCTAAACTCAAATCTTGAAGACCTTACAAATTGATTTTTACTCTTTTTAGTTCAGAAGAGACAACAAAGTGATGATGATGAAGAAACAAGTGATCCTTGGAGTGATTTTGATTACACTTTTCTTGATTTTCATGGACGCCAAACAAGTAGAAGCCACAAGGCTGTTACGAACCACAGTCGATAATGAGACCCGGTTCATGTTCCAGACGTTGCAGAAGGGTTCTGTTCCCGTATCCGGTAGGAACGGTTGCACCCATATTCCCAAAGGCTCGGGCAAGTGCCACGGATGAGCACTCGCGTATATTTTGATCCCAATACAATACCCATATTTTAGGCTTTCGATTGATTTTTTTTTTTGTTTTTTTTTTAATATATATATACTAAAAAGTATGCTTAACCGTTCCTCTATACACATCATATATTTGAATGTTAAGGAGATAAATTATTTGACTATTTTACAAACAATTGGTTATGCTTTGGTTAACCGGAGTCTACCATAAAAAAAAAAAAAACTATGATCAGTTTCAACTTTCAAGTAAAAAAAAAGTAATCAGTGAAGATTCCGGTTATGTTTATTTGGTGTGTGTCGATACAGAGAACCGAAATAAAAACCAAACCGGTTCAAATTGGTTTGATTCGAATCTTGTTCTTCCTTGGCAAGAGAGATTCTTGACGCTTAAACCCTTAAAGTTCCAATCGAACAGTCCATTCTCCCGAGATTTTGGGAGCGTCCATAAACCCCTCTCACTCTCTCTCTCTCTCGCTTGCCGAGCTCAAGGCAAGAGGAAGAAGGAGACGGAGGAGCAGGGAAATGGTGAATAAACCTTGGAAGATAATTCCAAGGCCGCTTCTAGAAACCGTTCTCAACAATCATGTCCAACGTCACCGTGTTCCTCAGCCTCTCATCCTCCATGGTCCTCGTGGCGTCGGCAAAACTACCCTGATTCTTAACCGTAAATCTACCCTTTTGAATCTCCAAATTTCCAAATGTCAAAAAATATCGTAACTTTGATTCGTTCCGATCTTGTTCTTTTAGGTCTTCTCGGAGACTGGAACAAAGGACCTCACATCGCTGGCTATGTAGATTTTGCGCAATCAGTAACGGAACACCATCCGGATCACAACCAATCATATCCATGGGCGTCTTGGACCAGTGTTGACCCACCATTGTTGTCGAATTGCCAAACCCAGCTCGAGAATTGTCTCGAATCTATGAGCCACAAAGCTATCAAACTTGGGAGTATAAGCTCTCAGCAGATATTCACTACCATGAACAAATGGTACGGTCTGAATACCGCACTCCGCCATATTCTTCAGGATTACAAAATCGCTGTCCCCGAGAAAGCTTCCGTTTCGTTTCTCTGGGAACGCGCAGTTTATGCGTTATCTGTTCGACAAAATGTGGATGAGATTGATGGGTTGCTCGAATTGGAAGAGAAAGGTGATAGCTTGTCTGTAGAAGAAGCTACGTACTATAGAGAGACCGCCTTTGCGTTAAGATTAGCCAAAGAGGTGATAAGGATGCAGCAGGGTTGGAGAGCCAACGCCATTGCCCATCTAAACCGAACTAGTGGGTTTTCGAGAACATTAGCAAATTCTTGTACTGACTGGCCGTTGCTACTGCTCGAGTTGTCGTCACAAGCTGCAGAGATTGATTTCTTCCAGGTAATGGAATTGATAAGTACTTATTTGTGTCTTAGGTCATTGAATCTTTGGTCTTAATGAGTAGTTAAGCAGTGGCTGTATCACCTGGAAACATTTTGACAATTATCGATGTTACTTTCTGCACTAAGTAATGCTGGCTAAATTTTGTTTCTCTTTGTTTTTTTTACTTCACTTGGCAGCCTAAGCTGGTCTTAAACAACATTGAAATCTTGAAGAGTGCTATTCAGACTGAGGATTCAACAGTCTCGGCGTCAATGTACCATGACAATCTTGTATGGAGAATAGTAGAGTTAGGTGCAAATGACCGCTGTCTACCTGTCGTATTCGTGACTTCGGATAGGTTGGTTCTGTTTTGTTTCCTTTTTGGTTTTATAAGTACAAGCTGTTACTATCCGGTGATTGCTTGGTCTCATAAGCTAAGCCCTTTAAGTTTCATTTTTAAACACTAGATGGGAAACTGGTTTCAGACTTGTATACTATGTAGCATGTCATTGAGTTACAGAATTTTGTGAATAGTCATTTTCCATTCTGAACTTGACTCCTAGCTACGTCTTTGAATCATGACAGCTACTACTCATATCAAGCCTTTGTTGACTTCGGGTTCCCAGACGTTTTCATCTCTCGTGAGGTATAGAAGCTACACATATATCTCTAACCAAACTATGGATTCAGTATGCATTTATGTGGACATTTATTGGTAATCTGGTATAGAATGTAAAGTTTCCCAGTCTCTCCCTTCAATTTGATACAGAAAATCTGAATCGAGAGACTATGTTAACATGGGAGTTCAAGTTTTTATGGTTTTCCGCATTCTATCGCTTTTACATTGCATTCTTGCTTTATTTCATTTGTAGACATTTGGATGGACTCCTCAAGAAGCCAAATTACACATGGTTCCTGATTACTTCAGTGCTTCGGAGGTGAGAAAAGTGTCGTAGGTATGACCTGCTTGTTTAATGAACCCATAAATTTGAAAACTAGTGTGGCATTCTAAAATCAAACAATATAAAACTAGAAAGGCTAAGTGATATTTTTCTGCTTAACATTTTACTGTTTATTTTCCTTTAGTGACTGCTGTATATAATGCTAAATTTCTAAAACTATGTTGGAATTATAGTGGACTATCATTGCTGATGTTCTTGGGGCCAATTCTCGGCATCTATTTGAGGTTTATGCGCTTAAGCAAAGTAATCATGACCAAAGGTAGTGGTTCACTCTTCTTTTCCAGTATCTCTCATCTAATCTTTCTTCTTCTTTTTCACCTTTGTCGGTTAGGTTTCATCATTTTCGGAAACATGAAAAGATATTTCTTTATACAGAACCAAGTAATTGTTGTGGTATGCCATTTTTCTCATTTTTCAAATCTAACCAAAGCCATTTTCATTTCTTCAGTTTGATGGGGAACAAAGCAGGTACATTTGAAGATATTGTGGATGCGTACTTGGCATATTTACAAGTAAGCTTGCTTAAACTGAATGCTTGCAGCTGCTCTCAAAGACTTCTTGTACACATGAAAGTGATGTTTAATTTGTACAATGTTATCTGCTTTTTTCTTGTATAGGTTGCTGTGGTTAATCCTGCAATGGAAAAAGCTTTATTGCGGCTTCAACGGTATGCTGCTGATGCACGGAATGGAAGCATTCCGGATGAAAAATTACGCTTTGGTGCTGCATGGAGGCATCCTCCACGTAGTGAGGATCCTACTCTCTGCTCTGAGTGGGCTAAAATTCAGCTGATGGATTTTGTCCAAGCTCTTGTCAATACAGAATTTGCGGTAACTACTTACTCTTCTAGACCCTTAATTGAAATGACGCAAAGTTTGTCAAAATATGTTACCTTTTGAGAATCAATGAATGATTACAAGCACCAACGGTCTATAGGTAAATTATTTGGGTGACTATAGCCTTGAGATCTTTGAAGACCCTTCTGCTATGGCATTGGTTGAGGTAAAACTTCTATCTTGTCTTTATTGTTAAAAACTAATTTGAAGACCTATTTTACCAAAAAGGGTTGAGTCTATTCCAGGTTGGGATACTATATACTCAACGAGATCCGTCTTTTTTCCGTCCTATATCCCAAGGCATTAAAAGATGCCTTGTTAGATGGTGTGCAAACTTTTTCCCTGCTCTTCTAAATCTCTGCTTTTTGCAATCCTCACACACCGGCTTCATTTGCATTGCAGGCTCATCCAAGAGCGAATGCAGATGAGTTATTGGAGCTCAACCAAATATTGGTGGCAGAGAATCATACGGGGTCGTTATTACAAGCATTTAATGCTTGGCTACAGAACATAGGCAGTCTCACAAGGTACACGCCGACATGCTCTGTTTCTAGCTCTCTTATAGGATAATGAATTCAGATATTCAGGACTATTAAGTAAAACTTCCATCTCAATAACTTGTCTGATTCATATTCATTGCGTTAATAGCGTCTATGCATCCTCAACGAACGTACAATGTGTTGTCAGTGTTACTGGTAAAGCTTATTAGCCCAAGTTTCACACACCAATGCAGGTTTTGTTGTAACAGGAACGTTGATGAAAATCGTTTTGTGCGTAAATCCCTAGCCAAAACATATCAGATTCATATGTTACCGTGAAGCAGGAAACATAAGGGGCGTTATTATTGTTGCCGTCAAAGCCTGACTTTTTGTAACGTCGTCATCAAGAAGAGACGTCGGAGGGAAAAACCTCTAACTACGACGAACGGTGTAAGTGGGAGTCTGCCATGAGAACAGCTTTTTTTTCTTCAGACGCTGTATATAAAGCGCATGTTTTTGTGTTATGTGATTTTTGTGGTAAAAATATAAAAGTCAAATACTTGAATTATTCACTGTATTGTCTACCTACCTACTTTTTTTTTTTTTTTTTTGTCTACCTACCTTTTCAAGCTGAAAAGTCCAATAGTTGAATTACTTTTCTTTTTCTACTTTCCCGCTTTCTATAAAATTTTATGTCAATGATCTTGTTTTAAAAGTGTGTTTCCGAATAATTTTATGTCAATGATCTTGTTTTAAAAGAGCATCAAACTTATGTTTTAAAAGTCCAAAAGATTTTTTATATAAGACATATAACATCTTCACAAAATTCTTCTAATTTAACTCAAAGAAACATATTCATTTATTTAAAATAACCAAACTCATAAAAGTAACAACAAAATCAAGTTAAATAAACCATAACTTAGAACAAAGAGATTTTTCTTAAGATTGTGTGCAAAAATAGAAATGCATATAAATGAACAAATTAATTAGTTAAAACTGGAAAAAACTAATTAGAACTGAAAACTTACAGAAATAAAGGATGCAAATTCAATCTAAAAGTTGAAATAGCCAATTATTGAGAGGGGAGACAAAAATGTTTTGTTGGAAACTTGAGTAGACAGTTGAGAAAAAATATTTAATCATAAACCCTTACAAAAAAATGCTGACGCCAAAGTAAAAAAAAAATATTATGGGCCCCTCTTCTTCATGGGCCCTGGGGCACCCGCACTCCTTGCCCTCCCATCTAAGCCGGCCCTGAATTTCATCATTCTAATATCGTGTTTATAGCCAATTTTTATTGTCTATTTATGTAAGTAGCATTTGACCGTGAATCTCACTTTTTATTAATAAAAAGGTAGACAGAAAAACGAAAAATCATTTGATTATTACTTTTGTTTCTAAAAATGCCTTTTCCTTGACCGAATAGCAAAAACAAAAACTATTGTCATTGAGTACAAACAAAATAAACTAATTACAATTCAAATGATATGAGACCAAGACTAAAGCTTTCGTATAATTACGTGTTATGTACGTAACACACAATTGTGAGAGAAAAAAAGAAGAAAGAACCAAAGAATGATGAATTAAAGACGAAGAAGATTTGCATGACAGCTTTAGCCGTGGCGGCACCTTCCTGAACCGCGAGAAATATTGGTGCAACCGTTCCGACCAGAACCACTGACCGGACCTCTTTGCAGCGCCTGAAACAGTAGCCTGATCTCATCTACGGTCTCCGGGAAAGGCCTAATGGCTTCAACTCGCGTGACGTCCAAGACAACAACGAAAATAACAACTAAGATAACTACGAGCACTATCTGTCTCTTCATCATACTCTGTTTTTTTCTTCTTTTTTGAATGAACGACCAAAAATAGAGAAGCTTTTATTGGTTAAGGGAATGTTGGGTCTTTTATTTTGGTTTGTATGTGTAATAAATTCGATAACGACTCTTATATATAGGGCTTCTGAGATGTCGTTGTTTGACTTGTGCAAGGTTGGTCTCACTATCTTATGTTGATGTATACACACACATATGAACTTTGACTTTGACTTTACTACAAAAGAATTGGTTTTCAAACATTTTGAACCAAACTGTATGATATTGGAATAGAAAATTCACTTAGACACGGTTTGTCTAAGTCCACATGGGCTTTTGCTAAAAAAAAAACAAGACCGGGCCCTAGCTAGCTGCCTCCCTCTCTCTAAAAATACGCCAACACGTAGAGAGTTGGTAAACAACATTGATACTATACTTCTGGTTTGAGTTTATTGTACCACCATTTTTATTGTTTTGTAACGGTTGGATTGTAGTGTCACTTGGTGACAAAGTTAGTTGGACATGCAACCTCTATCGCAGCTTGTAATAAATTACCAATAAAAAGCCTACATGTCGTAAATTCATCAGAATTTCAAATGGGTGATTTATAATCATCTGAAATGTACAAATCTATATTTCATATAAATAGCCACATTCATACACGGTAAGCACGTGTATAACTTAGAGGAACTTCAAAGTAGCATTATTTTATATCTGTATGCTACATTTTGAGTTATAACACAAAAACACTAATGTTTCATGTGAATTTGTAACATGTATTGAGTTTTTATGCTACATAGTTTTTATGCTACACACTGAGTTACAACACAAAACACTAGTAAAAGTTTAGAACTAAAGAATATGTGTGGAGGTAGAAGTTTTAAAAGTGAAATTTATGTTGATTTAGTTTTCTTTTATTTTTACATTTTAAATTGGTTATGAACTTTGAAAAAGAAATTTGGTTATGAACTTAATTGTGTCATGAGGTTAGGCCCTAACCGTTAGGGTTTGTTTGTTTGTTTGACTCGAGTATTTTCGTCTCGTGAGATTTTCTTGAATTTTGAATTTTGACTTTTGACTTTTATTTGGGAAGAATAACTTAGCTTTCAACATCTGAACAACATATGTTGGAATTAATCAAACAAGTTACACGACTCGGTTTCGCCTTACACTACGAGTTCTTATTCAAACGAGAACCGGATGATTTGTCTCAAAACCAGGTCACAGACTCACAATCCTGTTTAAGCTTCGCAGATATCCTAGGTACGATAGTATACATAGTATGATGTATAGGTGCGAGTAATGAGTCTTTATGTTTCAGTTAGACGCATTATATCCAGCCGTCAGCTAATGAAAAACACGATAATTCAGGATTCATATATTTTCACAAGAGTTTAATTGTTTAACTAAATTGAAATTCAGTTAGACGCTATATCCAGACATATTCCAATATAAAACGTAAAGGAAATAATTTTTTTTTATTGTTGCATGTTTTTTTGCAAAAGGATTAATATCAGTTTTTGTTCCACATGTTTCTCTACAATGGCAGAAGCTGGTGTTAACCGTACATTTAATCAGCAGCTACAAAAAGGATTGACAGTGTCGATCTAACGTTTTAAAATATCCTATACAAATCTAAAAATATGCTATTTTATAAATTTTGTCCAAAATCACAAATCATAGTAAAATAAAATTAAAACTTCAAAAAACAATCTAAAACTATAAACGGTTTTGTAAGAAAATAAAAATAAAACAAAAAAATTATATTGTTGAAATATGGTTATCTCGACACTTTTATTTGCAAAACCGTTCATTAAAATCAAGTAGTTAGGGGTTTTCACCCATATATATCTCAACTGGTAACAAAATAATCACATTCAATCATTCATATGAAATAGTAAACTGCAAATAATTATTTATCAGTTTCAACTTCGAAAAACTTCTCTAAACATGGCAACCAATATTGAAATGATCTACAATATACGATAAGCAATTTCCGTGATATGATAACAATCATCCATTTTAAAAGAAAATTAAGCATTTTGATAGGTTTACGAACTTCATTTGGTATTGATTCTCTAAAAGTATTTAATTTCATAAACAAGTTTTCATCATAATGTTTTTTGTAGTTTAATAATAATTTCATGTCACATTTTGCTCTAATACCATCTCCAATGTATTCCTCTATTTTTTCCTCTAAAGTAGAGGAACTCCATAATAAATATAAGTTTCTCTCCAATGTATTACTCTATTTTTTCTCTAAAAATAAATATTCTCTTTAAAATTTTATCTTTATTTTAGTATTAGTATATGATATCATCACATTTTATGACTTTTTAGCATTTCTTTCATGCATGTTGTGTTTTTTTTTGCATCTTCTCATTTAGTTTTCTTAAGATTTCAAACACTTAAAGGTTTTAGGAGTTTAGAACTAGAACTTGCATGTTTTGATGTCTTTTGGGGTGTTTTTTTATTCCTTTTCGAAGTGTTTGGAGTTGCTAGGGAGAATTGGTTGAATTTGGAGAGCAAATAAGACAAAAGAAATTAAGAGAGAAGAAATTTGTTTTTTCTTTCCTTGTTTACTTTTTTTTATTTCAATTTCTCTTGTATATCTTATGAACTTGGTTTTTAATGCTTTTGATTATGAATGTTTGTTACTTGTTTGATCATAATTGATTGTTTGATGCAAGTATCACTTATGATTGTTTAGATTGCTCATGTCAAATTGAATTTGGTTGGATTAACTTGGATTTGTTCATTCCTTTTAATTGATCTTATTCAAAAATGGATTGACACCTCTTAATGCTACAATGACTTGAATGTGTGTGTTTTGAAGAATTGATAAGCTTCGAAACGAAAAATTTCTTTATTAGTACATTTTGTGTACGAATATTAAACAAAATTTTACTCTAAAATAGAGTTTAGAGGTAAAAATAGATGTGGATTTGAAATGTCCTGATAGATATCTAATACATGATAGATTTACATTCGATTAACTAATTTTTATTAATATACTTAAAAATAAGTTTATTAATAAGAAATCTCATAAACATTATTAAAAAGCCTTATGTTTTTAACCAAAAATATGCCTCCAAATTTTGTTTAAATATATATTGATGAACTTTTTTTGAAAAATGTCCATCAGAATCGGATGCCCAAAGCATGATTACACCAAAGTATTCAAATGAGTTTTAACTTGGGCTTGAATAGAATTACTCGTCGTGTTTATTGCTTTCATGTATCATGGACACTGAGGAATGCAGTTCAACATGTGCTTCAACACTATGGGCTCTACTTCCAAGTTTTCAGGGGAGTCAGAGTTGTTTCATTTCTCAGGTTGTTTGTCTTCATCAACGACCTTTTAGGGAGAGAGAAGGATTTGGATGGCTATTCTACAACTTTCTTCCAATCGGCTTATCTCCATGTGGTTTCCATATCCAAGGTATTAGCAATGAAGGACTTGTTATTTCTCCCAGACAGCTTGTTATCAATTGCGATTATGATTGCTGGTGGTCTTGATAGTGTGTCTAAGATTGGAACAACCATCTTAGATCACCATCAAAGAACAAATGCAACAATGTGTGTTGTTGGGGGCAGTTGGTAGAAACATCACTCATCATGAAGTTAACATTGGGAGGTCCTTAGCTTCATACTTTGCTGCTATTGCTTGTGTTTTTTTTAGGCTCGCTCACGTTCCTTTTGGTCATGAGCATGGTGATTAAATTCTGGGGTTCTAGTTACTTAATCTTCTGTCTCAAGTATGGTGCTTTTAGTTACTCAATGTTGATTGTTTGCCTCAAGTTGGTGCCATTTCTATCTTTAATTTGTTGTTGTTAAGTCTAAACTCTAAGATTTTTATGCTTGTTAGTTGTTGTTAAAATGGAGTTTCATTGGTTTAAAAAAAGGGTTCGAAAAAGCTGTCGCAAAGTTATTTTTTGTTCCGTTTTCGACCTTATCTATGTTTCTATGATGGCAAAATGAAAGTTTGGTGTTACAGTTTGTTAAAAATAACAAAATTCTTGACTTGGAACTTTGGTCTCATGGCAAAAAGAATAAAAAACATGGAAGCAATAAACAATCGGTACATGATATATCATGGTTTTTACCGGTTTTATGCCATGATATAAGTCTGTTTTAGTGTCTTTTAGTGTTTCTTTAGAGTCTTTTGTAGGTCTTATTAGGTACACGAACGTTTGGAGCAGAAGTGAGGATTTTGGAGCTATTTGGTGCACTTTGGAGATTTGACCCGAGAGGTTGTGTTCACTGTCCAGATTTGAGACCTGTGTCGATCGTTGCACACCTGCATCGATCGATGCACAGCGAGTTGGGCCAGATTCTCGGCGGTTTAATGAAGAATGCTGATATTGCAAAGATGCCCAGAAGTTCCAGATATTTACACAGAAGCCCCAAGTCGTGTTTTAGCTATTTAATTAGGTTTTTAACTTCAGTTTTACATATGCTATCATAACTTAGAGCAAAGAGTTTTTAGAGCTTTTGGGGCTGATATGATCATGTACTACACTTTGTTTTGGAGAAGTTTTCGAACCCCTTTAATATTCTAATCTCTTTTATGATTTCTATTAATTCATTGATTATGTTTACATCATCTATGTCTGAGTAGTTTCATATTTAGGTTTAGGGTTTCTCATAGGGATTTCATGACTTGCTAGATATAATTAATTCAGTTAAGGATTCACATCAATAGATGTTCTTCAAACTAAATTGTGTTTAATGCTAGTTCTAACCTGATCAATTGGAATATAGATCTTAGGTTGCTAAATACGACACGACAGTGTGGTTTAGAATCTGAACTATTTAGGTTGAGCAATTTAATTACTTGCAAAGGAATTTGGTTTAATTAGATTGTGAACATATCAAACTTGGAATTAATGCTGGTTTAAACTGTTAGTAATTGCAAAGGAATTTGGATTGCTGCACTTAGACTTAGAGAATTCTCGCAACGACAGTTGGTTAATTCTATATCCGTGTTTGAGTTCTAGAACTGAGTTTAATTAGATCTTGACTGAATGATTTATCTGCTTGTCTGATTTCCTGAGAACGCTCTAGACTTAGCGCCCTTAGTTTATCGCTTACTACCACAACCTGCTACTTGTTTACTTTCTTCCTTGCTCTTTTTAGTTATTTAATACAATTTGCTTTTTGCTTTCTCCTAGTTTTAATCTCTTTAAGTTCTTAACCCTATCGTTGCCTAGAGTCCTCGTGGGTTTGATCCCTAAGTACTACATTGATATATTGTGCACTTGCAGTTAGTATAGGGTAAAACTTTAGACCTATCAGTACACTATTGATATTTTTGCTTGGAGGCATGACATCAAATGGTAGGGGTAACCAACTTGAGATCGAGACCAGAGGTGAAACTGAAGGAAAAGCCATACGGATAAGATAAAGAAGCCGGACTAGAAACAAACGCCGATTAAGCACACATAAGCTGGTTCATAGTTCTGCTGCCTCAACAATAGTCTTATGCTAAGCGTTTCAAAGTGGCATGCACTAGACCGTTCTCATATCTCAGTGCGACGCTCATCAAACAAACCTAGGTCTAACACAAAGATATGACAACATTAACTATCGAAGCAAAAGGATCATGACTCACTCTACCAAGTACATTCCCCGTAGTTGGCTAGAACAGAGCCCGAACTCTCAACCCAAAAGCCTTACTACCTCCACTGATAGCTACCTCAAACGAAGCCTAAACCAAACCGCAAAGAACTACACGCAGCAAACCAACAAGGACCAAAACTAGTCTATGAACACAAGCCAAACCCAATCCTAAACAAGCAAGGCAAACCGGTCAAAGAGCATGGAAGGAGAAAGAAACCAGAATGACCGAAGACCTCCAAGCATCGTACTCCCCAAACCAGCACGACTAGCTGTCAGGAACAGCAAGCCCACCTAAGTGAAGAAGCAAAAAGAGACTAAGCAGAAGACGACAACGAGACCAGAACAAAGGGTGCACTCCTCCACTGATCGATGGCCACCGCACTGGAAAAGCGACAAGACACCGACAATGACTAACGGAAACAAGCAAATCTGAAGCGACAAGTAGACGGCGACAACCATACAATACACACCTGTCTCCTAGATGGAGAGATAACCACCACCGGCCACTGACGCAATAACACACACCGCACGAACACACCAAATGCCGCCACGCGCTACACACCGTCGGAGTTCACCGCACAACACCCAACGCCTCCGCACAGAAGAGGACAAATCATCACCGGAGCAGGTAGAGGGCAACATGACGAGGGCAAGGTGCCCTCTCCGACGGCGAAGCAGCACCATGTGGCGCCAAGGCAGACAGAGAAGCGAACGAAATCAGATTTGAGTTTTCTGTAAGTCTCGATGATGTTGAGAGAGAATAATTGAGCACATGTTTTTCACTCTCTAGAAAACACTCCTTTGTTGGTTAAAAGGAAATATATATGAATGTTCTACAAATCTCGATGAAGTTATTGTTGCATGCTTGCATGCGTGTGTATAGTCTACCAAACTAAGACCATTTCCAATGGGACTCCATTTTCCACTCCAAAATGGAGTTTGGAGTAAATCCTCTCCAATGGGACTCCATTTTCCACTCCAAAATGGAGTAAAAAATGGGATTACTACAAATATGGAGTAATCTCATTTTTGTTTGTTCATGACTCCATTTTCCACTCCAAAATGGAGTATGGTTGGAGTAAAACTCAACTCCATTTTGGAGTGATTCCATTTTGGAGTAAAAAATGGAGTAGCTCATTGGAGATGCCCTAAGCACCATTATCAATGGTTTCTAATTTCTTAACTTTTCAAAAAATATTATAATAATTAATAATAATAATTAATTGAGAGAGTCTCTACAAAAAGATGAAAGAAATTCTCAAATGAGAGACTTTCAGAAACTCCAACACATTTTATGAGAAACGCTCTTAATTAAACTCTATTATTTTTTTGTTTTAATAAATTTTTAATATATGAGAAATCCTCCCAAAAAACTCATGGATAGAGATGTTCTAAAAACATTGAGAAAAACAAGTTTTAAACACATATTTTCTCGCGTCATCTCATGTCACGAGCCATGATTCATGTGAATTTATTTCAAAACATTGATTATAATATAAGTAAATCGAAGAGAATTCATGTTAAAGTCAAAAGGACTTTTTCCGACAATAAGTATACTTTCATTAATTAATAGAGTTTATAAAGCCAGTTTGTAAAGAATTTTGAAGCCATAAAAAATAAGTATTTGAAATTAAAAAAAGTAGAATTAGATGCTAGAAGATGAGCTAGATGATTTGTGTTCCTTTTGGCGAAGACATAGACAATACGATCAAATGTGGTAGAGACGCCAAGTATGTCTTGTGTAATGTTATGAATGCTCCAGTTTGGTTGACGGTAACATAGATGATTTACTAGAATCTGATTGTCGCTTTCAAAAATCACAAATCAAAATCCATGTGGAGAACATTCTTCTACAGAATGGAGTAAACTCTTTGCTTCAGCCTGAAGAGGAAAAAAGGTATGTCCTAAAGAAGAAGTACTGCAGAGAAGGAGGTTGGCTGAATGGTCACGAACTAACCAACCGTTCGAAGTATGACCAGAATTATGATGAAATGAAGCGTCCAAATTGCATTTTACAAAGTGAGATGGAGGACGAATCTATGTCGAGTTGGAAGATGAAGAAGAATGAGAGTTTCTATCCAAATGAGCACTAATGCGCAACCATTCTTTAACTTCAGATAAACAGAAACCCACCTACATAGAAGGTTTGATACGTCAATTGGAGAAAATAAGAGCGATCCGGGATTTCCAGATATGCCATAAAATCCGAAAAGGTAGTAATTTCTCTTGCATAGTGAGGGTATTAAGATCCATCCTTATGAGTAGAAAACTGATGTTTGTTTCCAAGTCAGGAGAGGGAAAGTAAATCTCGTGAAGATGTCGTAGATGAGTTAAACGCTAGAATTGAAAGGAAGTTGGACACTGGAAAAAAAAGATGGTTGATACATTCATCTTGTAATCCGCATCTGCGGCAAATGCAATTGATTCGAACTCCCTTGGATCTAAGCCGAGTAGTTGTTGGAAGAGCTTTTGATAAAAGAAGCCAAAGGAAATGATGTATTTTTGGTTCAATAGGGAGTTTCCAAATCTTCGTCTTCGGTTCAAGATTACCATGAGTTGGAGTGATTGTTGCAAAACTTGGATCAGATTGCCAAGCCAGACGGTAGCCCAAACGTACATAATAGTGGCCATGGTTAGTGAGATCCCAAATGGGGATATCATTGTTATTCAAAGGTGATATATGTATCGATTTTATCAAGGCTCTATCTTCTTCACGAATGAAATAATCAATAACTGCAGAGGACCAGGATTTGGTAGCATGTCCGGAAATTATCAGGTCGCTTACTCGTATTTTAGAATTAAGGGGAGTTCATTAGATGGACGTGCATGACGGTAACCAATTGTCTTGAAAGACTCTGATCGTTTCCGCCAATCTAATGTTATGTCTGATACCTTTCTTCAGTAGAGATAGTCCAACAAGAATAGAAGACCAGCCATATGACTGACGAGGCTGAGGTCTAGCTTCCAAGACAGATGAATCCTTGTAATACTTGGCCTTAAATAGACGAGCAAATAAAGAATTCAGATGTTTGAGCAATCGATATGCTTGTTTAGCAAGAAGTGAATCGTTGAACTTAGGTAAGTCTCTAAAACTCATACCTCCATGATTCTTTGGACGTGTGATTTTTTCCAATGATACCCAAGAAATGCCTTGTGAATCTGCTTTCTTCTCCCACTAAAATTGTTGAAGCACTGAAGTGATTTCATATGTAATCTGACCTGTAATTTTGAAACAAGACATAGAGTAGACAAGCATAGAGATGACAATGCATTTCATCATTACTTCCTTCCCAGCATGGGATAAAAAATTAGCTTTCCAAAAAGTACGAACTTTGACTCTTTCAACAATGTTATGAAATATCTCTGTTTTTACGCCTGAGTTGTTCCGGTAAACCCAAGTAATTTCCTCCACCACCTTGTTTAGGTATCCGTAGAACGAGTTTGAGTCGTTCTTAAAGACTTCCCGGAATGCGGCTCCCAAATGTTATGGTGGATTTTTGAGTATTTATCTTCTGCCCAGAACATGCCTCATAGACATCAAAGATATCCCTTAGAGTTATGTTGTTGCGGTCATTGGCTTGAATAAAGAACAGATAGTCATCTGCAAAGAATAAATGGGTAATTGAGGGAACCCCATTACCAATCTTGATTCCCCTGAGCTTTCCATAAGCCATATTTTGACGTAACAAGTGATCATCATCTAGACCATGTTGATCATCATCTAGGCCTTCATCATATCCATCTTTGTCATCCTAGAAACCCAGAAGGCAGTCCTTGCGTTCTTGATTAAGCATCCCACAACGTTGTAAGAAGTTTCGCAGACATTCAAAACGAAAACGGACAATCGTGTTCTCGCCTTGGACAAATTGAAAGTTCCGTTTGAATCGCAGAGGGTTGTCTATAATCCATAACAGTTGGACGCAGGCAAAATCAACACGAGAGGAAGTTTCGTCGAAGTTGACATCAAAGACAGGAGCGAGGGTATCAGCAACAGAGTCAATTGTTTGGTGTGACAAGAACTCAATGGGGATACCCTGAATCTGAACCCAGAATGGAATGATCTTTGTAGATTCTTCAGAGAGATTTGGGTATCAATGCGTCACTATTAGCATCCACTCCGCAAAAGACCAGGGAGAGCGACGGAGCACCATATTCATCGCTTCTTCTGATTCAAAGACAAATTGGATTTTGTGTGGACCAATAATACGGCCGTTGACGAACGTTTCCAGACCCCAAAGGCGAGGCAATTGAGTGATCATCACTCGAAGATTCTGTTTCTTCGGGTTGACAGGAATGACCAGAAGAGAGAAGTGGTTGATTGTATTGGCTTGTTGACAGACCGATGAAGGTAAGACCATGAGAGCATCTGTCAAACCGAGATTGATGTTCTGCATCTTTTTGTATATTATTGGCTATCAGAAATTGGATGAAAAGTGTGTTGGTTTGAAATTTGAGAGTCAAATGAACGGCAGAATCTTGCTTTATGTCGTTAGGCCAAGGCGGTTTGTAACCCAAAATCGTGGGGGTAACTGTTACCACGAATTTGGTGGATACGAGATTCTCGGGGTAAGACATCGATTATCCAGCCAAATTTGCGGAAGAAAACCGGCATGAGAATCGAGAGATTTCATCGGGAAATTATACTCAAAATTTGAGAAATCGTCGTCAGAAATCGTTAAAAAAATCATCATTATTTATGTATCTAAATCAAAAGAAATTTATTGACTAAAAAATCAAAAAGAAATTTACAAAAATTACATGAACTGTGCATTTTTTTTTGTCGGCACCGTGCAAAAGACGCTTTGTAGAAATGCAAACTTTGATAAATTAAAATTTATATTTTGTATTGACAAAAAAAAAAAATATATATAGTTTGTAGCACAACACTGAAGTTTTAGATCTAATGCAGTGTTATATAATTGAATTTCATTTCAACTTTCATTTTTCTATAAAATTTACAATAAACCCATAGTCGTGAAGACACATCTTACCTGAAAAGTGAGCGTTGCCTCGCTGTCTGTCCATTGATATAGTTTAGCATTTGGTACGGTTCGTTCCGGTCCGGCCGGTTTGGGTTGTTCTCTTTCTTCTTGTCTAAAAGCACCTCGACTCTGTCCGGCTTGACGCTCGTTCTCCGTCTAAGATCCCTTCATTGATCAAAGAGAGAATCTCCGGAAGAGAAATCCTCTGATCTCTAACAGAGAATTCTCTTCAGAGATAAGATTAAGAGATACCGCGAAAGAAAGAGAGATGCAAACCATCTCGAAAGCTTCTTCTTCTGCTATCTCCTTCTTTCGATGTTCTAGGGTTTGTTTGGTTACTTTCTGGATTCTTATTTATTTTGATTCTTTGTCTCTGTTCGGTTACCTCGCAAATTTTGGGAAGAAACTATATGTGATTATTTATTTTCTCTTTTTTTTTTTTTTTGAAGTTGATTCATGAGAAGGTTAAATCTGACATTTTTCAGTGTATCTCATACAACTTATGATCTGTTACCTTAATTCTTGAAGGTCGTTTTGATCATTTCATTGTAATTGCCTTGGTTTGTCCTCTTAGATATTTTTTGATGATTGTTATTATAAACAGAGTTGGTGGTTTGAGTAAGCTTGTCTAGGTTGCGTTAGTATATGAAAAATAAATTGTTTATCATAAAACGATATCGTTTCCTTGAATTTTGAATGCAATGAAGTTTAATGGTGTCAAACTGTAAAGTGTAGACATGTTGCATTCAATTAACCTGTTGGCTCTTGTTTGAATATTTTCTCTTCTTTTTGTTCATTTTCTCGGCTGTTTCGAAGTAGAATAAAGTAAATGTGTAACATCTCTCTGTTTTTTTATTTTCTTTCAGAAACTAACAAGTCAGCCATGTGTGAGACAGCTTCACCTCAGAAAGGGTCTTGTGTGCAGAGTGATGAAGCTGGTCTCTTCACCTCTTAGAATTTCTGCAGTGTCTCCAATATCTCTTCATTGCAAATTGAACTGGTGTGTACTTTTCGAATCTCCTAAACCATTTTTGTCTCTCAATACTAAATTGTTTTGTTTGTTTCTTGAATTTTTATGCCACTAGCTCATGTAAATGGAAATAACTCTCATGTATTTTCTCTTTCTAGGTGCCTTGTCTTAAGGACAACAATGCTTACATTTTGCATGACGAGGATACTGGTACAGTTGGGGTGGTTGAC
Source organism: Orychophragmus violaceus (assembly GCA_030180135.1). Classification (NCBI taxonomy): domain Eukaryota; kingdom Viridiplantae; phylum Streptophyta; class Magnoliopsida; order Brassicales; family Brassicaceae; genus Orychophragmus; species Orychophragmus violaceus. Next base: position 10,144,304 of record CM058235.1, on the reverse strand, counting down.
CCTTCTGAAGCTGAACTTGTGATAGATTCATTGCAGAGGAGTGGTCGAAATCAAACATATATATTGAATAAACATCATCATTATGATCATACTGGTGGTAATTTGGAATTGAAAGACAGGTACGGTACAAAGGTAGGAAGATATAACTTCTCTTTCCATCCTCATTGTGCTATGATTCACTTTTTCTATTAAAAAAAAATTGTTGGGATGATCCAGTAGTACATATTTGAAGTGTAGGTGATTGGCTCAGCTGTAGATAGAGACAGGATACATGGAATCGATATAGCCTTGAAGGATGGTGCAAATGGATGTTTGCTGGTCATGAAGTCCATGTTATGGATACTCCTGGCCACACAAAAGGTTGTTTTATAATTCACATATTAACTTTGGAAGCTTTGAATGTTATATGCCCTGCATGTTCTTGCATTACGATAAGCCGTTAGTTTACTATATATTTCTGCTTTGAAGTAGTTGACGATTCGATTATTACAGTCATCATTATATCAACATAATGTGTGAGGATAAGCTGAGACTGGAGATTTGGTTTAGAATGGGTGGATTTTCTTACATTCAACATCGACATAGAAGCTGTGTGCTCTTTATGTGGTCTTATTTTGGTACAAAAGATAGTGTTGTCTCTCTTCTTCAAAGAAGTAAGATGGACATTCAAATGTTCAAGGGTTGTAATGCATTTAACAGATATGTTTGTACCTCAATTGTGAAGAGGTATTTGATGTGTAGTCACGGCGTAGTACAAGACGTGAGTTAGGACGTTGATATGTTTAATTGAAGGTTATGTATATTTTAAATTATAATTAAAATTCTTCATAAATATTTTTATATTTATCCTCTCATTTTATTTTTTTCATTTTTATTGTCTCCAAAATAAAATTTAAAAAATCTTCATAAATATTTCATATTTACATCTCATTTTTATCCAAGGTTATATATATTTCTATAACAAATTTAAAAATAGAATTACTAGTATAAATTAAGGTTAATAGAGTAATTAACTTAATTTCATTAATAGTAAATTAATAATCAAGTATTTTGACTTTGAGAGTGAATATAAAAGCAAAAGCACTTCTCAATTAATATAAAGATAACTTAAAAAACAAAACTCGAAAAACATAAAAAAAAATTAGAAAATGTCTCACTCCAAATGATACTTAAAATTAAATTAGTAATAGATTTGAATACTTATATGTGAATGTTCCCTTAATATTATTATATAGTATTAAAAATTTAGATAAATTTACATAAATTAAGAGAAGAGAATTAGTAATGTAGTCGAGTTATTGGTATATTTCGGTTTAATTCGGCTATCCAATGAAAATCGGATATTACCTGAACTCGAATCGATATCCAAAATAACTTGTATTTGGGATTTAATCGGTTATTTTACTACACTCATACCCGAACCGATACCAGTTTTTGGTGTGGATCCGGTTCGGTTATTATGCCCGCCCAGTCCTAATATTTACCTTTGTATGTTTTTAATTTTTGGCATTTTCATGCGAAGTACATAAACAAACCAAATGTTAATTGTATACTAACTCAGTTTGAATTTAGAATACAAAAAAAAATGTGATAGATGCTAGTACTTTGATAAGATTTATAACTTTTTTTTGTCAACTGGAGAATATGTATTGATATGAGGCTCAAAAAATGAGCTAAGGGGCTATTACAACTTGCGGTCTTTGAAAGAAGACCAAAGGGACGAAGATGAAGCCAAAAGAAAGTCAATGATAATCATCTCGATAGATAAAAAGAGTAAAAGAGGAGCAAGGCTCAACGAGAAGAAGCTCGTTTCTCATCTTCAAAAAGTTGATTGAGTCAACGGGGATGACCACGAGCAACGTAAGAAGGGAATAAACCATTCCGGATCACGCTGTTGACTATGAGAAAGGAACTTCTATTTGAGCCTCTTGCTTCGATCTCCACCCTCCAGTTAGTAATGGCAGATAATAAGTGGGTGAGTTCTCCTGCATGATAACGGAAGTTCGGCCAGGCTTTGGGTCTTAGAATGGCGCCAAAGATGCCAGGGGCTTCAGCCGCGAAGATAATCCTGTCGAGCCTATGTGAAGACATAGCTTCTATCGTCCATCGATATCCCTGCAACTTAGCCTCCACAAGATCTTGGATGTTATTAAAAGCTCTTCTGTTATGCTTCAGAGTAGTGCAACCACTTGAACGTAACACCCAAGCGCAACATGCCATGCGAGAGCGTTTGCACCAAACCGCACCAATGTTACATTTCAGCCAAGAGGTTGGTGGTCGTAACCATGACGTGGGCGGGAGAGGTGGGTGGTCATTTGTTCTTGTCACCGGCGGGTCCTCCAATGTCTGAGCATGATACCAAAGCTCCGAAGCCTCAGCCGATTTCTGCGCAATGGAGTTAGGAAGGGAGCGGACACTTTCGAAGAAAAATTTGTTGCGATTTTTCCAAAGGAGCCAAAGGGTCCAAGGAAAGGTTCTTCTGATCTCGTGAGGTAAGGACCTATTGTCTGCTTCAGTAAAGAGGAAGTGGATGTTAACGTAAACTGAAGATTGGTGGAACCCTTCCGGCGGAGCTGGAAATAAGGTGAGAGCCCAGGTTTGTCTAGCAATGGGGCAAGAGAACAGAACGTGGTTTGCCGACTCACCTTCATGACCGCATAGTTGACAGCGCGCATCAGCTTTCATACCTCGGTCAATGATGTTTTGGGCTACAGGAAGGGCGTCACTTAGAACACGCCAGATGAAAGTCTAAATCTTCGGTTCTGTGGCAATTGACCAGATCTTGGTCTTGATGTCATTTAAAGATGGAAGAGTTGAGGCTTCTCTAAACACTTCAGAACTGTTAGATTGGTTGGCAAGCCAATAACCCGATTTAACCGTAAAATTCCCACTTCGATTATGTTTCCAGGCCCAGTAATCCTCCATGTCGCAAGCCGGATGAAGGGACCAGATCTTAACGCAATCCCGGGGCCAAAATAAGTCATTGAGGACGTCTTGCTTCCAAGAACGAGTGACTGGGTCAATGAGGTCACAGACCCGAAATGTAAAATCAATGGGATAGTTTTTGATGAGGGGCGGTCGAAGGCTGTTATCCTCAATCCAAGGGTCTAGCCAGACGTTTATCGAATTCCCATTCCCGATGACCTTGCTTATTCCTTTTTAAGCAATTCTCTACCGAAGAGGATACTACGCCAGCCATAGGAGGGGCGATTTCCTAATGTAGCAGTCAAGAATTCAGAGTCTGTGTAGTATCTACTTTTGAGTACCTTGGCAAAGAGAGATTCCTTATCCTGGAGGAGTTTCCATGCTTGTTTAGAAAGTAGAGACTGATTGAAAAGCTCTAAATCCTTAAAACCAAGTCCGCCCAAGTTCTTTGGAAGGCACATTTTTTCCAACTAACCCAATGAATTTTCCTTCGATGTTCGACCGAGTTCTACCAAAAGGCAGACATAACACTTTTGAGCTTTGCGATAGTGCCTTTGGGAAGTCGGAAACAAGACATAGAAAAGACAGGAAGGGTCATGCCTACTGCCTTCAGGAGCACCTCTTTCCCTCCTAAAGATAGACAACGAGCAAACCAACCTGAAATCTTGGAGTTCATCTTGTCCTGAATGTAGTTTAGGAGCTCTATTTTAGAACCACTGAAACACTCCGACAGGCCTAAGTAGGTGCCTGCGCCTCCTTCATTTTGGATCCCTAGGATAGATCTTATCTCCTCCTTTTTTGATTCCTCTATTGCGCTGCCAAAGGTGATCGAAGATTTGTCGAGATTGATCATTTGGCCCGTAGCCTCACCATAGATTCGAAGGATGAACTGGAGAACCCGAGAATCCTCAGCCGTGGCTCGGCATAAAAAGAGACTGTCGTCTGCAAAGAGGAGATGATGGATGGAAGGACCAGCCTCTGAGAATCGGATTCCTGATAGGATACCCCTGGATTCGGCTTTAAGAAGAAGGTGAGTGAGGCCTTCCGTACAAAGTAGAAAGAGGAAAGGGGAGAGGGGGTCCCCTTGGCGCAGACCCTCGATGGAGTAATCATCCCATGTTGCTGGTCATTAATGAGGATCGAGTAAGTCACGCTTGTGACGCAGAACATTATCCATGTAACCCATTGCTCATGGAAGCCCAAAGCTAAAACAAGGTTACGTAGATAATTCCATTCTACTCTGTCAAACGCCTTAGACATGTCAGATTTGACGGCCATGAACTCCTGCGAGATTGTTCTATGCGTACGAAGACTGTGGACCAATTCATGAGCCACTAAGATGTTGTCAGAAATAAGCCGCTCAGGAACGAAAGCAGTTTGAGTAGGAGAAACAATGTCTGACAGTAGAGGCTGAAGTCTCCTAACAAGTATTTTGGAGATGATCTTGTAGAAGACCGAGTAGAGACTAATCGGGCGAAGGTCCTTCATCGAGTTTGCCTCCTGGGTCTTTGGGATAAGACTGATTAGCGTGTAGTTCCATTCTTTAGGAAAGATCCCGGAAGTAAAGAAGGCCTTGATTTCCGAGGTGACCTTATCGCCTACAATGTTCCATAATTTCTGGAAGAAAAAGCCCGTCATCCCGTCAGCTCCAGGAGCGCTCGAAGGCTTGACAGAGAACGCTGCGAACTTGATTTCATCCGAAGTAACTGCCTGGATAAGAGTTTCGTTCATACGAGCAGTGACCCGGGGTTGGAAATCCAGGAACATCGCATCAAAATTGTCAGGGGTGGTCGAGGAAAAGAGTTTGGTAAAATACTCTGAAGCCACATTTCCTTTGGAAGCTTCACTTCGGTGAGATATACCATTATCATCAATCAGGAGTTGGATGCGCTTCTTCCCTCTATTGGCTTGGACCGTAGCGTGAAAGAATTTTGTGTTGCGATCCCCTGACTTGAGTTCCTTCTCACGACTTCTCTGGCTCCAATAATATTCCTCATCCCGGTACGCGTTGACAAACTCCTTTTTTAAGTTCAGCATGACTGATTGGGTAGGACAGGAGGAGGACTGCTCGGATTCAAGTTGAGTCTGAAGCTGAGCAATGCGGTCTCTGGAATTGAGGTTATGAATCCTGTTTTGTTTGCTGAAAGCTTTTCCGCAAGAGCGAATCCGATCAGAGACTGAACGAATGAAACTACCATGGGGGTCGGACCACGCCTCCTTCACTATATCCGCAACATTAGGGATTTTGAGAAGGCGTTTGTCAAATCTGAAACTGCCTCTGTGAATGTCTTTGGCTGCGATTAGGTTTACCAAAACAGGTCTGTGATCGGAGCCGCGTTTGTCTAGAAAGACTTGGTTTGCCTCTGGAAAATGAGATCGCCACTGCTTATTGGAGAAGCACCTATCAATCTTACATTGGATCCAATGATCTCCTCTCCAACCTCCCCAAGTGAAGGGATTCCCTGAAGAAGGAAGTTCCTCCAAACCATTACCCCGGAGCATGTCATTGAAAGGGACGCAGGTTGAGTCATAACGCCGAGGGCCTCCCAGCTTTTCATCACTATAGCGAAGATCGTTAAAGTCACCCACAAGGCACCATCTATCATTCCTTGAAGCACCGATTCTGGAAATTCTTTCCCAAAACTTAGGACGATTAGAGGCAGCGGGTTCACCATAAATACAAGATAAGTAGAAAGAAACATCATTGATATAAACATGAAGGTCAATGAGGTTCTTGTCCGCTTGCAAAATATTTACACGCACAGAAGATTTCCAAAATAAAGCTAAGCCACTGCTATGACCTTCAAGGTCTATCGTATAAACACGCTCATAACCGAGCCACTCCTGAAAATCTACCAAATTTTTTTTGTTTATACATGGTTTCCATCAAGAACAAAACGTCAGGAAAATGCTGATGGCGCATTTCCTTGAGTCGTGGAATTGTCAAGTCTTGAACCCGGCCCAATCCTTGACAATTCCAAGATATTATGCTCATTAACAGTTGGACGGTCCCTCAATTGGGACCGCCAAATGTTTTTTGGTACACCTCATCTCGGTTTCCACTTCGTTATCTTCATCATTGACCTTTCTCTTAGCGGTTTTGTTCTTGACATGAGCTTTTCCCGGGCGCTGATTCTGGACAGCTAAGTTTTGAGGGGCGGTCCTGTTACATTTAAAGGGTCTGCCTCGAGGTCTTGAACCTTTACGTTTAGTCCCGGAAGAGCCTCCCTCAGAGAGGTGAGCCCTGTTGACCGTTGAACTAAAGTGAAAGGGGTTTGTATCAGCCAAAGAGTGAACTACATCCCCTTCCGAAAGGACTTTGACAGGAATTGATTCCCCGGAAAAGGACTGATGAGCTCTATATGCTGAGGCCATGAGCTTGTTACTGGTGGTCTTGGGAGCAACTTGAAGGTTCAGTTTGGGGCCGTAATCAAAGACGATACCTTTACCTTTGTTCGAGTCTGGAGAGAATAGCGGCACAGGCTCTAAGCTCAAAGCAGATTTCTGGGACAGAGGATCACCTTCCAGAGCAGTTAAGGAGGATTTTATCCTTGCAACCCGAACAGAGATGTCATCGCCGGTATCGACTGTGAGATATTGACGCATCTCATCGAGAACTTCAGCTGCAATACGAGGACGACCCGTTTGAGGATTAATCCCAACTTGGGATTCCGAGATGACTCCGAATAGAGGATCAGTCTCTGAGATGACCGGAGGACTGGGAGTTGGTGATGAAGGAGGCGGTTTGGACTTAGCTTTTCTCTTCTCTTCTATAACCGGGCACTTCGAGATATCATGGGTGAGCCGTTGACAAGAGTAGCAACGTTTTTGCAGCCTCTCATAGAAGTACTGAATGGTGGTTTGCTCGCCTGAAGGGAGATTGACTAGCTTGAATCGACGGAGAGGTTTAGTGATATCAAGCTTCACCCTTACGCGAACATAGTCTTTCTCCTGAGGCTTGAGAGGATCGAAGGCCACCTCAATCACCTGACCTGCGAACTCACCGAGAGTTGTGATGGCTAGTGGAGTATAATGATTGAGGGGGACGTTTTTCATTTGAACCCACACAGGAATATAAATGAGATAATCCTCCGGCGGCTTTGCGAACCAACGATCGAAGACGATGGACCACTCGTTATAGCAGTAAACTCCTTTATTGAGGATCTCTTCCATATCCTGATCGTATTTAAAAATAAAATGGAACTTCTCTCTAGTGAGAGCCACGCCTCTGACTCTATCATAGATCTGTTAGAACTTCTAGCCAATTCTACCAGATTCGGAATTGCCGTAAGGTTCCAGATAGCCTAGGATCTGGGGTCTAGTTAATTGAATCAAGGATCTGATCTCTGTTTACCTGGAGATTGGCAGCGGAAGATGATCAAATAAACGAGATATGTGAAGCGCCTCAGATGCTGCGCCTCTACTTCAGTCCACATGCACACAAGCTGGAATCCGCCGGGATGCTAGTACCGGGGCTCGGATCTCCTGGGAACTGAGTTTCTTGAGGAAGAGTCTCTGTTTTCTGTCAAGAAAACTCTCTGGGGCGGCTCTCTCAATCTACTAGGTCGAAATTACATAAGATCACTTATATATGTCGACCTTGACATAAACCGAAACATCAGTCTCGGTTTCGGCCTTGTATCGACCGACACACTTAGTGGTGTCGATCGACACACGCCTTGTGTCGACCGACGCACCCAATGGTGTCGATCGACACACCTCATTAAAAATCATATTCGATGTGTATCCAATACACATCGACCAGACCATATGTCAATGATCTATCCCATACGAACTATGTCCAACTTGCTTAGGTATGTAACCCTGTAGGTTCACACGATACTGGAAATGAGTTACAACTCATTTGTCATAAGCGGTTTCTAGCAAAACATTATGACTACCCAGTATCACATGAATTGTCCGATCTCGACAATACAACTATCTCTAGAGTGAGTACAATGTGATTTCAGGACATAATCCCAACAATCTCCCACTTGTACTGGAATCACCTATTCCTTTAATCCCTTCGTCGCTATATCTCGATATGGCATAAGGCAAGAGACTGTGTCATCCTTATTATAGCCAACATCATGTTCATCGAACTCCTGATCTATACTGATAAAACAAACGACTGACAATCACCTCGTTTGAGCACGGCCATGCATTTTCTCAGTATCAAATCTTCGATGGGCCCTGAGATGTTTATCTTCCGTTCTAGGAGGGACAAATTCCATCTTGTTCCATCCCTGTTTCTACACATACTTCATGATACGCATAAGCAATGCCGTTATAGCCGCCAGTTACGGAACGACGTTTGACAAGGTCAAAACGCACCAATTCATATGCTAGAAAGCATGATGAACTCAGGTCTAAGGACTATACTCTATAGTCGTAATGAGAACCTCCCATGACACTGATATAACTATCCTGTGGGGTTCTCATTAAGCTGGTCATGTCCGATCATATGTTCACCAATATATATCTATGTGATTGACTGTGATAATCATATCATTGACTCCATGAAACTTAGTCCAACAGTCACCTCACATGCTAGTCTCGCGCGGTTATTGGTGTCCCATTTCAACAACCTCGACTAGGGACAATCGTAATTTATGTCATCTTTTACTTATAGGGTTTCATGATCAAGTCCTCAACTTGATGACCTATATGATGACCATAAAGTACTTTGGGACTATTACTTAATTATCCAATAATTAAATAATACCGATGTTAGTTTGACTTACATAAACACTACCATAGCATGTCTATGTAAAGATTACAACATAACTAGAATTACTCCCACTAGAATCAAGATCATCTCTTCAGATATCTTATACCTACAACAACAGAATAAATCTGGTGCTTAGGTTGTGGGAGAGACTGCGGTGTTTTGTTTGAAACAATTCCAACAAACCACACCGCCATTCAAATAAAAGCAATATTCTACGGTCCACTGCTTGGAGCCTTTCCAATAGAGAGCACCGCTATTCAGACAAAGAGACATAACCAGGTGGGAACCGGGAATCGTCTTTTTCCGTCTAACTACTTTCAACTGGTTCGTCACTTCCTCAGTTCACCACGAACCTATCCTTAGTGTTTCTCAAATACTTGGGATATTTTTGGTGACTGTTCAGTGATCATTACCGGAACATATTGGTATTTTCTCGTCATGCTATATGCGTAAGCTGCATCTAGACGAGCGCAAAATATGGCATTCATGATGGATTCTATTGCAGCAGCATTAGCAATCACACTCATTAATAATAGCTCAGCTAGTGTCCAAAACACTTCATCTTGCTAAGATTATTGCCATAAAACCTTTGGTATGAAGCCATTCTTGGAATCATGCATATTGGAATTGTCCAATACCTTATCAACATAAGGATTTTGACACGATCCAACTAGCTTTTCTGATCCATTCCAATGGATCCTAATTCCAAGAACTTTCACGGCCTTCTCCAATGTCTATCGTTAAATTTGACTTCCGACCCAAATCTTGATAAGACTTTGGCGTTGGAACGTCGTTTATAAGATTAAGTATGTTGTCTACATACAGTGTGAGAATTGCAATTACGCTCCCACTAGTCTTCTTGTAAACGCATGGTTTCATTTCTTTCTGATCAAGTCAAAACTTTTGACCACATTATCAGAATGTTGATTCCAACTCCAGGATGTTTGCTTCAATCCCGAAATGGATCGGTAAAGCTAACATGCATACCCAGCCAATTTTCGGAGTTGGGGCTCACCATCGCTTCTTTGAATTTCGCATGCTCGTCACTTTTCAATGATCAATAGATCACGACAATTGGTTACGAGAAATCACTCTCGAGTTAGTGACGGATCCTTTCGGATCTGCGAATTTCAGGCTCCACAAGTGCAGATCCTACAGTACTTTGTAGATCTCACCGCTGCTTTCCCTCAACAGGTTGAGCAGCCTCCTGTGTTTATCGAATTTCTTCGATGTGTACTTTTACTCCCACTGTTCCTTTCGAAAGAACGATCTTTCTCAAAAGACACAGTTCCGAACAACAATACTTTGTCCTCGGATTGGTCGCAAAAGTAGCAAGCCTTGGTTTCCTTAGGACAACCAGCGAGGTAGAACTTATCAGATGTGGGTTCAAGTTTGTTTATTGACTACTGTCTTACACAAACCTTGAAATCCCAATTAATCAGAAAAACAAAATTTGGAAATCACCCATTCCACATCCAATGTGGTGTTTTTCACTGATTCTGATAGAAACTTATTTAGCGTAAACATAGACATTTTAGAACGTATTCTTAAATGATTATGGAAGATTCCTGTGACTCATCACTAATCGGAGCGTATCTAATAAGATCTGATTCATTCTGTCAGATGATCACCCAATTCTTGACTCAAGCATTTTCCTCCGCGATTCAATCGAGGATCTCAATACTTCTGTCAAATCGGTTCTACACTTCATTTTTGGAACTCCTCAAGGGATTCCTGTCCGTGTCTCATCAAATGAATACAACTATACTTATTGATGCCATCAATAAGGTAATGAAGTACATAAGATTTCCTTTGGTACTAATGCTCGTTGGGCCGCATACATCAGTATGTGCAAGGCCCAATAAGCCTCTGGCCCGTTTCCTTTAGCTCTGCTAAAGCGGCCTTAGTCATTTGGTCCAGTGAACAGAATTCATATCTCAAATGATTAATAATCAAATGAGTCCAAAACTATGGAACTTCTGAATCCGCTTCACGACTATGCCGAAGAAAAGTCGAGTTCGAGTCATCAGACTTAAACTTTTAGTATTTGTGTTATATTCAAAATTACGCTGGTTTAAGATATAAAACTCATTCCAAACGGGGTGCTACCATATGATATTTCATTGAGATCTAAAGAACAAAACTTGTCTTTTATCAAAATGAAAAACATCCAAATTCTTTACAAGAAAATGAAAGACATTTCTACACAAGGCAGATACATAGTAGCAATTACTTAATTCCAAAAACCAAGTATGAAAGGCTCCTACAAGTGGAGAATCTCTACGGCTCATGCAGCAACCATTGCTTCATACCAAACACGCAGTTCCACTTGCCCTTTCTTCAACGTTCTACTGTCGCTTAGGTCCTGCATATTTCAAAAAATATCAGTACCACAACTAGTATCCAATACTTACGTAGAACTTGAAGTAATAACACAATACTTGAAGAAGAAGTACCATACATCTCCTTCATCTCTTGTGAATCTTCCAAAATTTAATGCAATCTCTCTTCCAATGCCCTGACTCATTGCAGTAGAAGCATTTTCTAATACCAGATGGGTCTGACTTGGGCTTATAAGATGACACAGGCTTATCCTGATTCCAAATCTGGACGGCCCTGCCTCTACCCTTGCCAACACAAGATTTCTCAAATCTTTTACCCTTTATGATGTTTTGCTCTGCTGTTTTGAGCATGCCACGCAGCTCAGTCAACGTCTTCGTCAAGCCTTTCTTGATATAGTTCTCAATGAACTTGTCATAGCTTGACGGCAGTGACTGCAGAATGATGTCAGTGGCCAACTCTAAGCTGACAGGACATTCCAGTCTCCCCAGGTTATCAATGTAACCCATCAGTTTAATGACATGAGGACTTACTGGAGCATCCTCTGGTAGCTTGCACTCAGTTAGAGACTCCACCATCTGGAATCTCTCAACTCGTGCCAGATCCTGAAACTTCAGTTTCAGGCTGGTGATCATCTCTATTGGTGACTCCATGTTCTCGTATTGACTCTTCAAGTCCGAGTTCATGGTAGCCAACATCAGATCACGCACATCTACCACATCAATATAATTCTTATTCCAAGCATTATATGCTGCATGCGAGCGATTGGTCCCAAGCCTTTCTGGAAGAGCCTTTTCAAGGACATAGTCATTGCTCTCCTGCTTGAGAATGAATCTCAGATTCCGATACCAATCCAGGAAGTTGGATCCATTTAACATGTCCTTCTCAATGACGGATCGCAACGAGAAAGTAGTCATAGACATAAGCTGAAATCCAAGAAAAACAAAGATTTAGTTATGTATATGATGAGAAATCTTATCTAATAAGAGAACTCGCATTATATTCAAACAATTTTTCCTCTATGAATATAATGATCCAAGATCCATACTTCACTAAAATATGAGTGGGCGACTCGCCATTACCCAAACTCTAGTTATCTAGGTAAGCAAATCATTGCTAATTGTACCCAGTACAACTCTTGGTTGTGGATGAGACAAACTATGTCTAATCGACTCTGATGTCTCTGGGCCCAGAACTTCTGATAGCCCTGTCAAGTATAACCAATCTTTTCTGTCTTATGATTATTGACAGTCGCACTGCAAGTCTGTCAATGATCATCTGCCTTATTCATGTTGCAGTGGATACCAAGGACTCCAAGATTATCCAACAAACGACACGAGTCTTGACAGTAGACAAGATTGAGCAAGACATCAAGGTTACTTGATATTTAGTTGAGGAAACTAAACCCAAAAGTTTAGCAAATAAATCTCTTAGGTCATGTAATTGTTGATGTTTTAGCACTGCAAATCCATCAACATAACTACCTGCCTTACTCACGTAATTGTGGACACCAAGCTCTTGGCTAGACCATCACACAATGAAATGAGTCTTGACAGTTGACCATATTGAAGCTAAGCTTTGATCAAGGTTTAGGTTAAGTTTGGTTTCTGCAAATTCAAGGTTCAATAACCAGAATTTTGAGCACTGTATCGATCGACGCAAACCATGTCTGTCGATCGACACCACCAAACAAAACCGGACTTCAATAACCGGTTAATCCAATTAACCCGGTTCATCGAACCGGTCATGTCGATCGACACAATCCGTGTGTGACGGTCGACATAGACCTTAACCGAAGACAGTTTTGATAACCGGTTCAATCCAATTGAACCGACTTATCAGATCAAACTGATCTTAACCATTCAAATCGGTTTATACTAATTGCGATAATTGGTTCAATCCAATTGAATCAATTTATCCAATTTTAAACCGTTTTAACCAGTTTCAACTAATTGCGATAACCGGTCCAATTCAATTGAACCGTTTTATCCAATCAAACTGATTCAACCCATCGGTTCATGCTAATTGATATAATCAGTTCAATCCAATTGAACCAACTCATCCAATTTAAACCGATCTATTCGGACTTAACCAAGCATGATAACCGGTCCAATCCAATTGAACCGATTAACCATTCGCTAGGTATGTGTCGACCGACACTAGCATGTGTCGATCGACACTGGACCGAATCTGTTCTGTGTCGACCGACACTCAACCTGTGTCGATCGACACAGTAGGCTTTCGGTTTTTCTTCGCGAAAAACCCTAGCCGCCGACTCTGTCGAATTCGCCACTTTGTGTCGATCGACACTGTGCGAAATCACAGATTCGATTTTCGATCATAATCGATCTCACCTGTTCTAACCAAACAACCTAGTTTGCGAATCTAAATCATCAAATTCATTTAGACAAGTTTATTCAATGGAAAAATCTAAGGCTTTGATACCACTGTTAGAACTTCTAGCCAATTCTACCAGATTTGGAATTGCTGTCAGGTTCCAGATAGCCTAGGATCTGGGGTCTAGTTAATTGAATCAAGGATCTGATCTCTGTTTACCTGGAGATTGGCAGCGGAAGATGATCAGATAAACGAGATCTGTGAAGCGCCTCAGATGCTGCGCCTCTACTTCAGTCCACACGCACACAAGCTGGAATCCGCCGGGATGCTAGTACCGGGGCTCAGATCTCATGGGAACTGAGTTTCTTGAGGAAGAGTCTCTGTTTTCTGTCGAGAAAACTCTCTGGGGTGGCTCTCTCAATCTACTAGGTCGAAATTACATAAGATCACTTATATATGTCGACCTTGACATAAACCGAAACATCAGTCTCGGTTTCGGCCTTGTGTCGACCGACACACTTAGTGGTGTCGATCGACACACGTCTTGTGTCGACCGACGCACCCAATGGTGTCGATCGACACACCTCATTAAAACTCATATTCGATGTGTATCCAATACACATCGACCAGACCATATGTCAATGATCTATCCCATACGAACTATGTCCAACTTGCTTAGGTGTGTGACCCTGTAGGTTCACACGATACTGGAAATGAGTTACAACTCATTTGTCATAAGCGGTTTCTAGCAAAACATTATGACTACCCAGTATCACATGAATTGTCCGATCTCGACAATACAACTATCTCTAGAGTGAGTACAATGTGATTTCAGGACATAATCCCAACAAGATCTGCCATTTCTTTGGCATTTCCAAGATGAACTTTTCCATCTTTTGAATATCAGGGTTCAAAAGCTTACCAACGATACTTCGCTCATTTGTGACATTAGAGCTATACTCCGGAAGGTCAGGAAGATCGAAGGGAAGATCTTGATCTTCAAGAGTCATAGACGAGAGCACGCTATCCAGATTATGCTCCATGATCGATGGGGAAGGTTCGAGAGCAAGAACAGATCTGAGATTCTTATCGGGAATAGTTACAGTGTCGAGTGATTGAAAACCACACGATGAAGATATTTTGTGGAGGAGGACTGTGAGAGTCGAAACTCACACAATCAAAACTTGTAAAGCTAGACTTTTTAGGGAACAGAAACTTTCAAGGATAACCACGAAACTAGCAAACCCGGAGGATTTTTATTGATTAAAGTCAAAAAGAATACAAAGATCGGAAAGAAAGTAAAGGAATCGGAAAAGAACAAAAGAACTCTCGAAAAGTCTAAAAGAAAACTCAAAAGCTCTTAAGTCTAAGTCTTAGGGTTTTTCGCTCTGCCTTGATCGTATCGCCGCCATCTTATTTTATAGTTGTGGGAAGTCGGTCTTCGAGAATATTTCCGTCAGATTTACGGAAATCTTCCTGTTGTTATCTCTTTCCTTTTTCTGTTAAGATTTTACATTTCTCCTTTCGATTTCCTTTCCGGCTCATCGATATCTCTTCTCCTCTGTCTTCTTTCATCTTTCTGAGGCCTAACTCGTCTTCCGGATGGGCCGAGATTTGGGATGTTCCGAGTCCATTAAAGTTTGCCGTATGCTTAGGCTTGAGTTCCCATTTTCCTTGATTTCGGTCCATTAGCCCACATCATTGGTCCGAGAGAGTTCGGGCTTTCCGAAGGAAAATATTTCGACAAGTTATGCGCATCGGCGAATGTTTAGTCATCCATTCGGATAATCCAGCTCGGAAAATCCAACCCGGTTCATCTCGGAATTCCGAGCAGATTCATCTAGGAAATCCGAGATGGTTCATCTCAGAATTTCGAGTGGGTTCATCTCGGAAATCCGAGATGGTTCATCTCGGAAATATTGTGGGACTGCTCCGCGGTTCGTGCTCGGAGATTGGCTTGCTTTGCTTGGGCTACTGACGAGCCAAAACTTTGAGATATGTCGAGTAGTATGATTGCGGAGACGCTGAGCATAATCGCGAAAAGGCCGAGCAAGATGTTTCATGATAGGTTGGTACATCGCATGTAGATATTCTCCAAGCTGACATGTTTGAGCATGCTTGATCAAGTATTGCCAACTTACGTGAGACAAGGCAATTCTCGTCTCTCCGCAAATCTTGTATTGTGTTCGAAAACACTTTGCTTGGAAAAAACTTTTTTTTATACCTTTATATACGTATGTATATATACTATATATATACATACATAACATACATCGTGATTAGCTCGGATGATTGCCGAGCTGCTTTAAGTCGAACGCAACTTAATTATGGAGATCATGTTCAGCTTGGCAAATCAGGTGTGTCCGAGCTGAATCGGTCATCTTCCTTTTTTTCTTCCTTTCTATCTCGGAAATCCGAGATTCCCTTTTTTCCACTCTTCTTCCTTTCTACCTCGGGAATCCGAGATGCTCTTCTTCTTTTTTTAGCTCGGAAACCCGAGCTAGTTTAGCTCGGATTTGAGCTGGTTTAGCACAGAAATCCGAGCTGGTTTAGCTCAGAATTTCCGAGCTGATCTAGCTCTGATTTTCCGAAAATTATGCGAGTTGCCGAGCACGCTTGCGAGTTGCCGAGCATGCTTTGCGAGATGGTTCATCTCGTATTTCCGAGATGGTTCATCTCGGAATTCCGAGCAAGTTCATCTCGGAAATCCGAGATGGTTCGTCTCATATTTCCGAGATGGTTTATCTCGAAAATCCGAGATGGTTCGTCTCGTATTTCCGAGGTGGTTCATCTCGGAAATCCGAGATGGTTCGTCTCGTATTTCCGAGATGGTTTATCTCGAAAATCCGAGCAAGTTCATCTCGAAAATCCGAGATGGTTCGTCTCGTATTTCTGAGATGGTTTATCTCGTAAATTCGAGATGGTTTGTCTCGTATTTCCGAGATGGTTCATCTCGGAAATCCGAGATGGTTCGTCTCGTATTTCCGAGCTGGTTCAGCCCGTACTTTGCCTTGTTCGGATGTTTCGTCGATCCGTAATTCTTTATGGAAAGTGCGTTTGTCCGATCGTGGTTTCGTCTGTTTTCCGACATCATTCTTCCGATAAATCGTCGATGTTTCGTACGATTTTTCCATTTACACGAAACATTAGATGTTTGATGAACATTCGTTCGTATCCGGCTATTCAATCATGTCTTTCGGTTATTCTTTTCTTCGAGGGGTTTTGACCCCAACAGTTAGCCCCCCAGCTCGTCAGACTCGAGTGCGATGATGGCGAGGTCATTTTTTTTTCGAGGCGAAAGCAATTGTCCGAAATACTTGGTTCGGTCCTTTCTGTTTTATTGCGCTTCCGTTTGCGACGAAGGATTGTCCGAATCGTTTGTCGTATTTGGGCCTTCGTCTTGTACATCAATTTAGACGGATTTTTTGAAATGGCATTTTCGAGTTGGATTTGTTCCAGCCCTTCGAGTAAGTCGATTCGCATCCATTGGCGTGTATATGGTGACCCTTTTGGATCTTTCGGCCGTAGTTGATTTTTTGGTGCAGAGTCTTCCGAGCAATTCCGTATGTTATTGAAATTTTCTTTGGAACCATCGGTCGTTCTGGTGTATGACCTTGATGTTTCTTTACGTCAAGCGAAGAATTTTGGTTTACAGCTGAGCCTGATGAAAGGCTGCCTACGTACCCTTAAGAAAGGGATCAAGCCACCCGTATTTCTAAGTCTTGTTGTTGGACGTTTGGAAATCCATTGTTGGTCTTTCGTCGAAGCTCCCGTATTCGAACAAGCAAAGCGGTGGAGAAGGTGCATTGAATTGTGAACTGGTCGTGTTTGTGACGAGTCCAAGAGAGAAATCGCGTTGGGCTTCATAATTTTCCGAGTATGTATGCTTGGATTTCCTGTACAGACCGGCTCGGGTTTTCTGAGCAAATATGCTCGGTTTTTCTGAGCAAATCTGCTCGGATTTTCCGAGTAAGTCTGTTCGAATTTTCTAAGTAAGACTGCTTGTTTTTTTGAGTAAGATTAGGTTAGTTTGTCGAGCCTGCTAGGACGATTTATACGTCCGAGAAGCTGAATTGTCGGGTTGACGTTAGGTCGATTAATATAGAAAAGTCGAGCAGACTTTATCGGGAGAAAATCTCCTTCATCGGCTCTGTATTGACTGCACGAGTTGGTTTCATAGAGCTTGAAGGTTTTTCCAGAGAGCTTCGTACAATTCCCGAAGGAAAGTGTGATTTAGTTTTTGACCCTTGGTGTTTTTAGGAGCATTACACTCAGATGCGTATTCCGAGTCTTGAGTTTAATGGGATAGCGTTTAAATCTAGCGTGCGAAAAAGCGTTCTGCCATATTTCGAATCAAGTTTTGGGTTCGAAGTTCGGTGAGATGTACTCGCCTTTGTGATGACTAAGACCAGCGTGCTCGGAAGCGCCTAACTGGGTATTGAGTTAAGTTTGAATGTCAGCGATATATACTCTACTTACGATCCTGAGATGATTGAGACCAGTGTGCTCAGAAGCGTCTTACTGGGTTTCAAAATCGAGTCCGAGGAATAGTAAGACGTATTCCTTCTGTGGACATGTAATGATTAGACCAGTGTGCTCGGAAGCGTTTTACTGGGTTTCGAAATTGATTCTGGGGAGTAGCAAGACGTACTCCTCATGCTGACTTGTAATATTTAGACCAGTGTGCTCGGAGGCGTCTTACTGGGTTTTGGCATCGAGTCCGAGAAATAACAAAACGTACTTCTCTTGCGGACCTATAATGATTTAGACTAGTGTGATCGGAAGCGTCTTACTGGGTTTTGAGTCCGAGAAATAACAAAACGTTTTTCTCTTGTGGACTTATAATGATCAGACCAGCGTGCTCGGAAGGGTCTTGCTAGGTTTTGGGTCAGAGAAATGACAGATCGTTTTTCTCTTATGGACTTATAATGATTAGACCAGCGTGCTCGGAAGCGTCCTGCTGGGTTTCGAGGAGTTTTACGGTTGACTTTAGTACTAGTGTGGGCGTATGCCGTCTTACATTCCCAAGTCGGTCGTGTACTCAATAATGACGTTGTTGAGACCAGTGTGTTGCATTTTACTGGGTTTAGATTTTCGATCCTGGTTTTCCGCGAAACTCTCGCCTCGCGTCTTCCGTTCACTGAAAATAAGCCGGTATCCGCAGGATTACCTTTCAAAAATACAGAACCAAGATATACTTGATTAAAACGTCATTTCACCAGTGTGCTGAGTAGCGTCATACTGGATTTTTTGGGGTCTATTATCGTCTCCAGTACTGGTGCGGCGGATTTGAAGACCTGTCAACAACCCGTATTCGGGATATTACGTCGACCTCTCGACTTATGTTCCCTTTGCCGATAATAAACATATATAGCGCGCTTTTATCCGTTGTTGGATGTAATAGAGCCTCAATCCATATTGGACGTGTAGGCTTATATCCGTAAAGGATGTATGCGTTTGTCCGCTGCGGCCGTCAGCAGACAAGATAAACTATTCCTAACGACTATGCATGCGACGTAATAGTAGGTGGATTTTGAGTTACAAAGTTTCTATCCTAATTTTTATCTAACAAAAAATAAATGAATATGAGAAAAGAGTTTATTTGGACTTTTGCGGATGCGCCGTGCTTCTAGTTATGATCCGTTATTCGGGGTTGTTTAAGTGAATTGATTGTATGAGCTGAGTGTCTTGAGAGTAGTCCGAATATGCCTCGAAATTAGTTGGAGAAGTTTTGTCTTTGGTTGAGAGGAGCGTCATGCTTGGAATTTTGGAGAAAAGTAGTCAGCTCATAATTTCCTAGCTGGTTAGTTCGGAATTTCCGAGAAGAATAGTTAGCTCGGAATTTCCAAGAAGAGAGGCCAGCTCTGAATTTCCGAGAAGAGAGGCCAGCTCGGAATTTTCGAGAAGAAAGGTCAGCTCGGAATTTTCGAGAAGGGAGGTCAGCTCGGAATTTCCGAGAAGAGAGTTCAGCTCGGAATTTCCGAGAACCCTAAACCCTAGCTGATTTACTCGGAAGTTCCGAGTTGAGTGGTTTGATTAGCTCAGACTTTCCTAGATGATTTGCTTGGAAGTGTCGAGCTGACTTGTCTGATTAAATTGGACTTTCCTAGCTGACTTGCTCGGAAGTTCCTAGCTGATTTGCTCGGCAGTTCCTAGGTCACTTGCTCGGAAGTTCCTAGATCCCTTTGTTTGAACAGAGCGGACTTCCCTGGCTGACTTTGGAAATTCCTAGCTGACTTGTTCGAACAGCTCGGACTTTCCTAGCTGACTTGCTTGGAAGTTCCTATTTGACTTGCTCGGATAGCTCGGGTTTTCCTAGCTGGCTTGCTTGGAAGTTCCTAGCTGACTTGCTCGAAATTTCCTAGCTGACTTAGTAAAAAGTTCCTAGCTGATTTGTTTGAATGTTCCGAGCAACTTTGTCCGAAAAGCTTTCGAGTTCAAAAATTATTTTAAAATTTTTTGAATTCTGATGCGAGAGTATAGATATATACGGACCCACTCCCCTTTTTTAATAAATAAAAAAAGGGAGGGACAACTAAAACGATCAAGATGTCGGCTGGCTACATATCCCTTTCGAGTGTTTCCTGCTAAGTGTGGTGTAGCCAACCATCTGCGATTTTGTTTCTTGATGTAGCTTTACGGATGAGCTCGTGTAGGGTTTGGAACTTACAAGTCCGTTAAGTGCGAAGTTAGTTCAGCTTCGTTAGAGCTTCGATGTCTTTCTTCGATATAACGTAATGGTAGGATATATGATTGTAAGTTGAACTTCGTTGCCTTTCTTGATTTTATACGACGAGCTGGAGCCTCATCGGCTCAGGTAAAGTTGAGGGATTCTTCTCGCAAGTTAAGATAGACTGATCTCCGATTAGTTGAGGCGTCGCGGACATATGTCTGTTCGAAAGAATTAGTGTTTAAAGGATTAGTCTTCGTTCGGCCGCGCTTTTTCTTGGCAAAGATTCAGCTCGGATATTGGTGGGCGTTGAGCAGAATGTGCTTTGGTCGTCGGCACAGATTTCTTGTGGGACTGCTCCGCGGTTCGTGCTCGGAGATTGGCTTGCTTTGCTTGGGCTACTGACGAGCCGAAACTTTGAGATATGTCGAGTAGTATGATTGCGGAGACGCTGAGCATAATCGCGAAAATGCCGAGCAAGATGTTTCATGATAGGTTGGTACATCGCAAGTAGATATTCTCCAAGCTGACATGTTTAAGCATGCTTGATCAAGTATTGCCAACTTACGTGAGACAAGGCAATTCTCGTCTCTCCGCAAATCTTGTATTGTGTTCGAAAACACTTTGCTTGGAAAAAAACTTTTTTTATACCTTTATATACGTATGTATATATACTATATATATACATACATAACATACATCGTGATTAGCTCAGATGATTGCCGAGCTGCTTTAAGTCGAACGCAACTTAATTATGGAGATCATGTTCAGCTCGGCAAATCAGGTTTGTCCTAGCTGAATCGTTCCTCTTCCTTTTTTTTCTTCTTTTCTATCTCGGAAATCCGAGATGCCCTTTTTTCTCTCTTCTTCCTTTCTACCTCGGGAATCCGAGATGCTCTTTTTTTTAGCTCGGATTTGAGCTGGTTTAGCTCGAAAATCCGAGCTGGTTTAGCTCGGAATTTCCGAGCTGATCTAGCTCTGATTTTCCGAAAATTATGCGAGTTGCCGAGCACGCTTGCGAGTTGCCGAGCACGCTTGCGAGTTGCCGAGCATGCTTGGTGATTTGCGAGTTGTCGAGCATGCTTGCGAGTTGCCGAACATGCTCCGCGAGTTGCCGAGCATGCTTTGCGAGATGGTTCGTCTCGTATTTCCGAGATGGTTCGTCTCGTATTTCCGAGATGGTTTATCTCGGAAATCCGAGATGGTTCGTCTCGTATTTCCGAGGTGGTTCATCTCGGAAATCTGAGATGGTTCGTCTCGTATTTCCGAGATGGTTTATCTCGGAAATCCGAGCAAGTTCATCTCGGAAATCCGAGATGGTTCGTCTCGTATTTCCGAGATGGTTTATCTCGGAAATCCAAGATGGTTTATCTCGGAAATCCAAGATGGTTCGTCTCGTATTTCCGAGATGGTTCAACTCGGATTTCCGAGCTGGTTAAGCTCGGAATTCCGAACTGGTTGCCCTACTTTGCTCTGTTCAGATGTTTCGTCGATCCGTAATTCTTGTTGGAAAGTGCGTTTGTCCGATCGTGGTTTCGTCTGTTTTCCGACATCATTCTTCCGATAAATCGTCGATGTTTCGTACGATTTTTCCATTTACACAAAACATTAGATGTTTGATGAACATTCGTTCGTATCCGGCTATTCAATCCTGTCTTTCGGTTATTGTTTTCGTCGAGGGGTTTTTGACCCCAACAAGGACAATAAGAGCCACTAGATCTTACTGTAGCAAGACACTAGGTGAGAAGGAGGACTCTAAGCGAAAAAAGGAATCGTGGAGGTATACGTTCGTGGATAAGATTTACTAGGTGATTGCCCCACACCTTGTGTGGGGTGCTAATATAAGTTTAAATTATGTTTTGAAATTTAATAATTAATATGATTTATTTAAACATAAATTAAATATTTCTATGTTGGGTTGATTTGTATGTTTTCAATTGTTGATCTAAAGAAAATACAAAACGTAAAATCATTTGAATCTATATATAAGTCGAACACATAATCTAATTGTGTGAGAATCTGTTGCATAGAGTTAGCAAAGTGTAAGTCGGTTCTATAAAATATTTCTAGAATGATATATATTATTAGATAAAGTAAAATCTTTATATAATATATTTGTTAAAATACTTAAAATTTTAATTATATATATATATATATATTTCTTAAAAATGAAAAATCATAAATGTTCGAATATATCTACATATATAGTTAATTTATCTCTAAATAGATAAATTAACTAAAACATATTTTATAAGCTAAAAATTTTACTTTTTATTTAAATTATCAACAAAATAGGTATATTTATTAACTAAAAGGTATTTATTTAATTTTTTATAAGCTAAGTAAATTTAACAATTTTCATCAAAATTGTGTTTCCGTCAAAATCGCGTTTTCCATCAAAACCGCAAAATTATGTTTTCCGTTAAAACCATGTTTTTTGAATCTTGTTTTCCGTCAAACCGTGTTTTCCGACAAAATCAAATTTTCAGTCACAACCACATAATCGTGTTTTTTTGGCAAAATCATGTTTTCCGTCAAAATCACAATTTTTCGCAAAATAGTATTTCTGTTAAAATCATGTTTTCTATCAAAATCATATTTTACGTCAAAACCATGTTTTCTGACAAAATTGCGTTTTTCGTCAATTGCAAATCGTGTTTTCTGTCAAAATCATGTTAAAATAGAAATTTTCGCAATACCACATTTTTCGTCAAAATCACGTTTTCTGTCAAATCGTATTTTCCATTAAAAATGCAATTTTATGCAAAACTGTGTTTTATGTCAAAACGACATTTATCGCAATTTTTTAAAAATAATACATGATTTTCGGTTTTGTCTTAAGAATATCTAAATATCTACTTTATTATCTTTAAATAGTTTAATTTATTGAACACGTGATTTTGAATTTCCTTAATTTTGTTAAAAGGATCACATATCACGACATTATACATATGTGATTTTGCATTGTTTTTTTTTCAAAGAAATTCATTAAGGACAATTAAGACATTTTAATATGAAAAATTGAGAATGAATAAGAGAGGGTAATTAAGGGTTATTGAAAGTTCTTTTAAAATTGTAAAAAGTAAGTAAATCATTAAAAAAAAACTAACCACTTGATCAACTAAAATCATTTCAATTGAATTAATTTTGTTGTTTCTGATTCCATTCCATAGTTTTATAATTTGGACCTTTATCTTATATCTATTATGAGTAGGATTAATTTCACTAATGAGAAGAGTAGAAATTGTTTTTCTTCTAAGATAAGACATGACTTTGAATTAGAAAATTGAAAGCTGCTAATATTAGAAAATTGGTGGTGGTCGTCCTGGTGCTTGTGCTGCTAATAATAATGAAATAGGCAAGGATATGAAGTAGTTATATATAGAATTTTCTGTCGGCTATAAAATCTAATTACTATTAGATAAACCTAAATAGATAAACATAAATCACCATATACGATAGATATAATATATATGTGAGTCAGTTGTAAAATATATCTTATATATTTTGTATAGATATGATAATGTTATGACATCATCTAATATATCTAAGATAAAATAAAATAACTCTAAAAGATATTACAGATATTGTGTTAAAAATAATTATTAATAATTAAATTTGAGAGTTAAATTTGAAAATTAACGAGAGAGCTCTATTCATTCAAAATCACTTCCCAAATAATAGTATAGATAACAGAAGCAACAATTTTTTCGAAACAAAAAATACTGTAAACACGAAATTAATGGTGAAGCGTAAGTATTTAACAGGAAAAGAGTCTAAACAACTAGTCAGATTGATCTATTTGGCAAGTTTTACTTTAAATTATCCCAAAACAAGATTATAACTTTTAAACCGTTTTTTTTAACGCTGATACACAGATTATGAGAACTATTACAAGGACAATTTTACAGAGAATACTATCTCCGTTCTACGAGAATCCATCAACGGTCACGATCAACGGTTCCACATGCTAATGAAAATTTTCTTATAAGCTTGCCTCCATTAATCTTGTAAAACTGCGCCTTCGGGGATTCGAACCCAGTACCTGCTGATGTAAAACTTTAACCACTTGACCACTAGGCCATGGGTGCTTCACTTAAACCGTTTTATTAGTGCATGAGGTTTGGTGATTAGCTAGTAGTAGTAAGCAAATAGCTTAACCTTAATGGGTTTGATCTTCGAGTAAGAGAATCAAGTTGGTTCATTTGTCCTATAATAACTAACTATAGGCATTAATAAAATAACCTAAACAACTTTTCGAATTAAAAGAGTTTTGATATCAAAAGAGTAAATTCTACTAAGTAGTAGTATTTTTAATCTTTTAGTCCTAGGAGTAGGACCACCCACCCATACTAAAGTAATACTTCTCCGCTAAGAATAAAATCCAAAGTTATGATATTCCTTTTTTCGAGAAATCTAAGCAGTCTAAAATCACAAGTGAACCATTCTTTTGTCTTTAAGAAAACTCATGCCGACTCTCTTTCTTTTTGTTTAATGGAGAATACTTTGTTTATTCAAGTTACTAGTTTGCTTTCAACCCA
Source organism: Orychophragmus violaceus (assembly GCA_030180135.1). Taxonomy (NCBI): domain Eukaryota; kingdom Viridiplantae; phylum Streptophyta; class Magnoliopsida; order Brassicales; family Brassicaceae; genus Orychophragmus; species Orychophragmus violaceus. The sequence goes on along the minus strand of CM058235.1, from coordinate 10,119,760 downwards.
TGTCGCATCATTGTTTGTTTGTTTTATTTTCATTTCCCATATGAAAATTTGAAGGTAGTTGTTATTTGGTAAAACTTAAGAATAACAAATGGAGTAACAAAATCACGGAGGAGACTGACAGCTGTTGTTACGCCCAAAAGATCAACAGTGTATTAGAACTTGGTGTTTGCTTTCATCTTTGCAACGGGCTCTGTTGTGACGTAGTCGAACTGCTGAGAACTCTGTAAAAGAAAACTGCATCAAACTTGCAAATTACATGTAAATATTGTAAAGTCTGGTGTAAATTACACGTTTTACCAATGCACACGTAACAGTTGCTGATGTGTACGACAGATCAAGCAAATAGAAAAACTGCATCAAACTTGCCCTGCCAATTTTAGCTTTTTTTTTTTTAATCTTGGAAGTTAATGCAATTGTACAACCAGGGAAACAAAATTAATAAATTAGAGCGATTATGAATCTGCAAATGGTTTAATGATTTTGCAATATTAGACCAAAGCTTTTAAATCTCCAATATTTTTTAAAAAAACTTAGAAAGATTAAAGTTCTTTGAAAATATCTGTAGACACTGAAAATCTCCGAAGCATATATAATAAGGTTATGAATGTTTACAGTGGTTTGTCTAAAACACACGGCGTTCTCAAACCACTACACCATTCACCTAATTTTATCATGTGTGTTTTGAAATGAAAAAAAAAAAATACAAATAAAAATAACATGTGCGTTTCCTGTTAGTCATGAACCGCACCCACACAAGAATATCAGCAACAAAGGTGTGTTTCAGCTTTTTTTACATTTATAAATAAATAAATAAATATATATATGTTTTATATATTTTGTAGTGAAGGTTTGTGGTCTTATATTAAGCTGATATTAATATATACGGTTATCGATTTGGATCGATTCAATAAACCAAAACGATTGGTTATTTAGATTTTTTAATTTAAATTAATCTATACGATTTTAAATGAACATATCGAATTATACAAGTTAATAGAAAATAATTGAACAAAACTATTCCATAATAACCGAATTAGTCCAAAAATAACTAAATTAACCAAATTTATTTGAAACAAATAAAACTTAATTGAAATTCTATAAAAAACAAAAATGTTTCGTTCATTTCGTCAAAATTTGAAAAATCCAACCAAAATTCAAACTAAACCGAAATAAATTTCAATTATTTTTGACCAAAAAAAAAAATGAAAACTTGAAGAAACAAACCTAAAACCCTTGATAGATCAGCTTTATTAAGACTTACTTTCTGTATTTTAAAAACTATAACTAAACTTAACCCGAACTGAAAATCAAATGAGTATCCAAAATACAAGAGATATATAATTATATGTTCAAAAGATTAATTATATTTATTATTATTTTTATTCAAATATTTACTTTAATATGTATCCCGCACCGCTCTTTGTCACATTTTACCATTCAAACATTTATTTTATACCGCATGTAGCTTTTTTCACCATTCAAATATTTTTACGTACCGCTTGTTCCGCAGCAACCGCATAGTGCGTTTATTTCGTACAAACCGCACTTGAATTATACCGCACCGTCTGATCCGCTTATTCTGCACCGCCCGATCCGCAGTCACCATTCGAAGCCTAATAACATAGCTTTTACATAAACCCCTTTCAATGTTGTCCGAAAATGCTTTAAGAATATCTACGCTTTTGAAGAGTTCTCTCATGAGGAGCCGAATTCAGGAATGCTGTGTAAAGTTCCATCCACCCTCTTCCACCTCCGTCTTCTCTAGCGACCTATAAATCAGTCGAGTTAAATCAACCATCCGTACGGACAAAGGAGATTGAAGGAATTTCTAGCAGTTCTAATCCGGATTAGCAACCCTAGTCTGAATTCCGAGCCTAGGATCTAAGGTTCATGTAATTGAATCTATCAGATCTCGAAGTTACCTGGTGAATATGCAGCGGAAGTATTGCAAGTAATCGAGATCACGAAGCGCCTCAAGTGCTGCGCCTCTACTGGTATCCACACGCACACAAACTGGACCGCAGGGATGCTAGTGCCTTACAGAGATATGATCTCCAGAGAGGTTTCTATCTGTGTTCTGGTGGCTGTGAATTAGGTTAGGGACGAGTTTAGGTCGACCATATATCTTATATATGTCGGCTTAAACCACAACGAATTAACCAACGATTAAACCGAATTAATCTGATTAATCCGCGAGTGCATCGATCGATGCACTATCTGCAACGATCGATGCTATCCCAGAACATTGATATCGAATGCATATCACATATGCATTCACTGGATCATTACATTAATGATCAACCTCGTCTTTAACGCTCAGTTTGCTTAGGTGTGTGACCCTGTAGGATCATATAACACTAGCAATGAGTTCTCAACTCATTGATCATAAGTGGCTTCTAGCAAAGCGTTATGACTACCTAGTGTTATGTGATTGTCTCATCTCGACTATACGACTTTCACTTAGAGCAAGTACAGTAGATTTCAGGACATTCCCAACAATCTCCCACTTGTACTGGAATCATCTATTCCTTTAATCCCTTTGTAGCTATATCTCAATCTAGCATAAGGCAAGCACTGTGTCATCCTTATTCAACCAGATTACGTTTATCGAATCAAGATTTGTACTGATGAAAAAAAAACGACTGACAATCACCTCGTTTGAGCGCGGCCACACATTTCCAGTATCAAATCTTCGATAGGCCCAGAGATATTTAACTCCTGTTATATAGGAGGTACAAATCCCATCTTTTTCCATCCATGTCTCTTTCATATTTCATGATACGCCTAATCAGTGTCTTTATAATCACCAGTTACGGCTGACGTTTGACAAAGTCAAGACGAACCAATCCATATGTGAGAGGACATGATGAACTCAGGTCTTAGGACTAAACTCTTTTGTCGTAATGAGAAACTCTTATGACACTAATATAACATCTTGTAGAGTTCTCATTGACGGGTCAAGTCCGATCATGTGTTCTCTAACACATGTCTATGTGATTGACTTTAATACACTTATTAATGACTCCATGAAATATGGTCATCAGTCACCTCACATACTAGTCTCACGTGGTTGTTAATGTCCCACGTTAACAACCTCGACCAGGGACCATTATAATTTATGTCATTTATTGCTTATAGGGTTTCATGATCAAGTCACATACTTGATGGCCTATAAAATGTCATAAATTACTTTGGGACATTATATACATTTAATTATCATAATTAAATAATGCTGAAACAATTTCATTAAAATAACATAACTATTATGTCTTTTTGAACATCATGTCATAACTAAAACAAATACAACTCCCACTGAAATCAAGATCATATCTTAAGAAATCTAATGCCTACAGCAGTGGTATGAAACTCGTGCTTAGGCCTTGGGAGAGGCTTGGTCAGTGGATCAGCAACATTCTCATCCGTCGGGACTCTGCTGATCTTCACATCTCCTCTATTCACAATATCACGGATAAGGTGATATCTCCTTTCTATATGTTTGGATTTCTGCTGTGATCTAGGTTCCTTTGCTTGCGCAATGGCTCCATTGTTGTCACAATACAGAGCCACTGGCTCAGAAATACTAGGAATCACACCAAGTTCAGTGATGAACTTCTTGATCCAAACTGCCTCCTTTGCCGCTTCAGAGGCAGCGAGGTACTCAACTTCAGTTGTGGAATCTGCTACAGTGTCCTGCTTGGAACTCTTCCAGCTGACTGCACCGCCATTCAGGCAGAAGATGTAACCAGATTGCGATCGGAAATCATCTTTGTCTGTCTGAAAACTTGCGTCTGTGTAACCACTTACTACCAGCTCATCACTTCCTCCATACACCAAGAATTTATCCTTAGTATTTCTCAAATACTTCAGAATATTCTTGACTGTTGTCCAGTGACTTTCACCTGGATCCGATTGGTATCTACTCGTGCTTAGAGCACAAACAACATCTGGACGAGTACAGAGCATGGCATACATGATGGATCCCAACGCCGAGGCATAGGGAATCCGACTCATGCGATCTCGCTCAGCAGGTGTCTCAGGACACTGCTTCTTGCTGAGACTTATGCCATAAGACATTGGTATGAAGCCCTTCTTGGAATCTTGCATTCTGAACCTGTGTAAGACTTTATCGATATAAGTGTCTTGACACAGTCCAATCAACTTGTTTAATCTATCTCTATAGATTCTTATTCCAAGAATATACGCGGCTTCTCCCATGTCTTTCATTGAAAAACAACTTCCGAGCCAAGTCTTAACAGACTGTAACAACGGAACGTCATTTCCGAGAAGAAGTATGTCATCTACATACAACACGAGAAATGCAACTGCGCTCCCACTAGTCTTCTTGTAAACACATGGTTCTTCTTCGCTTCTGATGAAATCAAACTTTTTGACTGCTTCATCAAAACGAACATTCCAACTCCGAGATGCTTGCTTCAATCCATAAATGGATCGATGAATTTTGCATACTTTCCTAGCTGCATTTGGATCGATGAAACCTTCGGGTTGTGTCATGTACACATCCTCTTCCAGAATTCCATTAAGGAAAGCTGTTTTCACGTCCATCTGCCAGATCTCATAATCATAATGAGCAGCTGTTGCTAGGAGAATCCGAATGGATTTGAGCATGGCGACAGGTGAATAGGTTTCTTCATAGTCAATACCATGAATTTGTTTGAAACCTTTTGCCACTAGCCTTGCTTTATATATCTGAATATTTCCATCCACATCAATTTTCTTCTTGAAAATCCATTTACACTCAATGGGTCTTGCACCATCGGGTAAATCAACCAAAGTCCACACTTGGTTCTGTGACATGGATCCCATTTCGGATTCAGCGGCTTTCAGCCACTTTTCGGAGTCAGGGCTCATCATCGCTTCTTCAAAATTCGCTGGCTCGTCACTGTCAATGATCAACAAATCCTGACAATTGGTTACGAGAAATCCATATCTCTCGGGTTCGTGACGGATCCTTTCGGATCGGCGAATTTCAGGCTCCACAGGCGCCGTCTCTACATCTCTTTGTAGATCCAACTGTTGCTCTTCCTCTACGGGTTGAGCATTTTCCTGCGGTTCTCGAACTTCTTCGAGTTGTACTTTACTCCCACTGTTTCTCTTGGAAAGAAATTCTCTCTCAAGAAAAACGCAGTTCCGAGCAACAAACACTTTGTTCTCGGATTGGTTGTAAAAGTAGTATGCCTTGGTTTCCTTAGGATAACCAACAAAGTAGCACTTGTCTGATTTGGGTTCGAGCTTATCTGTAATTAATCGCTTAACATAAGCTTCACAACCCCAAATCTTCAGGAAAGACACACTCGGAACATTTCCAGTCCACATCTCATGTGGTGTCTTTGCAACTGATTTTGACGGAACCCTATTAAGTGTAAACGCAGACGTTTCTAGAGCGTATCCCCAAAAGGATAATGGAAGAGTTGAGAGACTCATCATTGACCGAACCATATCGAATAAAGTCCGATTTCTCCTCTCAGACACGCCATTCCATTGTGGTGTTCCAGGAGGAGTGAGTTGTGAAACAATTCCACAATCTCTCAAATGATCACTGAATTCTTGGCTCAAGTATTCTCCTCCACGATCTGATCGAAGAGCCTTAATACTTTTGCCAAGTTGATTATGTACTTCATTTTGGAACTCTTTGAACTTTTCAAAAGATTCCGACTTATGTCTCATTAAATAGACATAGCCATACCTGCTGAAATCATCAGTGAAGGTAATGAAGTATCGAAAATTTCCTCTGGCACTTGTGCTCATTGGGCCGCATACATCTGTATGTATAAGGCCCAATAAGTCACTGGCCCTTTCATTTGGTTTGTTGAAAGGGGCCTTAGTCATTTTGCCTAGTAAACAAGATTCACATTTCTCACATGATTCATAATCAAATGAGCCCAGAAGCCCATCACAATGGAGCTTTTGGATCCGTTTCTCGTTTATGTGGCCCAAACGACAATGCCAAAGAAAAGTCTGATTCATGTCATTTGATTTGAATCTCTTGGTGTTAATGTTATAGATTGGTGCGGTTTGGTTTAAAACATAAAGCCCATTCTCTAATGGGCTGCTACCATAAAATACATCATTGTAATCAAAAGAACAACATTTATTCTTAATTGAAAACTGATATCCTTCCACATCCAAAACAGGAATGGAAATAATATTTCTGCTTATAGCAGGTACATAGTAGCAATTATTAAGTTTTAAAACCAAACCAGAAGGTAAAGACAAGTTATATGTTCCTACGGCTAATGCAGCAACTCTTGATCCATTCCCCACGCGCAGGTCCACTTGTCCCTTTTCCAACTTCCTACTGTTGCTTAGGCCCTGCATATTTGTACAAATATGATCACCACAGCCGGTATCCAATACCCAAGAAGTAGAACCAGAAGTAGTAACATTTACTTCTATAACATAAATACCTGAAGATGAAGTCTCGAAAGTCTTCTTCTTCTTCTTCTCTTCCAAGAATTTGTTGCAATTTCTCTTCCAATGCCCAAGCTCTTTACAGTAATGGCACTTATCAGTCTCAGATGGGCCCGGATTGGGCTTTGGGGCTGGCGCCGGCGTGTCCTGGTTCTCAATCGGGACTGCCTTGCCCTTTCCCTTACCTTTGCCAAGTTTCTTAAACTTCTCACCCCTTGTACCATAAGTACATTAGGAGTGCCCTTCTTGATATTTGGCTCAGCTGTCTTGAGCATGCCATGCAGCTCAGTCAATGTCTTTGTCAAGTTATTCATGTTATAGTTCATAACAAACTGATCATAACTTGACGGCAGTGACTGCAGAATGATGTCAGTAGCCAACTCTTGGCTAATGGGGCAATCCAGCCTCTCCAGGTTATCAATATAACCCATCATCTTAATGACATGAGGACTGACTGGACTGTCCTTTGGTAGCTTGCATTCAATGAGAGATTTAACCGTCAGGTATCTCTCAGTTCGTGCTTGCACCTGAAACATACTTTTCAGGCTAGTGATCATCTCCACGGGCGACTCCACGTTCTCGTATTGCTTCTGCAAATCCGAGTTCATGGTAGCCAACATGAGACAATTCACATCGACCACATCATTGGAATGCTTATCCCAAGCATTCCTTTCTGCATGTGGAGCATTGGCTCTCGGTTTTTCAGGGAGAACAGTTTCCAGGACATAGTCCCTTTTCTCCTGCTTGAGAACAATTCTCAAGTTCCGATACCATTCTAGAAAATTTGATCCAGTTAACTTGTCCTTCTCAAGGACGGATCGCAGGGAGAAAGAGTTGTTATGAGTGTTAGTCATAGCTGAGAACATAGAAAAGAAAAAGTTTAGTTATGATGTTCAAGAAATGAGAATTCTTAACATTTAAGAAAACTCGCACTATATTCAAACAATGTTTCCTCAGATGAATATAATGATCCAAGACTCATGTTTCACTAGACTTGAGTGAGCCACTGGCTACCACCCAAATTCAGCTATCTAGGTAAGCAACAACCTTGCTAGTTATATCCAATATAACTCTTGGTTGTGGACTGACATCTTATGTCTAATCCACCTGATGTCTCTGAGCCCAAAACGATTTTGATGGCCCAGTCAAGTAAACCAATCTCTTCAGTCACGTAATTGTCGATGTTTCGCACTGCAAATCCATCAACGCGATTACCTCTGTCTTACTCATGAAATTGTGGACATCTTGCACTGCAAGTCTGTCGCACAATCAAATGGGTCTTGACAGTTGACAAGATTGGAAAGACATCAAGTACACTTGATATTTGGTTGAGGAACGGAACCATTTAAAATGTTCAGTTTTACTATGTTTTAATTCTTATAATTAATTAATCCATGATAACCGATCAATCCAATTGATCCGGTTTTGAATACCGGTCAACGTCGATCGATGCTACATTAGCATCGGTCGATGCCAACCTAATCCAACGAATCACATTTAAACCATTCACAGTGTTCGACCATTATTAACCAAGCTCGATGACCGGTCCAATCCAATTGAACCGATCCAACAATCTCGCGAGGCTGTGTCGATCGATGCAACAATTGCATCGATCGACACTAGGCGAAAACTAGGTTTATTCGGGTTTTCGCCCTGCATCGATCGTTGCCGGATTGGCAACGATCGACACAATGCGAAAAAACCCTAAATTTATTCGGGTTTTCGCTCTGTGTCGATCGATGCCCGATTGGCAACGATCGACACTATGCGAAAAACCTTAAAACGTTTTCGAACAAAACCCTAAACTAGGTTACTTTGATCAAAACGAGTTTTAGCATGCTTGTATCAATTATACAAAGATCTAGATTCAACTAATCTAATCATCATGCTACAGATTCAATGGAACCCTAAAGCTCTGATACCATTGAAGGAATTTCTAGCAGTTCTAATCCGGATTAGCAACCCTAGTCTGAATTCCGAGCCTAGGATCTAAGGTTCATGTAATTGAATCTATCAGATCTCGAAGTTACCTGGTGAATATGCAGGGGAAGTATTGCAAGTAATCGAGATCACGAAGCGCCTCAAGTGCTGCGCCTCTACTGGTATCCACACACACACAAACTGGACCGCAGGGATGCTAGTGCCTTACAGAGATCTGATCTCCAGAGAGGTTTCTATCTGTGTTCTGGTGGCTGTGAATTAGGTTAGGGACGAGTTTAGGTCGACCATATATCTTATATATGTCGGCTTAAACCACAACGGAATTAACCAACGATTAAACCGAATTAATCTGATTAATCCGCGAGTGCATCGATCGATGCACTATCTGCAACGATCGATGCTATCCCAGAACATTGATATCGAATGCATATCACATATGCATTCACTGGATCATTACATTAATGATCAACCTCGTCTTTAACGCCCAGTTTGCTTAGGTGTGTGACCCTGTAGGATCATATAACACTAGCAATGAGTTCTCAACTCATTGATCATAAGTGGCTTCTAGCAAAGCGTTATAACTACCTAGTGTTATGTGATTGTCTCATCTCGACTATACGACTTTCACTTAGAGCAAGTACAGTAGATTTCAGGACATTCCCAACAGAGATTACAATGCTTCATAATGATAAGAGGACAAAACAGTGACACTAAGATCGTCTCAAACTCATTGCAAACTCTGATGTTCAATTTTTTAAAAGGACATTAATTTATATAAAATATTATATATTTATCAAAACAACAAATTTATTTAATAACCTACGAACAAAATGAATTATGTTGAAAGGCACTATCTACACTGGTCCTGATTGATGAGAGCATGAACATGCACTTACCGTATCATTAGCCTCATCTTCACTCGGATCCGGATTTCTGTCGACCGTACCCGTTTCTTGATCCGTCTTCATCCTGTGTTTCTTCTTCTTCTTCAGCTCAAGTCCTCCTCCTTTCAATAGCTTCCCCAGCTCGCACACTTCTTCGTCGCAAATTCGTTCAAAACCTCTGCATGTTAGGATTCAGAGGCCTAAAGGCGTCACATTTACCAGCTTAAACCACTAACAACCAAGCCTGAGAGATAACCTGAGTAAGACAGACCCCGTGACTGTGTAAGAGAAGCAGAATAGAAAAGAAAAACAGAGCACACCAAGACTTTAACGAGTTCACGCCCTTAAACCTGGGACGCTACGTCTCGCCGGGATCTTTCCCCGGAATCCACTAGATAAGAGAGTTTACAAAGAGATTTCCCAAACCCCAAACCCCCTTACGAAGATTTCTCTTGGTTCTCACTATTTACCCCAGAACCCTTACACAAGCTTATACTTTGAGTAATGTTCTCTCTCTATCTCCCTTAGCTTCTGGTTTATGCCTTTCAGCTAATGGCGTCTTGCTTCACACCTATCTCTGAGTGTCTCTTCCACTTATATACCAATAGTCACGACTTGACCTAGTCCTCATGTGTGGCCATCACATGCTTCCTTCATTTGGCAGATTGTCCACGTGTTAGACGATCCCTGCCCCTGTGCAACATACAAACAGACAAAACTTGCGTTTGCTTTTTCTTTTCCCAGCTCCTGCAATCTGCTCTTTGTATGTGGTCCTGCACAGATTTGGTCACGTGATATTGTTAAGTAGACACTCCTTGCTCTCCAAGTTTTCTTGTCTTTGTCTTGATCTTCATGGCTATTCCAACAAAACTCCACCTAGCAATGAGAGATCAAACAAACCGATATAACCGAATAACTTGAGCTTGAGATAGACTTCTGTTCATCTAGTTTCTGGATTCCGATCCCGGTCCCTGAGTCCAATTACTCAGACTTGACCCGCAGCAAGTTCAGTGCACCTTGAAACTTGCTAACAGGAACAATCTTGGTAAAGATATCAGCCGGATTAGTCAGTGTTGATATCTTTAACACGTCCACAATCCCATCCGCTATGGTGTCACGGATCTTGTGGTACTTGGTAGCAATGTGTTTCGTTCTCTCATGAAACACATTGTTCTTTGAAAGAGCTATTGCGCTCTGGGAGTCACAAAAGATATCCACCGTCTTCTGTTCATACCCGAACTCTCTCAACAGATCCTTGAGCCATATATCCTCCTTCACCGCTTCATTCAGCGACATGTACTCAGCCTCCGTGGTTGACAGTGAAACCACCTTCTGCAGCCTAGACCTCCAACTGATAGTATTCCCCCCAAGTGTGAAAACCATCCCACTTATGGACCTTCTTCTATCTGGATCAGCGGCATAATCTGAGTCACAATACCCTTTCAGAACAAATTCAGACCCCCTGCAGTAACACAACTTCATCCTCTGTGTACCCTTGATATATCTCAGTACCCACTTGACTCCTAACCAATGCTCCTTGATAGGCTTGCACATGTACCGACTGATAATACCAACTGGGTATGCTAGGTCTGGCCTAGTTCCAATCATGGAATACATAATACTCCCAACCGCATTAGCATAGGGAACTGACCTCATGTACTCCTCATCCTTGAGCAGCTGTTGTTCTGTTGCAGCACACATCTTCAAATGAACACCAAGTGGGGTTGCCACCTGTTTTGCCTGGTCCATTTTGTACAGCTCCAGAACCTTGCCCAAATAACCTTCATGAGACAGCTTTAGGACACCTTCTTTCCTGTCTCTAGTGATCTCCATGCCAAGTATCTTCTTAGCAGATCTGAGATCCTTCATCTCGAACTTGATACCAAGCTGTTTCTTCAAATCAGATATCACACCCTTGTCTCTTGCAGCCACCAACACGTCATCAACATAGATGAGCAAATATACCATGGAACCATCACCCAGTCTCTTGACATATGCGCAGTTGTCACGTGCACTTCTCATGAAGCCAATCTCCTTCATATACCTGTCAAACTTCTGGTTCCACATCCTGGGCGACTGTTTAAGACCATAGAGGGATTTGTTCAACAGACACATCTGGTTTGGCTTGAACTGATCCTCAAAACCCTCCGGTACCTCCATATAGATCTTCTCCTCTAATTCACCATGGAGAAACGCTGTTTTGACATCCAGTTGCTCCAGCTCATAATCCTCCTCCACAACAATGGCCAACAGAATCCTTATAGATACATGTCTTACCACATGAGAAAAAATGTCTGTGTAATTGATAGGTTCTAAGTTTTACCCTATTCTAAACTGCAAGTGCACAGTATCGTCAAAGTAGTATATAGGGTTATCGAATCCACAGGGACACTTGGTCGCAATAGATCAGAACAGTAGAGATTAATACTAGAAATAAGCAAATGGTGAAGTAAATAAATTGCGAAGCAAGAAAGTAAACAGTAGCAATTTGGTTATGAAATCAATAAACTAAAAGCGTCAAGCCTAGGGTATTCTCAGAAAATCAGACAAGCAGACAAGTTAATCAGTCAGGATCAAATTAAACTCAGTTCTAGAACTCAAATCACGGAAATAGAATTAACCAAATCTCTTTGCGAAAACTCTCTAAGTCTAAGTGCAGTAACCCAAATCTCTTTGCAATTACTAACAGATTAAACTAGCATTAAGTTCAAGTTCGATATGTTCACAATTAAACTAAACCAAATCTCTTTGCGAATAATTTAATTGCTCAACCTAAATAGTTCAGATTCTACAACACACTCTCGTGTCGAATTTAGCAACCTAAGATCTAGATTCTAATTGATCAGGTTAGAACTAGCATTAAGCACAATTTTGTTTGAAGAACATTCTAATCATATGAATCCTTAACTGAATTAAACAAGTCTAGCAAGTCATCAAACCCTAATGAGAAACCCTAAACTTAACTATGGATCTACTCAGACATGATTGATGAAAACATAATCATAGAAATAATAGATTGCATATAAGAGAATAAAATATCAAAGGGGTTCGAAATCTTCTCCAAAATAAGTGAATACAGGAAATAGATCAGCCCCCAAAGCTCTAAAAATCTCTTAGCTCTAAGTATGAAAGCGTTAATAAATTAAACACCAAAATCCTCTATATATAAGCCTAATCTCGGCTGGGGCTTCTGTGTAAATACTGGAACTATTCTGGGCCTCTTTGCAAATCTTCATAACTTGTTAAACCGACGCGTACGGCCCATCTCGCTAGTGTGTCGACCGATGCACAAGGTGTGTCGGTCGATGCTTGATCAATAAATCGGACAGTGAGTTAAGCTCTCGGCCAAAACGTCCCAAAAGTCCCAAAATGCTCCAAATATCTCCAATTAGCTCCAAACCTGATTAAACCTGTAAAAGACTATAAACGAACACAAAAGACACTAAAAACACATCTATATCATGGTATAAAATGGGTAAAAACCATGATATATCAACTCCCCCACACTTAGCCTTTGCTTGCCCTCAAGCAAAACAGAGAACTAAAATGTAGTAAAGAGGTTTGAAAACTCTTCAGAAACTCATTTTGTCGTAGAAGCAGCAGCATTCAGATTCCCCTTAGTAATCCACATGAAAGAATCAATCTACAGACATCAAGACCAACATATACTTCCCCCACACTTAGCAACTGTCCTAAGTAAACGCCACAATCACATTCACGCATTCAAATTCTCCCTACTGACTTCTGCAAGTATTTAAGTGCGGTCTCACCTAAGGGGTATCGATCTAAAGGCACATGGATTCTTACCTTGCCAGCTCTAGACCACCATACTATCTTTCTCTAATCCCTTTCTTCTCTTTCCCTTCCTTAACAACTGATTTTTTCCCCACTGGGTATCATTTTATTTTTTTTATCAGTGTTCTTCCCGTTTTGGGGTGTACTTTGGACACATTCCATGGATCGCATGAGAGAAAATAGTGTTTGCTACCATTCCCATGACCACTTCGGAGTTACTAACTCATCCGCAGTTTATTATTATTTTTTTTTAATTTTATGGAAGGGGAGAAGGGAACTAGATAGGACAGGTTTACAGGCTGTGTCAGAACCAACAAGGGAGTCCGACATAAAGTATACCAAGCCCTTAGGTGAGAAATCTAAAGTCAGGATTAAATTGAAGTCAGTAAAAGATCCTCTGATACCTGAAGCGATGTGGGTGTTCTCAGTAGGTTGATCTGTGTCTGGGTTTTCTAATAGTCATAGATAATCTGCAGCTTCATCCCAATGGTTACTTAAGTTCCTGCAAATGCTGCTAATCTTCTCAAAAAATCATTGTTTCCTACTTAAACAAATTTTGACTCAAAAAAAACAAATTTTTTTTTTTAAATTTAACTGACTCTAAGAAAACAAAAGAAAGTAATTAGTAGAATCTCCCCCACACTTAAGACACACTGTCCCCAGTAGTGTCAAGCAAGGGATTGGTTAAAAGAAAGAAAATAAAAATTGGTTAATGGAATGGTTAGTTCTCTCGGGTTTTTACCTCTGTCGCAGTCAGGCATCGATCGTTGCACTAGGTGCACCGACCGTTGTTGTGCGATTTCTCTTGTAACGATCGACACAATGGTGTGTCGATCGACGCACTGCGATTTCACGAACAGTCAGCAAGTTAGCAGGTTAATCCGTCGGTTTTTGTCAGTTTCGAATCCTGCAAGCTGAAAACACTAGAAACAGAGTAAAACCCATGCAACAAATGTATCTAATCAAGCATAAACCATCCAAACATAGTAGCAAACTAATAAAAAGAGAAAGTGCAAGAATAAAAAGAAAAACAGAGTACATAACCGATAATCCAGAGATGACAGCTACGCTCACTCGCTATCATCAATCCCTCCATAGCGCTCAGTGTCACTGACGTCCGTAGGAGAACGTTGTCTACGTCGTGAAGCAGGGACAGGCTGATGAACTGGTGGCTGTCTCCTGCAAGTGCAGCCACGCATCCACTCCCAAACGGTCCTCCAGATCCCATCACTACGCTCTCTCCACTCAGCCTCGGACATATCTCCATAGGGAACTGACATCTCAGGATAAGGACCAAGGTCAACCGAAGCAGCAGCAGGCGCAGGGGCAGCAGAAGTCGAAGCTCGTGTGGAAGGCTCTCCCAGCGGATGAGCCATAGTCGGAATCCCACGCTGCTCAGTCTCTGGAGGCTGAAATCTCAGAGCCTCCAATGTATCAATCCGTGTCCACCTAGCAGCAGGAAGCTCTATACCACACATCCCAGTATACGGGTCCTGATAAACCCAAATGCGCCCCTCCTTGAGCCAGGTAGCGCTCTGCAAATGACTGAAGTCTAGGAACTCCTGGGCTATATCACGCTCCGTGCCATGTAGAGGAATCCCGCAATGCATAAAAATGGGAGTAAGCAAGCTCCCTACCGTCTCTGTACTAGCTCCATCAAAAGGCTTCGTCTGCAGATCACATAAATGTAAAGCAAAGACAGCTCCCAAGTTGAGACCCGTAGTAGGATCTCTCACGCCAGAACCTCTAAACTGATCTCTCAACCCCATAAACAGCATCTCCATCTCATACTTGCGCATCTTTTTGGCCTCAAACTTGCATAGCAAGCTCCAACACAAGATACGCGAGACATATCTCAGCACATGATGCCTCATCATCTTCACCGGTGTGATCCTGGAGTTGTATCGACCGCTGCCAATACTCTCCCAGAATGTGCGAGCCTCAACTGGATCCCACTCAAGTGCCATAGCAATGCGCCTCGGCTCAGTACTGAACCCGTAGATCCTGCAAAGATCAAGTAGAGGAATCTGATACCTGACTCCCCAACTCATGAAGGTAAAGATACCTCCTGTAGCGCTCCTCCTATCGGGATCTGGGTAAACCACTCTGCAAGTGGCTAGCAACTGTCTGACCAGCTCAGGATAGAGATCATAAGGGTGCATTGGCATTGTCCCTAGACCAATGCCTCTGCACATATCAAGTACCTGCTCATCAATCCCCAGACTCTTGCAGGTAGAGTAGTCAGCGAACTTGGTTGGCTTGATGGTCATCCCACACCAACCACTGTAGAGAAGTGAATCAAACTCATCCCACTGGTCAAGCAGTGGTCGCTCTGTGAAGTCTGCAGTCTTAAGGAACGAGCGAATGTCCCTTGGCCACTGTCTGGCTGTCGGGATCTCTGTAGCGTCTTCTCGGGTCCAAGGCAAAGCGACTCCAGGTCCATGTCTTACATATGGCGCAGGTGGGTCAGAGTGTCTGTGAAACCACTCTGGAGGTGGAATGTACTGTCTTGCGGCCGTTGATGCTGTTGCTTGCTTCTTGCGGGGCTGTCTACGAGATGCCATCTGCAAAAGAAATAAAATTTAAACAATATAAGTCTCGGCAACTCTCTGTGAAATCGCGAAGCATCGACCGTTGCATCTAAGGCATCGATCGTTGCAAGGCGATTTCACTTTATCGAACATTTCCCATAATCGCAAAGCAACGACCGTTGCTCGAAAGCAACGACCGTTGCAAGGCGATTTCGCCGCAAACAATCAACAAAAATTCGATTCAAATCCATGCCACATTGCCTCAAATCAGTTCAAAATCATAATCCATCACCCTAAATCAGTCTAATTACGCATGCATCATCAATTTTCAGTTCAAAAATCTAAAACCCTAAGACCCTAAAATCCAATCCGAAAATTTGAGAAATAGAAGTTCTTTACCTTGGATTCGTGAGATATGAGCTAAAGACAAGGGTTTAGAGTGTGAAATAGGAAGTATTAGCAATTGAAACGAAGAAAAATGATGAGAATTTTTGATTTTGGGTGTGGAGCTTTCGGTTGTACGGATGATCGGAAATGAGAAAGAAAAGAGAAGAGAAAGGGTTTAAGGCACTTACCTGGTCGTGGGTGCAACGACCGTTGCTTTAGGGGCAACGACCGTTGCTGGTCAAATCATAATTGATTTTCCGGTTTAGCGCATACCTTAATTTTGCAATTGAACCAATTGCAACGACCGTTGCTTGTGAGCAACGATCGTCACAAAGCGATTACCCCTCTTCGTCAAATCTCCTTGCAACGACCGGTGCACAAGTGCATCGATCGTCACACATCTCCAGAATCGAGTTCTGCATCTGAAACTTAGCAAAAACAAAAACAAAAACAAAAACGTGTAATCCTAAGAAAAACACCAAAAATAAGAAAGAAAAACAACTAAACCTAACAGTGGGTTGCCTCCCACTCAGCGCTTGTTTAAGGTCATTAGCTTGACCGGACGCACAAGATCTTTTAGGCACCAAGAGAACCTGACAGAGACCTTTTCTGTCTCTGTTCAAGTCTCCTCATCCAAGGTGGAGAATAAGCTGTTGCAGAATGCTCATGTCCAAGAAAAGATGGAGTAAAATGTCCTCCAGGATCCAGAATCACAGTGTCTTCCGGCTGTTCATCATCTGCATCCATGATTGTGAACGTCTGCCCATCTATCAGTGGCTTTCGCAGCTTCTCCATCTCATATCGCAGCGGCTCATCTCCCAGGTGGAGGTCTATTAGACTCTGTCTAACATCAATCACAGCTACTGCTGTAGCCAAGAATGGTCTTCCAAGCAGCAATGCTTCATCAGGATCGCAGTCATACTTCAGCACAAGGAAGTCTGTCGGAACTAAGTAGTTTCCAACCCTTATTGGAATGTCCTTTAAGAGTCCTTCCGGAACTCGTATAGACTGATCAGCTAGGACAAGAGAGGTCCTAGTAGGAGAAAAATCCAGCATCCCCAGCTTCTCTGCCACAGAATAAGGCATCATACTTCCAGCAGCTCCTAAATCACAAAGAGAGCGTCTAAACCTGTCCTCGAAGATGGAGCAGTTAAGCACAAAGACTTCAGGGTCAGGCAGCTTCTTCGGGATCTAGTTCAGTAGCACCTCACTAATGTGTTGGGGAACTATAATCACCCAGTCTCTCAGCTCTTCATCTAAAGGCAGCATCCTGTTTAAGTACCTCTGCACACAGGGATGATAAGGTGGATCATCAGAAGTTGGAATTTCTTCCAATTCTTCACCAATCTCCTCCAGCTTCTTAAGCTCTTCAATTTCTTGTTTAATCACTTCAGACACTGAGGAGTGTTGTCTAACAATCTGCGCATAAATCTCCTGTTGAGAGATCTCAGAGACTCCGGTGAATAAGTGATCGAGGTCCAACTCAGCATCTATGCCATTATCATCCGACACTTCTGTCTGTTCACGCCCTGCAACGACCGACACTAAGGGTGTGTCGATCGTTGCAACACTGTGTTCACAACTTTCACCCGAGAGTTTTTCTCCAAAATCCGAAAATTCTTCCTCCTCTACCAATTCAGCCGTACTTAGCTCAAATTTTTCACCTTGGTGAGACCCATCATTAATGTACACAGACCAGGCCTTAATGTGAGTGTCTGCAACTCCTTTTCCCTTCATAGAACTGGAAATCTGATTCACCTGAGTGTCCAGCTGCTTCACATGAGTGCTCAGAGTCTCAAACTTCCCATTGAGATTCTCATAAACTGCATCCTACTTCTTGTTACTGTCCACGGAAATCTTGTTCTGGCTCTCCAGTACCTGTTCCAACATTGTTTCCATCCTAGTCTCAAAAGCAGTGGTTGCAGGAGGTGTCTGATAAGATGAAGATCCGTAGGTTCTCTGAGCACTTTGTCCATAAGGCTTCTGAAAATTACTAGTCTGTCCAAAGCTTGAAGAGTTTTGATTGCCTGTGAAGGCACCCTTCTGTCCTCCACCGGAAAATCTGTTCCCAGATTGATATCCAAATCTGTTTCCTTGGAAACCAGATCCTCCGATGTAATTCACATCTTCTTCCTGAGTGTCCTCCTCAGTCTGAATTACCTCTTCTTTTTGAGCAAAGTGGACAGCTTTCTTTTCACCTAGAAGATTGCAGATTTTGTGCATCCTGGATCTCAATTCAGCCATCTCTGAGTTATCAACACTTCCACCAGATTTCTTCCTGCTCTCATCCATAGTCTTGCAACTGTTACTGCTTACTAAGTTCTCAATCAACTGTTTAGCTTGTGCAGGAGTCCTGGTGTTGAAGTTTGCATTACTGGAGTTATCCAGCGCAGACTGATATGGCAGATCTATGCCTCTGAAGAAAATACCTAGCAATGTGACTTCACTGAATCCATGGTGTGAGCAGTCACGCTGATACTTCCTAAATCTCATCCAAGCAGCTTTTAAAGGCTCCACAGCTCCTTGGGAAAATGTGAGAATGTCCTGTCTGGACTGGTCTGAACGCGCATCATCGTAGAAATGTCTCAGGAACTCACTCTTCAGTACTGCCCAAGTGGTAAACTGACCAGGTGCCAGTTGCTTCAGCCATGCCCTAGCGTCTCCAGCGAGACTGTAAGGAAAGAGCTTAAGGAACAGATAATCCTGGCAAACTCCATCATACTTCATGCCATTGATTATGTCCTCAAACTGATCAATGTGATCCATAGGCTGCTCTGTTGGATGTCCAAGGAAAGCATTTTGTCTCATCAGCGAGTAGTAGATGGTCTTGATCTCAAAATCCTCCCTCTCGAAACCAGGAAGTACTAAGGCTGTTCGGTTTCTATGAAACTCATCTGGTCTGTTATAGTCAGCCAAAGTCCTTTCATGGACAATCATCTGTCTACCTTGAGCTTGACCTTGGGCTTGCGCATGCGGTTGTGGCTCAGGTGGGTCAGGGATCACGTTCCCTTCAGCATCAACCCGATGCCCAGCAGCATTGTACGGGTTGTTATCTTGGTCTCTCAGGGTACCTTCAGCATCTGGTATCAAGATCAGACGTTCTCATACCATTCTCTCTCTCTTTTCTCTTCTGATAGTTCTTTCTAGACGTCCAAGTTCCTCTAGTCCGAGATTAACTAAGCTCGAGTTCGGATTACTTCGAGTTTTCTGCGTTGGCATAAACTGTCTGTAATCGTCCAGCAACGATCGATGCTATCAGTGCAACGATCGATTCAATCTCAAATCGCCTAGTGACGATCGACGCAAGGGATGCAACGATCGACGCAAGGCGAAAGTCGTACCTGCGACAGAAAGAAACAGAGAAAAAGTTAGCAAATTGTGAAAATAAAACGAAAAAAAAAAAGCAAAAACAAAAAGAAAAAATTCTAGTAAAAACCCTAAGTTATGTCCTATCGAAGACTCTAAGAGTCCCCGGCAACGGCGCCAAAAACTTGATAGGTTCTAAGTTTTACCCTATTCTAAATTGCAAGTGCACAGTGTCGTCAAAGTAGTATATAGGGTTATCGAATCCACAGGGACACTTGGTCTCAATAGATCAGAACAGTAGAGATTAATACTAGAAATAAGCAAATGGTGAAGTAAATAAATTGCGAAGCAAGAAAGTAAACAGTAGCAAGTTGGTTATGAAAGCAATAAACTAAAAGCGTCAAGCCTAGGGTATTCTCAGGAAATCAGACAAGCAGACAAGTTAATCAGTCAGGATCAAATTAAACTCAGTTCTAGAACTCAAATCACGGAAATAGAATTAACCAAATCTCTTTGCGAAAACTCTCTAAGTCTAAGTGCAGTAACCCAAATCTCTTTGCAATTACTAACAGATTAAACTAGCATTAAGTTCAAGTTCGATATGTTCACAATTAAACTAAACCAAATCTCTTTGCGAATAATTTAATTGCTCAACCTAAATAGTTCAGATTCTAAAACACACTCTCGTGTCGAATTTAGCAACCTAAGATCTAGATTCTAATTGATCAGGTTAGAACTAGCATTAAGCACAATTTAGTTTGAAGAACATTCTAATCATATGAATCCTTAACTGAATTAAACAAGTCTGGCAAGTCATCAAACCCTAATGAGAAACCCTAAACTTAACTATGGATCTACTCAGACATGATTGATGAAAACATAATCATAGAAATAATAGATTGCATATAAGAGAATAAAATATCAAAGGGGTTCGAAATCTTCTCCAAAATAAGTGAATACAGGAAATAGATCAGCCCCCAAAGCTCTAAAAATCTTTTAGCTCTAAGTATGAAAGCGTTAATAAATTAAACACCAAAATCCTCTATATATAAGCCTAATCTCGGCTGGGGCTTCTGTGTAAATACTGGAACTATTCTGGGCCTCTTTGCAAATCTTCATAACTTGTTAAACCGACGCGTACGGCCCATCTCGCTAGTGTGTCGACCGATGCACAAGGTGTGTCGGTCGATGCTTGATCAATAAATCGGACAGTGAGTTAAGCTCTCGGCCAAAACGTCCCAAAAGTCCCAAAATGCTCCAAATATCTCCAATTAGCTCCAAACCTGATTAAACCTGTAAAAGACTCTAAACGAACACAAAAGACACTAAAAACACATTTATATCATGGTATAAAATGGGTAAAAACCATGATATATCAGTAATCTACTTCATCCCTTTGTGCATATTGAAGGAATTTCTAGCAGATCCTAATCCAATTAGGCAATCATGGTCTGAATTATGAGCCTAGGATCTAGGGTTCATGAAATTGAATCATTGGGATCTCAGAATTACCTGGTGATTAGCAGCGGAAGATTTACAGATAATCGAGATCTAGAGCGCCTCAAATGCTGCGCCTCTACTGGTATCCACACGCACACAAACTGAACAGGAGGGATGCTAGTGCCTATAGAGATCCAATCTCTTCAGAGGTTTCTACTCAATTTCTGGTGGTTGTCTATTAGGTTAGAAATCAGTTTAGGTCGACCATATATCTTATATATGTCGACTTAAACCATAACGGAATTAACCAACGATTAAACCGAATTAATCTGATTAATCCGCGAGTTGCATCGATCGATGCACTATCTGCATCGATCGACACTGCCCCAGAATATTGATATCGAATGCATATCAAATATGCATTCACCAGATCATTACATTAATGATCAACCTCGTCTTTAACGTCCAGTTTGCTTAGGTGTGTGACCCTGTAGGATCATATAACACTAGCAATGAGTTCTAAACTCATTGATCATAAGTGGCTTCTAGCAAAGCATTATGACTACCTAGTGTCATATGATTGTCTCATATCGACAATACGACTTTCACTTGGAGTAAGTACAATAGATTTCAGGACATTCCCAACACATATCCCTTTGCAACAAGTCTAGCTTCGTATCTCGGTTCTTCAACTCCGGATATTCCAGGCTTACGCTTGAAAATCCACTTGCAGCCAATAATCCTTTGTCCTTTTGGCTTTGCAACCGCAGTCCAAGTGTGATTCTTCAACAAGGAAGCCATCTCCTCGTCCATACCACCTTTCCATAAGATCCAATCTTTGTCCCTTATGGCATCTTGGTAACTTGCAGGTTCAATGGTGTCCCCATCCACAGTAGTGTAGAGAGCTTCTGCATCGAAGATCTCTTCCTCCTCGTCTTCTACTTCTTCCCCAAAGTACCCCTCCACATCAAATCTTTTCCGAGGCATCACTTCCCTTCGTGATCTGTCCCGAACTAAGTGATAGCTTTCCGGTGATTCATGAGTTATCTCATCTGAGTCCTCCTACTCCTCCAGCTGATGTGTGTTGACCGGTGTTTGATCTCCCAGGGATACTGTATCTTCCGGAAGATCTCCACCCGAGGTTACAACTCTGCTTTCCTCAAGATCAATATCAAATGGCGAGTTTGATTCGTCTTGATCAGTAGTAGACCATGTGTTACCCTGCATCACATCCTTGTAGACCGCATTTTCCTGAAACAAAACATTTCTGCTGACTGCACACTTCCTTTCATCCAGCAACCATACCTTATAACCCTTCACTCCATCAGGATAGCCTAACAGAAATCCCTTCTTTGTCCTAGGCACCAACTTCCCTTCATCCGAGTGAACAAAAGACAAGCACCCAAACCTTCTTAAGTAGCTGTAAACTGGATCCTTTCCTGTCCACCTCTTGCCAGGAATCTCGAAGTTTATAGCAGAAGATGGTGTCTTGTTGATAAGAGTTACTGTTGTATGTGTAGCTTCAGCCCAAAACTTCTTAGGTAAACCCGAATCACTCAACATACTCCTCACCTTCTCCAATATGGTCTTGTTCATCCTCTCTGCAACACCATTCTGCTGTGGTGTGTAAGCACAAGTTCTGTGTCTCACAATCCCTTTTTCCCTGCAGTAATTTTTGAATTGAAGGTTGCAAAACTCCAGACCATTATCTGTCCTTAAGATCTTGATCTTCTTCTCAGCTTGATTCTCAACCATGACACACCACTCCACAAAAGTCCCAAAAGCCTCATCTTTTTGCTTCAGGAAATACACCCATGTTTTCTTTGTGTAATCATCTATCAGAGAGATGAAATACTGACATTTCCCCAAAGAGAATGGAACGGTTGGAGCTCCCCACAGATCAGAGTGAATGTAGTCTAATCTGTCCTTCGTATCATGTGTAGCCTGATCAAAACTGACCCGTTTTGCCTTTCCATACACACAGTCTTCACACATCTCTAGTGTGAAAATCTTCTTCCTGTCTAGGAGACCCTTCTTCACTAACAAGTCTAGGTTCTTCTGACTCATATGTCCTAGTCTCCTATGCCACAGAACTGTGTCATCTATCCTTCTTTCAACAGCCAATGACTGACCAATCTCAGGTTTTCCTTGGAGTAAGTAGAGCTTCTCATACCTTTTTCCTTTCATGAGAGTTCTGGTTTCATCTTTGACAAGCAGGATCCCATTCTTGGATTCAAAACTACATCCATGCTCTTCTAAAGTTCCTATAGACAGCAAATTCCGGTCCATATCCGGGATGTATCTGACCTGTGTAAGCAGCACAGTAGAACCATCTTCATTCCTGATTCTTACATTCCCTATACCCCTGACCTTTGATGTCGTTTTGTTACCCATCCTTACTGATCCTCCTACATCTTCACTAAGATTTTCCAACCAATCTCTCCTGTGAGTCATGTGATAGCTGCACCCTGTGTCCATGATCCATTCTTCCACAAGATTTATGTCTGTGGAATAGAGAGCTTCTGCTTCAGACACAAATAAACCTGCAGCATCAGATGTACACTCTTTAACCATCGCAGCCTCACCTATGTTGTTACATCTCTGTTCTTTCTGCTTGAACTTGTTCCGGTTTGAACATGAAGCTTTGAAATGTCCATCTTCACCACAAATCCAGCAACCTTTTCTGATCTTAGACTTGGACTTACCCATGTTCTGTCTAAAACCTTTGTCCCTGCATTCTCCTCTTCCCCTTTGCTCTCCCTTATCTCTGACATAGAGACCCTCAGCCTGAATCTTCGAGCTCTTTGCAGTTGAGCCAAACTCAAGCTCCTTTGCATAGATAGCTGAAACAACCTCATCAAGTGTCAACATGTTGTTCCTTGAACCATACTTCAGCGTATCTCTGAGCTGATCAAACTGCCTTGGGAGTGACATCAGAAGTAGAACTGCCTGGTCTTCATCAGAAACTGTAACACCAGCATTTTCCATGTCTGCAATAACATGCAGAAAATCATCAATGTTGTTCTCCACAGAGAGACTTTCTGACATCTTGAAGTCATATAGCTTCTGCTTGAGGTAGATCCTGTTGGGAAGAGCTTTGGCCAGATAAAGTTTATCCAGAGCTTTGATCATGCCAGTAGCCGTTTTCTCCTTCCTTATCTTCCTCAAAACCCTGTCTGTGACACACAGAACAATAGTGCTCCTTGCCTTCTTCTTTTTCTCCGCTAAAGATTCCTCCTTTTCTTTAGCTTCCTTCTCTTCCCCCTCTGTAGCCTTTGGATCTGAGACCTTATGACTTGGGGTCTCAGCTTCTTCGTCCTCCAAAGCTTTTCTCAGACCCAACAAATCCATGTGAGCTAAGAGCTTATCCTTCCACAGAGTATAGTCTCCATGTCCATCGAACTTCTCCATCTCTACCCTTGATGACGACATGATTCCTTCATGAATGGACTTTATAGAACCACACACAAAGAACCTTCGCTCTGATACCACTTTGTTAAGATTCAGAGGCCTAAAGTCGTCACCTTTACCAGCTTAAACCACTAACAACCAAGCCTGAGAGATAACCTGAGTAAGACAGACCCCGTGACTGTGTAAGAGAAGCAGAACAGAAAAGAAAAACATAGCAAACCAAGACTTTAACGAGTTCACGCCCTTAAACATGGGTCGCTACGTCTCGCCGGGATCTTTCCCCGGAATCCACTAGATAAGAGAGTTTACAAAGAGATTTCCCGAACCCCAAATCCCCTTACAAAGATTTCTCTTGGTTCTCACTCTTTACCCCATAACCCTTACACAAGCTTATACTTTGAGTAATGTTCACTCTCTATCTCCCTTAGCTTCTGGTTTATGCCTTTCAGCTAATGGCGTCTTGCTTCACACCTATCTCTGAGTGTCTCTTCCACTTATATACCAATAGTCACGACTTGACCTAGTCCTCATGTGTGGCCATCACATGCTTCCTTCATTTGGCAGATTGTCCACGTGTTAGACGATCCCTGTCCCTGTGCAACATACAAACAGACAAAACTTGCGTTTGCTTTTGCTTTTCCCAGCTCCTGCAATCTGCTCTTTGTCTGTGGTCATGCATGGTCACGTGATATTGTTAAGTAGACACTCCTTGCTCTCCAAGTTTTCTTGTCTTTGTCTTGATCTTCATGGCTATTCCAACACTGCATATAAAACATGAACAGATTTAATAAAATGATTTAAGTATTAGAAATAACTTATATAGAGATTGAATGCTATTAAGATTCCACAATAAAACTCAGTCCTCTCTCTCTCTCTCTCTCTCTCTCTCTCTCTCTCTCTCTCTCTCTCTCTCTCTCTCTCTCTCTCTCTCTCTCTCTCTCTCTCTCTCTCTCTCTCTCTCTCTCTCTCTCTCTCTCTCTCTCTCTCTCTCTCTCTCTCTCTCTCTCTCTCTCTCTCTTCCTTCAGATCTGACCTGAGGAGGAATAATCAAAGAAGGAGATGACTGGCAGAGTCTTCCTAGTATCCAAGCCAACAACCGCCACTAATGGAGTTCCATCCGGCGCTGCCTTAGAACCTCCTTCTCATGCTCCTGCGACGTTAAAGGTAACGGAACAGCCAACGGTATGGCTGATCAGAAACCTCAAGTTTACATTCCGTTAACGTCCGATTTACCGTCCACAACCTTACAGTCGCCATCATCATCACCAATCTCGGCCAAGCTTCCGGCGAATTTGCTGATGTTGCTGTTTCTGGTCGGTTCTTATCTTTCTAACCCTCGCTGTCATGGTCGCAATCGCCGCCACAGCCATGTACACATCCATTTGAGCCGTACCGGGAGTGGACGGAGGATTGTGGTTTGTGTGTGATTTCTTTTCGGGAGTTTTGCGAGATGGTGTGTCTCTCCATGGGGTCTGGTAATTTATAGGAGATATAAGGCACGGTCAGGTGATACGGCAAGAAGCGGAAGGGTTTGATTATTGATTGAGATGCATGGAATTAATTTAAATTGAAGTGGGAATTAAGTTCCAGGAATTAAGTGCGGTAACAGTCTCAAGCTAATTCGGTGTGGAGGCGAAGGTTATAGAGTCGACCTGAGGGAGAAGAAGGGGAAGGGTTTCAGAGCAATTAGAGCACCTCCATTGGTCATTTTATGGGGTTTTTAGCGCGGTTTTCCGTGCAATAGTTAAGAACCCCACCCCCAATAGTCTTTTAAATTAGAGACTTAAGAACCCGTCTCGTCACTATTTACGTGACGTGACGAGACGGGATTGGTCCTTTTTTTCACCTGTTCAAAAAAAAAAATTAATAAAAATTTTTTAAGAGACCCAACTATGGGTGTCACGGATGTAGGTGCTCTTAGGAGGCGTCAGTTTTGGGGCTCACTCATGTTTTAGGTAATGGGTTACCGAGGATTTGTAAGTTAGATTAATAGAAATTGTTAGCAAGGCCCATTCGAAATAAATAAATAAAGACACGTGTACGTTTTCAATGGAGAGAGTGTTCTCCTATTATATATAAGATTGTCATTGGTATATAGAAGTCCGTTTTTTTGTTTAATTTGTGCATTCATTCTGATAGTCAATAAATTTTTCGATATAAAAACTGTTTCTCTTATTTATTTAGGTTAACTGTTTATTTATTTGTTTATCTTCTGTATTACTCCGACTTCAATGTAAAAGAGTGCCGACTTCAATGTAAAAGAAAATGTGATCAGTCTGGTATTTGATTTATACAAGAAACAAACAATTGTATAAAAGCCAACAAATTCCGGAAACCAATGTAATTCTACCTTTGTCGGAAAGTCTCTTGTGTTATTTCAACAATGCAAAGCTCAAAATGTTACAAAGTTAGCTTTTTTTAAGAAAAACTTAGTCCAAACGTTTATATATATATATGTTAGATAGATATGAACATTTATTTTTGGTCCATTTGATTAGTAGAAGAAAAAAAAAATTATTGACTGCATCTTTCTCTCTTAAAAATTAGTCTAATTTTTTCATAGATTCAATATATTTACAAATTAATAAAAAGAGGCAAATCCATGCCAAAAAAAACACCTAAGAGCAAAAATTCAAAAAAAAAATACTCAAAAAACTCAAATACTACAAGGCAAAAAAAAAAAAAAAAACTAGAATCAATATCACCATTTGACCAAAAAAAGAGAGAACCAATATCACCAGCAACGATTTTGACAGAGACAAAAACGACAATAAATAGAACTAGTAACTTAACCATTCTGACCAAAACCAAAGAAAATACACATGTATAAGGAAAAAAATTATTGAACGCCGGGAGAAAAAATGTCATACAAGTTTTTTTTAAGGCTTCGTTCGTTTTGCGGTCGTTTGGCAATAACGATATCCACTCTAAATAAACATATTTGTTTGACAATTACTGGTTTGTCGGAATGGAAACTGAGATCGGATAGTGTTTCTTCTAATAGAGGAGCCACTCTCATTGCGCAAACGGTCATCTTTGATGGTCGCTTCAGTTCTTTTGTAGCGGCTGGCCATCCTTCTTGACTCGCGGGGTTCTTTGCAAATGAGAGAGCTTCCTCTCTTTGATGTTATCTATCTCTTTGTTCCTGTTTTTTTGTTTGGTAGTGGTCTTGAGCACATTTTTCTCAGAAGTTGATTTGTATCCTTCTTGAACTTTTTGTATCTTTCAAATCCTGGCTATGAGTCTATGACCTGGTTATAGGTCACTTATATTTCAAGATTTGACAAAAAAAAAATGACAATTAATGGCGACAAAAACAATTACAGTAATAAAACACTAACAATAAGCGATTTTAATGATTTAAAAAAAAAATCAGCCACTGAAAACCCCATTTAGACGAAACTAGAGCAACGTTTTGACATCAACAACTTAAAACCAAACAGCTTTAGAAAAAGAATAACTATTCAGATAGATGAACCCTTCAACAGAACCAGGACCAACTCTACTGTGAGATGGCCTCACTCGCATGTATTATTATTTTAACGAAGACACAGCTATATATTATTGCTTTTCTTCGTCTTTACTAAATTTTTTTTTTTTTTGTCAACTCGTCTTTACTAAATTTTATTCCATGTTCTCTAGTAAACGACGATAAGATATTTTCTTAGACATATACAATAAAATAGTCTCACATAGACAAAAGAGACCGTACTGTCTTTGTTAAAAAAATAATAACATGTGAGACTATAATCACAATATTATGTACACGAAATAAAAGCTGTCAAAGTTGTAAAAAGACAAAAATACTTTTTCAAAAGGGGAATAAATAATAATAAACCGTATTAATATTAATTGCCTCCCCACTAAGGTTTCATTTAAGTACCAACAAATATCTTAATCAACTTTGGACCAACAACACATCGGAAACGTTCTTTGCGTTACCCAAAACTTCAACAACAAAAACAAAAATTAAACAATAAACTCTTTTTTTAGGATTAGCCTTTTTTTTTTCCTCGTCTGCCGCATGTAGTTCAACGAACAATAGCCATCCGACGCCGTTGAGATTCCGTTGGCAATTTCACATCATAAGCTAAACCGATAATCTCAAGGAACCGGACAATGTACCAAGATATGTCGATTTGCCACCATTCCAGTCCTTGCCTGGCCGACGACTCGAACGCATGGTGATTGTTGTGCCAGCTTTCTCCAAATGAAAATACCGACAGCCACCTTCAAACAAGACAACAACAAGAACAGAACAAAATAAATAATGGATCTTTGGAAACATTAATTAGCTGTCTACGGACTACGATTCACGTGTACTTAAATATTTATTTTTGAAAGTGACAGAGATGATATTCGATTATTATTCTTGTACACCACCAAAAATGTGGAGATTAAACATACCAAACATTACGAGATGTGTCATTGGTCTTCCAGGTTCGAGTGCCCCAAATATGGCATAGTGAGTTTATGAGACATGTCACGTGCACCTCCAGTGCTGCTCCTACCCCCTGCCATCACACACCCAAATTCAATTATAATGTTTAAATTCTCCGTTATATTATTTTCAACAGAGAGATAGAGATTCAGTATTTACCATTCCCCAGGTAACGAAGGACATGCCACCCAGATAGAAGAGAATGATACCAAGTCCTAGAATGTGAAACAGCACCGTTTTCTGGAGAAATCTATAGAACCATTGTCTCTTCAAATCATCCACGTTTGTTCTTCTTCCACACTACACTCATTCATAATTTAGATCTTAATTTTGGTTATATATAATAAACGGTTTGTAATTGAAATAATAGATTCTAGAAAATCACCTTTGAAACGAGATAAGCAGAATCATAAATCCATAGAAGATGACTAAACCAAAAGCCTTCTTTAGGGCTGTGTGGATCTCTTTCTGAATCCGTAAACTGATGATGATATCGATGAGTACTCACCCAATCGATCGGATCTCCCTATTAATTTTAAAAGATTATAATCAATAAATAATTAATAGCAATTAAGATCTAAAGATCTGTTAGACCAAATTGACTAAAAAGAATAAAAATGAAAAACAAAAAAGATTGTGTTGTTGATACGAACCTGAATAGCGAGACATGCACAATAGGCTAAGAGATACTCGAGCCATTTAGGGACTTTGAAACTCCGGTGAGCCAAGTTCCGGTGATACGACACCGTTATACCAAGACCACCTATGGTATAAAACAAAAACGTAACCCATAGAGCTGACCAGCTGAAATAAAACGGAGCCAACAGAGCCATTGAATGCACAAACAACGACGCTGTGAGTTTAAAATAATCTAATCTCCTCCACTTTCTTCCCCAAAACGCCCATCTCTGTTTCCTCTTCTCCGCCGCTTTCTCCGCCACAGAAGAAGGATCTTTCCGGTGGTTCTCCTCCACCGTTGATGTCACCGACATTTCCCGGTATCCCTTCTCTCTCTTCTTTCTAGGTTTCTTTTAGGTTGGGAAACCTTTTTTCTAGGGGGAATGAAAAATGGAGACGAGGATAAAAGAGATGGTTTCCTTTTAATTTATAGTATCATAAAAAAAATATTACCGCAACAAATATCGTATGAATCAGTAAAATAATAAATATCATGATATTTATTATTGGAATTTGACACGTAAGGCGGTAAGGTGTATTTTACATGCACTAGTGGATATATTTCTTTTTTTTTTCTAACCGCTAAAATATTTTTTTGTGATAATAATAATGTAAAAAGTTATTTTTAGATGCCAAATTATAGAGAGGATGCCAAAGGGTGACACAGGGCTCGATATTCCTTGACTTATTCTAGTGGATGTACGTGATTACAGCCAAATATCACGTTCGGCTGGCTGGAGACTGTTTTCTAATTTCTTTTTTTTTCTTGAAAAATAAAATTCGAATAACCTCACTGACTACTACTGAGAATATACTGTTTTGAATCGGTTTTTTTATAATTATTTTATTAAGAAAAATATCTGTATATAATAAACAAATTAGGTCCCCAGGTTGTAGATATCACCAACTCATTATATCGATACCAAATTTTGGCTTTAATTGGTGACCACTAAAATGAACCAAAGGAATTGGACAAAAAGTCATTTGAGGAATTGAATTAACAAAAAAATAGGAATGTAGAGAAATTTTTATTTATATTTTATTCCTCATTAAATTTGCAGGGGAATTTTTTTGTTCATTCGTTCTTTAAACATGAGGAAAAATATGAAATATTGTGGGACCCATATATCTGAATTTTGACAAAAAATTCCTTTTAATTAGTAAAAATTTTGAAGAATTAAAAATTCATCAAAATTCTTTTCCTAAACTATGGTCACCAATTGGAGCCTTTATTTATTTTCGTTGACAAAAATAGTTTATTATTTATTATATGATCTAAATCCAATAATGTATTACTTTACTGTTGTTCCATTTTAGTACCAAGTCAAATTGTTCATAAAATTTGCATATCGAGATCAATATGATCATTTCCGTTATAGACACAAAATTCATATATGCAAACAAAAATATACACGATCTCTACAAAAGTTGACTATCCAGATCATAAATGTTCGACATTTTGTGGAAAAAAATAAAACTGATTCGATGACGATTTGTTAGCATATATATTAGTATATATAAGCGAATCATTGTTTTTTGTTTATTAGTTCGGGTTTGCGTTGCATCTAAGCGTGGCCGTAAAAAGTATTTAATCTGTAATTAAAAAATGCCATGTATCTATCGGGTTATTTTGTATTTTTATTCATTGCCATCATATTTGTATACTAAATGAAAGTTGTTAAAGATTAGGATAGTGTATATTTATTATTTGAATAGACAAAATTTAAATTATGTACTATATATAGAACAAAATGGAAAATATAAGTACTTTACCAATTCCGGCATATTAATATTTCAAGTAGTATATTTTATTAAACATTTTTTGTGGCCTATAATGATATATCGCTCTCAATACACACTTTAACGTACAATTATTTTTACAGTAAGTAGAACGAGGGATATTTTTTAGTAACCTTGGGGCCGTATGTCCTAATGTCCATGCATTTTAGTGAAAATGAAATTGAGTCCATAAGTAATATATATATATCGTATGTTGAACCAGAAGATAGGTGTATATAGGGAAATCGGCCTATTCATACCTCAACACAGCTCCGCGGTCCCAATCAATACATACACTTATAAATTGTGCAAAACATATCTCAACATAAATTTATTTCAAATATCATACACAAGTTAAAAAAATTAGGCCAAATCATACATTGACCAATTTTCCGTTAGTTAAACGTTTACGGAAGCTGACATGGCCGTTAAGTATATTCACGTGTCAATCTAGTCACCAAAAATTGGCCAATTCATACCTCAACAATTTTTTTTCCTCCAAATTTCATATTTGAACTAACAAAATTAGATTTAATCATACATTTATCTTTTGTATATTAGTCAAACATTTACGAAAATTGAAATATACGAAATAATAAATTTATTTTATAATATTATTTTATATGAATCAATATATTTTTAATAATAAAATGTAAAATATAACATAAAATTTTTAGAATCTACACATGAATTCTTACACAAATGCTATCATTTTTTAAACATTATAAATACAAATAATTGGTTATAAATCATTAATTGAATAACCCTCCCTGTTTAACATTTACACACAATTATTAGAATTAAAAAAAAATTTCAAAATTATCTCAAAATTATATTTTTTTATTATTGTATTTTCGATGTTCATGTATTTCTATCATTTAATATATACTAAATATCCTTTAAATATATACTAAAATATATTTAGAAAATATTAAAATGACTTGAGTTTGAAGAATTAGATATCCGAATGAATTACACGGGATAAGAAAAATTTTACAATCTATATAGAAAACGGTTCTTTAATCTAAGTGAAAAGCTGAAGAACGCCTTAATTGTTACAATCTTAGTTTACAGGATCATCAATGTTCCGAATGTTCCAACTTACAAGAATTAATTTGAAACTACTTATAACCACCATTCTTTAGCAAATATATCCCGGTATATATATCTTATCGATTACGAAACTAGAACAGTGAATGAACTAACACGTAAGATCCATAATGGTTATGTCTTTTTTTTATAAACATTTGATTAATCAAAAAGAGATCAATGAATGATTTAGCTTAATTTTATTAGTCTGGGTAGAAAATTTGAAATAAATTTATGTTGAGGTATGAATTGACCAATGTTTTGTATGACTAGATTGACACGTGGATATATGTAACGGACACGTCACCTCCCGTAAACGTTTGACTAACGGACACTTGGTCAATGTATGATTTAGCCTAATTTTGTTAGTCCAGGTATAAAATTTAAAATAAATTTTTGTTGAAGTATGTTTTTACACATGTTATAAATGTATGTATTGATTGGGACCGCGAAGCTGTGTTGATGTATGAATTGGCCGATTTCTCGGTGTATATAAGATAGTAACTTTTACTGTACTAAAAGTATGCTAGTCTGATGCCAAAAAAAAAAAAAAAAACATGGTAGTCTAGTGATAATATATAAGGTTATTTTTATTGTGTTTCGGATTTAAATTTTAATTAGTACAAAGAAATATTTAAATAATTAAAATATCTAAATATTTAATTCTGGACTCATGAATAATTATGAACCTAAAAATCATAATTATACGTATTCAAAACAAATTTCGCTTGTTACCACCAGTGTAATGGGTTAGTAGCGGATAAAGAAGAATTGGATTTTATGCAGTTCTAGTTCGATCTTGCGGTGAAAATAACGTTTTATGCTTAGAATTTAGGAAAGGGCATGTCCGAACCCTCCTGATTAAACAAAGAAAAAAAGGTAAAATATACTCAAAATAAAAAATCAATAAACCATCATCACGCTTGAAATGTCCCAAACGAAATCCAAGATCCTCGGTTCTGGATCTTGAAAAGGTAAACTTCAAAACTAAACAAAAAAAATGGAGATAGAGAGCCTCGCGAACTCCGGAAGAGTAAGACGACAAAAATATAAAAGCAAAAAACAAATGAGTACAACATTTGTTTGTACCCTACAAGAACGGTATGCAGCAGAGTGCACTTGCTTTAATCATAGCATCTACAAATATCTTGCAATATATGATATTTTTTACTAAATATTATAACCAATGCATTAGTAGTTTCTACATCAAAATTACATAAGCAAACTTATTAATTGGGTTAGCTAAAAAATGTCATTAGGTCGTGGGTAAGTGAGAAAGGTAGTTAAGCTTTGTTGATTGCGTTTATCGAGCATTTAAATAAGATATAAGAAAAGTAAACACATTAAAAAAAAATCATATGGTTTCCGTAATTTTGATTTAAACCAATGGCCGACTCCTTTATGATGCATTAATAAATTAATGGTGGACAAAGCTAATCTAGATGATGTTAGCATTCACATTGACAACTAATTAATTAAGGAGAGATCTGATCTGTAAACGGTAGTATTAAAAGATTTTAATACTAGGATTTTGGAGCAGGTAAATGTACAATTGCATAGTTACATTATTGTTGGGTTGGTGATTATCATCACATTGCTACGTTCCCCGAAATTTATGGTCTTCAAAACTGACAACAAACATTTCTTTGTATGTCCATGTTTTCTTCTTTTAAATGTGGAAGTTCTGAGAATTATACGTTTGAATTCGGAATACAAAATAACCAACAATTTTGTGTTACTACTAGATTATCAATTCGCGTTATGAGACGGACTAATATTTATTTTCCGACTTTGTTGTTATATATGAGTTTAGTATCCATTCACTTATCAGGGCTCAATATCTACTTTATGGACAAAGGTTGGTCTAACAAAAATAAACCTGGCCCAACAAACAAGAGGTCCGAACACCGATATCATCTAAACCGAGCTCGTCACCAGCAGCTCGGCTCGACTCGGCTCGTATCTCGGATCAGCTCGGCTCCACTAACATACAAAGTGAGTTCGGCTTGGCCCATCCCGTCATCAAAGTACGGCCCAATCCGCACGAACTCGATAAGGAGTCAACGGTCTGTACAAAGTACGGCCATATTTTACTATAAATAGGAGTCGTCACTGTACATTAATGTAACTTTTTGGGATTTGTGCGCTT
Source organism: Orychophragmus violaceus (assembly GCA_030180135.1). Classification (NCBI taxonomy): domain Eukaryota; kingdom Viridiplantae; phylum Streptophyta; class Magnoliopsida; order Brassicales; family Brassicaceae; genus Orychophragmus; species Orychophragmus violaceus. The sequence goes on along the minus strand of CM058235.1, from coordinate 10,085,500 downwards.
CTTACTACTTTTTCTCTCTAGAGTTAACACATCCTGAATTGTAACCCGAGCTCGTCTCTCGTCTTGCTCGGGATTCTTTCTTAATATTTAATACGAACACGCTCGTTACCGAGAAATTCCTACTCTTTCATGTTCGTCTCCGAACTTAGTCAGTTCTTCTCTAAAGACAAACTTTGACCTACGGATCTCCGAGTACGTTAACTCTCCCGAACAAGACGAGCATTTAACATTTGTGACAAACTCGGTTATCACATTTGTGACAAACTCGGTTATCACATTTGTTTTGTTGTTTAACTGATAAATAGGTTTGCCTTTGATCTTTTAAATTGCTTTGGAATTAATCGTGAGAAAGTCCAACAAAAGTTGAATAGGAAATCGTATACTTTTGTTATGTATGTATTGTTTTTGACAATTGGCTAGATACAAAGTTTTTGAGTGAAGTTTCTTAGAAAATACTCGGTATGCAGATTAAACTATTATATATCAAGACATTCTAACATATATTAGGACCTTTGATATAGTACTTATATTCTAAAGCATTTTGGAAATGGTTCTAACATGTTAGCAGAGATATAAAAGTAAGATGATGCGAATGGTCCCTGATCGCGATTTAAGCAGTAAGTAGCTCGTCAGAACTCAGTGACCACTAGTCGATATACTTTATCAATATATATAACATTTTCACCCCTCATATTTTATGTTCTTTTACATTAGTAGTTTTTATGTTCTTCTATAATATTAGGACCCTTGATGTAGTCCATATACTATAACCAACAGAAAAAATAATTGGAGTATTTTTTATTTCATCATACTGGTTAACAAAATTTGGAGTACAAGAAGCAGTTACGTTTTATGGATAGTTACGTAATAGTTAGTTATAAAATTCTCTATACAACCACCGGTCCATCAAGAGCTTTAGCTCATTACTTCTTTTAAGATCTACCTATGTTTTAATCTCTTTACGTTTTTTGTGAGAACCAAATATTATTATCTTTGAAAGAAAAAAAAATGCGTTTGCAATCGTAAGATTAGCTCATAATAAGTTTCATTAAGAAAATACGTCTTAACGTTTAGATCACGTATTGATAATTAGTGCGGAAGTAATCACATGTTGATAACTTAAACATCTGCATAACGTAATATATATGGCAATCCATGTACAAAGAAAGAGATTAATACCTAATTACGATCCTATATTCTATTTAATTTATAAACCTTTTTGGAATTGGTAAATATGGAAAACAAAAATTAACATGCTATAAAAATGTGATAATATACATAATTTGATGTTAAATCCTAATTTCTTAAATGGTGATGTTTTAATACAACATCGATTACTCAAATAATGATTGGTAACTTGCAAAATAGTGAAATTGTATTTAAGAACTATTTTACAAAAAAATGTCAATTAAAAAGATTTGCAGAATAGAAAAAAAGGCAAAAGTTATAGAAAATACAAAATAAATTTTATTAAGTGGAAAAAAATTTTAGATAGATTATTTATGAAATCTTTATAATCCGTTATTCCCTAAAATTTATCAAATCATACAAAACTTACTCCATAATTTTTGTTCAGCAAATTTTAAATTATTTTTATAATTTTTTAACCGTTCTGTGATTCCACAAGTGTTATTGATCGAAGTGTTAAGCTCGATCGGTAGCTTGTGAAAGACAACTTGAATCATGTTAATCGCAGCCCACACAATAATAATGTTAGAACTCGTTTTTTATGGAAATGGCTTACGACTATATTCCGGTAAGATTTCCGGTGAAGACGTTCATCGGAATGAATAGTTCTTGGACACGATAGAATCGTCGCTGCGTCCACTATAAGGTGGTGTATAAGAACGATAAAAACGAAGTTCGGTTGAATGAGAAATTGAAGTCCAAATGGACAACTTGGAGTGTAAAGGAGATATGGGCTCGGGCTTTAAGCTTTATGGCCATGTATAAGATTATAGGTCCAAATATTAATTTAATTTTGGCCTAAATCTATTCTGAAAATATTGTTGATTTGGTCAACAAAATATCTCCTAAAACTAAGTTTTTAACGTCAAGGGAAAAAAAAAATCAAGCACTTAATTGTGAGATTGAATTCTAATTAATTGTGATTTTTAGACGTTAAGAAATATGTTTTTATATAAGAAGTTGTAACTCCTCTTCTTCTTTTCCATTCTCATTACCATACAATCTCCTCTCTTTTTCTTTTCCATGTTTTTTAGTGTTAGAGAGTACAACACATATTTTTGGTTCGTTAGCTTTGTTCTCGAGTGCATCGAAGCAGAGAATAGAGTAGTTTTATCCTGGGATTCTTGAGCATATCAAACCGGAGCACTACGAGCGTTTAAAGAATTAAGGAGAGAGATCTTTGTCTCGATTCTACTCACCTTCCGGTTCTTCTTCAATCAGCTTACGGTAGTTAGGTTCATATTTTGATTATTTCCATCATGTTTTAATCATTATAATCTGTAATATTGTTGCTTCTAATATCAGTTCTGCTCATTATTTAATTTGGTGCTCATAAATACAAATACCCACATGAATTTTAGACCAATAATATCAATAGTTAAGAAAGTACGAGGAAAGGTTTTATGAATTCATAAGAAACGATATTTGAGACTTTAATGCTATATTGTTGATGAAAATTGATTACGAAGGATATGAAACATGATTTATGAGTTTGTAAATTGACCAATAAAATCGATATCTATAGGTACATTAACTTATTATCCGAACCACTGAAAACTGAAAAGTATAATTCAGATTAATTAAATGTGAAAACGAAGACCGTAACATTCCTTTCCAACTTGGAAAATGACAATGCTTCGAAGACACATGTGGTGCTACCAACCAAGTGTTTTTCTTTATATATAAAGAGGAATGATGTAAAAAAGAAGAAGAGAGGAAGTATGTTCATTTTCATTATATCGATATTCAAATAAAAATATCTCTTTTGTTTTCAACAGATAATACCTATTATATTTGTCCTGAAATGAAGATAATACCTCATTTTTACCCAAAGTACCTCAATTTGGATAAATATTCGGTTGTCCAAAAAGAAGTTAGATAACTATACTTTAATAACATCCACTTGATTCGCTCACCATAGACAAACACAAATATAATTAAATATATTTTAAAAATAAAATTATTAATTATTAATTTAACAACAATAATAATATTATAAAAAAACTATAAAAACTAATTATAATTAAATATATATATATATTATTTAATAAAATATTTTATAATTTATTATAAATAAAATTAATAGTAATAAAATAAATTGTAATTATATATTTTATATAAAATCAATGTCTAAATATCTATTTAAAATATGTTATCATTTATATATATTTAAAATTTATATAAAAATATAAATTGACTATATCAAATTAAAAAATAATAATTATTTATATTTAAAAATTTTATAAATATTTTCATATTTATCATTTTTATTTTTATTGAAGGTTAAATAAAATTAAAAAATTTCATACAAATTTTCATATTTATCATTTCATCTTAATTTTATATTTTATTCAAGTTTATGTATATTTTCAGAATAAAATTTAAAAATCTTCATAATGATTTTATATTTATTATCTCATTTTTATCTAATTTATCTATATCTTTATGATAATTTTTTAAAAACATAATAAAATTATCAATATAAATTAAGATTAACATAATACTTAGTTTAATTTTATTAATGATAAATTAGTAATCAATCATTTTGAACCGTGAATATAAAATCAAAAATACTTTCTAAATAATATAAAGAATTGTGTTTGTAATTTGTGAGATATTTGTAAATAAAAAGGAATGTATGGATATGATATAACGGTTAATTTATAGAATGATAACAAACATAAACTTTTATTGACTATCAATGCTTTCTTTTGTCATATCATATGAGATTGTTTAGATCTTGAATAATACAAAACGGACAGATAACAAATGCATTTTAAAGCTATAATACCGATAAAAACACACCTAAAACCGAAATTACACAACATACACTTAAAGAAAACAAGATAAAGAAGAAAACCCACAGACTAAATAACATCCGCTAACTAAATTAAATCAAATCTTATTATATATTACTGAAAACGATAACACTTAAAATCTCTAATGAACTCATGAGTTGGAGATTAGATTGTGTCTCAATATATTGTTTACAATCAATTTTAAATGTATATCTACGAGAATACAATCAATATATCCATTTAGTCTAATCTTAAAAATCGTTATAACTTTATCGAGACCTGAAATCCGTTGGAAGGTAAATATACTACACAAAACCACTGGAAAAGAACTACTGACGACAAACAACGAAAAAAGAGTATGTAGCTCCAAGTTCTGGGTTCGATGGGGTTTACGGCCCATAACTTGACCAATTAAAAGGCCCAGATATGAGGCCTGGTGGGGACAAATTGACATTGCTTTCATAATTAATCCATCGTGTTTAGTTAATGAATCTCTCTGCTTCACACTAACGGAAATGGCGGAACACGCAAAAACGACGCGTTTTAAAGATTCTATTACCCAATACGCAGAGAGATTGATTGTGAGCATCTATAATGGAATCATAGTCTACACATGACATGATCTCTTGTAAGAATCGCATTCCCTCTTCCTCATCTCACAGATCTCTTCTCTTCTCTTCCTCTCATTTCTTCCTCCCCATTCCTCTCTCATACCCTTTGCCCCAAAACCCTAAAACTTGTTGCCGTACTTCTCTCTCTGCAGGGTCTTCTCTCTTGGTTTCTGAAGTCTACTACAGCTAATTTAGATCTGTTTTTGTAAGTTTTCTTACAAAGTCGTCTCTTTCTGTTAAAGTTTTCTCTTTTTGATTCAGGGCTAGGATAAAAACTTGTGCTTTTCAAGGATTGCTTCACTCTACTCTCTTCCATCAAAAAATTGAATTTGTGGAATCAACGCCCAGTTAGTTTTTGAGCTTACAAGTGTTGTGATCTGATTTTGCGTAATGATCGTTTTGCAGGATAGTTGAGTTTGGTTAAAGTCAATTCAGAAATGGATAAAGAGAAATCTACAGCATCTTGTGGAGGTCTCCCTCCTCCATCTCCTTCGGGTCGGTCCTCAGTATTCTCAGACACCGGTCATGGATCAGATGCTAACCGGTTGAGCCACGATATTAGCCGTATGCTCGATAACCCACCTAAGAAGATTGGACACCGTCGAGCTCATTCAGAAATCCTCACTCTCCCTGATGATTTGAGCTTTGATAGTGATCTTGGTGTGGTTGGTACTAATGCTGATGGTGCTTCTTTCTCTGATGACACTGAAGAAGACTTACTGTCTATGTATCTTGATATGGATAAGTTTAATTCTTCGGCTACATCTTCGGCTCAAGTGGGTGAGCCATCAGGAACTGCTTGGAAAAATGAGTCGATGATGCATACAGGCTCAAATCCTAATCCTCAGAATAGTTTTGGGGAAAGGCCAAGAGTAAGACATCAACATAGTCACTCTATGGATGGATCATTGAACATCAATGAGATGCTTATGTCTGGAAATGAAGACGATTCTGTAGTTGATGCTAAGAAGTCCATGTCAGCTACTAAACTTGCTGAGCTTGCTCTCATCGATCCAAAACGTGCTAAGAGGTAGTATTAGTTTTTCGTCTTTTGTTCTGTGCTACTAAAATATTGCTCTCATAGAGATTGATTATCTATATGTGAGTGTGAGTGGAACAAGTGTATGATATGTTTTTGTGTCATACAATAGGATATGGGCAAACAGGCAGTCAGCGGCAAGGTCAAAAGAAAGGAAGACGAGATACATATTTGAGCTTGAGAGAAAAGTACAGATTTTGCAAACAGAAGCTACAACTCTCTCAGCCCAGCTGACTCTCTTACAGGTTGGTTTTGAGTTAGTGGTTGCTGTTTCGTCGAAATTCATTCTAGTTGGTTCATGTATTGATTTTTCTTCTTGTTTGTTCAGAGAGACACAAATGGCTTGTCTGTTGAAAACAACGAGCTGAAACTTCGGTTGCAAACAATGGAGCAGCAAGTTCACTTGCAGGATGGTGAGACTCTTTTATAAACACTTTACTTCCCCCGCTTTGAGAAATTTCATCACCGTTTGGTGTGAACACTTGTCTTTTGGCAGAACTAAACGAAGCACTTAAGGAGGAAATCCAGCATCTGAAGGTGTTGACTGACCAAGTTGTTGCCCCAAACGGTGCATCAGCGATGAACTATGGGTCGTTTGGATCGAACCAACAATTCTATTCCAACAATCAGTCAATGCAAACAATCTTAGCTGCACAACAGCTCCAGCAGCTGCAGATTCATTCACAGAAACAACAGCAGCAGGAACAACAGCAGTTTCAGTTTCAACAGCAACAGCTGCAACAACAGTTTTTGCATCATCACCTTCGACAGCAGGAACAACAAAATGGAAGTGGGGAGATGAGGAAACAGAATCCATCTCAAGGCCAGAATGAGAGCTAAATACATCGTGCTCCTTAGTGAGAGGTACATCTATCAATTGCAGTCTTATGGATTTGGGATTGTTGCATTTTAGGGTTTAGCTAACGGGTGACTTGGCCTACAGGGTATTGGCGTTGTGTGCTAAGCAGAAGCCTTTTGGTACATCATTGAGCAATACATTTAAATAGCCCAAAAGCACATTATAAGCTGTATGGATTTGGTTACTGAGACGGGGTCTCGTGTCCAAGTACGTAAAAAGTTTTTTTTTTTTTAAATTACATTCAAATTGCTTATTTGTTATATATAAATCATAAAATATTACCATTATTGCCAATATCATGTTTGATGTATATTTATTTTCTCATTGCTTTTGTAATATATAACATTTAGACAATTTTATACATCGAAATTTCATATTAATTGACAGAATTTTAACATTTTTTGTAGCACATAAAGCAAACATACAATTTGATTAGTATCGTTTTGGTACATATCAAAATCATATTCATCAGAATTAAATATTGAGTTTAATCCATTATGGGATGAGGAAAGCCACAAGATTAGTCAACATTTGTCTTCTTACAATATGCAACGATCAATACAGACCGCAAAAAAAATTCAGCCGACTATTTGCTTTGAAATATTGTCGACCACATTTTGAGACTATTAAAAACAGAGAAAAGAAAAACTAATATTCTTTCTTTTCAACTCTCTTAAGAAAATAAATCACTTTTCAAAATTATATTGTATTTCCAAAGTATTTACACAAAATATTGACATCTCTATTCTATTATAAATTTATGAAACTTAACAATTTCAAATTTGAGAATTATATATTTTCGCTAGTAGGACCAATTGTAGTATAAAATGGTCCAAAAAACAAGAAAGTTAAATAAATAAATAAAAACATTTTTTTTTTAAGATCGAAATATACAACTGAGAGAGACAGAGAAGGAAAGAGAGCCTACAACCACAACTACAACTAGTACATGGCCTTGCTTTAAGAAGCAATGATGTGGTTCCTTTTGATACGCAGAATCATAAAACCTCCTCCTTATCTTCTTCTCTTCCACCAATCACTCACTTGAACATTTGCCTTTCAGACCAAGGGAAGAAACAAAAGGCAGAGCTTCCTTTCTTTTGTAGGTTCCTCTGATCTTCAAGATTCTCTCTTCTTTGTTTTTTGGTAAGAGAAAGATGAAGATACAGTGTGATGTATGTGAGAAAGCTCCTGCTACATTGATATGTTGTGCCGATGAGGCTGCCTTGTGCGCTAAATGCGACATTGAGGTTCACGCAGCCAATAAGCTTGCTAGCAAACACCAACGCCTTTTTCTTGACTCTCTCTCCACCAAGTTCCCTCCTTGCGACATCTGCCTTGTAAGAATAATCTCCCCTCTTCTCTTTTTGTCTCTGTTCATGTCTGTGTTTTGTATAATTGTATCTGCAGAGACCACCTTTGTGTGTTTTAATATATTGTTGTTTTTGAGGAGATCTTGAGATTGAGCTGTTCTTGGCAGATTCTTTAGGAGTATCATTTGAGAAGTTTCTTAGCTTTTTTTGTATCTCTATCTATTCGTTAACAAGGATCTGATATTTAGATGTAACTTAGTAAACATTTTGAGAGGGATCTCAAGAAATTTGTTAGTTAGAAAATATTAGAGGTTTACTTTTAGGGATCTCAAGAAACACATATTCAAGGTTTACTTATGTTAGTAATCTCTTTCTTGTGTTCCTCTTTGTTGACTTGCAGGAGAAGGCAGCTTTTATATTCTGTGTTGAGGATAGAGCTCTTCTCTGTAGAGACTGCGATGAGGCGACCCATGCGCCTAATACTCGCTCTTCTAATCACCAGAGGTTCTTAGCTACTGGAATCCGAGTCGCTCTGAGTTCCACTAGTTGCAGTAAAGAAATGGAGATTAATCATTTCGACCCACCTAACCAGCAGAATGCAAAGCAGATTCTCTCTAAACCGTCAATTCAACAGTCTGCTGCTCCATCTCCTCCATGGGCTGGCGATGAATTCTTCCCCTACTCTGATCTTGAGTGCAGTAATAAGGTGAGAAGTGGTTTTGCCAAATCTATGGGTAATAAATGAGTTAATTTGTAGCATATTTTGACATGTATATGTCCATCTTGTAGCAGAAAGAGCAGCTTGATCTTGGTGAAGTGGACTGGCTGGCAGATTTGTGTTTCTTTGGGGACCAGCCTGATCAAGAAGCTCTACCGGTAGCTGAAGTTCCTGAGCTTTCGGTTTCACATTTGGCTCACGTTCATTCCTACAATAGACCCATGAAGTCCAGTGTTTCCAACAAGAAGCCGAGGCTTGAGATCCGGTATGATGATGATGAAGAGCAGTTTCTTGTCCCTGACCTAGGTTAAACTATGGATGAAACTGGTAACCTTATATATAGCACTTGTAAGCATTTGAATTGGCTTGTTAGGCTTAAACTTGGAACCAAAAAAACTTCTCTTATTACTAGCAAGCGGCGCCATTAATTGAAACAAAAAGTCTTTTTAAATCGTTACATTTGAAGAAGAGAAACAAAAACAGAGCGGAATGCCCAACTGGTTTCTCTCCTGAGAACAAGAACACATGAACGAAAACAGATTTAAGTGGAGAAAGCTTGAGAGTTGTTTTTGTTTTTATTTCCCTTCAAGAAAGCTGAGAACTTCAGCATCTGTGGGAAGAGCTGGAATAGCTCCTTTTTTGGTCGTGGTGATTGCTCCACAAGCGTTTGCGAATCTTAGCACCTTTCTCAGTCTCTCTTCATTCTGTTTCATTACATAATGAAGTTTATAAAGCTATCATCTTTAACTAAAATAGGATCATTCAGTGGATGCCTATTTTGAATGTTACCTCGAGAATGGATTGATCATCGGCAACCTTGGTTAGGAGAGCACCAACAAAGGAATCTCCAGCTCCCGTTGTATCCACGGCGTTTACATGGAAAGGGTCAACGGATCCACGGAAATTCTACACAGTTTTGATCAAGTGAAATATAAGCAGATAAACCCATTTTTTGTTGAGGTCACAAAAGTCATAGACGTAGTAAAGAAGTAAACGAATCGGTTTCATGTTCATGTGATTCGGCAAATGACAAAAAAGCAAAATTCCTTTTCTTGACAAGAACAAAATTCGTCACGTTTAGTAATCATTTTTTTGGAGGGTCCACGAAAAAGACCAAAATTCAATTTTTAATTAAGCATTTGGTGAGATCTACCAAACCAACTCACAACCCACCAATATTAAATTAAATAGCACAAATGATTCCTGCAGAAGTATTGAAATCCCTCTTTTCTGACTAATAATTTAATACGTTTCTCGAATCCTTTCCAAAAACATGTTAATATAAAACTAATTCCGAAATAATATTATATAGCACACTAGTTTTGCCTTCTGGCATCACTTAATGGACACAACCAAGACTCCAAGAGACAACTCATGCTGATGATGAATAATGCACATAAAGATGTTTTAGTGTGTTTACCTTGGTGTAATAACGGCAACCCTTTTCACCGAGAGTGACAAGCAAGAGCTTCAAGTTGGGATGCCACAAGGACATTGCAGTTTCATCATCGATTTTGTTGCTTCCAGTCAGAAACTCGAGCTCAACATCACTTACCTTGATGATCTCAGCCTTGTCCCAAATGCTCATGATCTGTGTCTTGGCCTCTTCGTTTGATGGCCACAGAGGTTCCCTGAGATTTGGGTCATAGGAAAGAAGAGCTCCGGCTTCTTTTGCCACTTCCATGGCCTTCAAGTGAGCTGACCTACATGGCTCCACTATTAAGCTTATTGATCCATAGTGAAACACTTTAGCCTGCAAAAACACACACCACATTTGTCATCAAATACACCTTAGCCAGTTTGGTACCCCATAACTCGCAAAATAACAAAACTTTGATCATAAGGAATAATTATCACGGGACCCATTTTAATATGATCCTTCCTTTGTATTTCGAATATTAACTACGATGGGGTCAATCACTATCAAACTGTTGAAGAAAAGCAAAAGGTTCTCCCCCATTGAAATTAGCTGTAAAGGTAAAAAATTTAACATTTTTAAGCAAAAATATTCAACCCGGAGATCATTTCACCATCATCATAAAGATCGACTTTACACGTGAATTGATATGTGAACATTAACTTTTGATCACTACAATCAACCCCCAAAATACTCAGATATTCAGAATTTCATTTTGAATCAAAGAAGAAGACAGACTTAACTCACTGCTAAACTACTTAGCAGTAGATATAGAACATCACACCAACAAATCCTTAGATAAATCATTTATTACATAAAAAGTCATTAGAGAAATCAATGGATTAACCCAGAAGCTGATGGTTAAGTTATAGTGCTTAATTAGTCGACCAAAAGGTAGAGCTTTTAATTTGGGGAAAAAAGAAAAATTCATACTATCACTTTCATCTTTTGTTTTTCTCGTTCAACAATTTCGGTTAATAAAAACAAGAAGTCAGGTACTTGGGCAAATCACGTGATATCACGTGGATCTATGCACATTCATGGGAAGAAGACCCGCGAAAAAACGCAGTGAGATCAGAGAAAAGTCACCGTCCGTGAATTTAGGCAATGATACATATCCACAATGAGTGAGATCATCTTCTACGTTTCTAAAGTAATCAATAATCACGGTTCCCAATACTACACGATGACGACGACAATTCGTAAACAATTTTTGTTTTCCAAAAATAGTTATGAATCTGTAGATCTCGACCAGAAAGTAGCGTTTCTATAATCCTAAATTATGGAATCAGAGATTTACGTACGGATCTGATGAGGTTGAGGTCGAGTTCATCGGGACGGAGGAGCATATCAGCGCTGGGGTTCCTGTAGAACATAAACTCCCGATCTCCGTCGGCACGTAACGTCACGAACGCGAGAGCTGTTCTGGCTCCTTTGTCGAAATTGATCCCCTGATCAGCTACGCCGTTTGTCCTCAGAATACCAGCGAGCATATGGCCGAACTCGTCATCACCAAGTTTGCCGACGAAGGCGGATCGTCCACCTAGACGCGAAACGGCGATGGCGACGTTAGCTGGAGCACCGCCGGGAGCTTTGAGAAATCCTGGTGCTTCGGCGAGTGAGACGCCGGATTCAGTGGGGACGAAATCGATTAGCATCTCGCCGAAGCTAACGATCAGTCCTTTCTCTCCGTTGGATGCCATTAGAAAACGAGATCTGTGGATCAAATCGGTGAATTGAAAGAAAGAAAATTGCACAGGAGAATAATATAAAATGAAGGGAAGGAAGAATGGTTTATATAAAGGGAGGACGAGAGTTGTAACTGGTGAAGAAGCCACTGATATTAATTAGCGTAATCTTTAATACTATAATATAAATGCTTTTTCTGGATATTTAACAAATATCCATAATCCATCAAAATCAAAAATATTATCTTCCAAAAACATGGAGTTTCTCTATGCAAAAATATGTCGTCAAAATCTTATATTGCCTTTTTCGAATATTTGATAATTTGATTTTGATATTATGTCTGTTTCGAATCGTCTCTGTTTTATTTCTTAATTAAGATTAAAAGTCCAATAATCGTATATTAGTACTCATTATGCTCATGAGATAATGACAAAACACCAGCCAACAAGAAACTCTCACGTGTTTAAGAATAATATTTGTTCTCGGAAAATATGAAATTTTTAGATTCAACTGTTTCAGTTTTGTTATACAGTAGTATTATATAAATAATGGTATATTAAATAAAATAGATTTTTCTTATAAAATAAAATCAGTTACATTTTGATTAGTCAAAGATTAGAATTTTGGAAGTGGGATGTACCGATTTTCGGGTGATTACATAAGCTTTTTGTTTTTATAAGGTAAGTCGCAAATATGACGAAAAATAATTTAAATGTTTTTAGAAAGTATAATTTAAATCTTACGAAATGAAATGATTCACGTTAAAAAGTAAGTGAAGCGTCACTGGCTGGTCGGTGTTGACAAGTTGTATTAATTAAATAATTAGTTAAAATGGAAAAACACAGCTCTCTCTCTCTTCTCTCTCCAATATCTTTCAGAGAGAGAGAGCGATGTCGGCGACGAATTCCGGTTCACCGGATTTCGCAGTTTCCCTGTAAATCGCCTTGTTCCCTAGGCTTTTTTGCTGTGTTTTTCTTTGCTCTGATCGTGGCTCCTCTTTTGCCATCGATTTGAATAAAGACAGAACTCCTTCTATGGCTGCTAAAAATTCCGATTCTTCGGACCTGTTCCGGGTTTGTTCCCGGCGCCTCGCGGCTCGCAAGGCTTTCGATCTAGCTCCTTCCTCTTGCTTTTGCCTCGTCTGTCCCTGATTTCCGGTGAAGAGCTCGGCTGTTCTTCCTCCGTCCGCGGGAATTAATATCGTGGCCGTGCCACAGCTTCTGAGGAAAGCATGTTGTGGATTTTGTTGGAAGCTTCTTCCAACGGCGGCGGCGTCTTCTCTGCTCCGGTGGTTCTAGTTGGGTTTGTTCATCGTGTTTCTTCTGTTTGCAGGATCGCGGATGTTGGCTTTGGGATGCTTAGATCATCAATCGGTTCATAGCAGTCACGGTGAGTCGGTCTGGTAAGCTTCGATTCGGTTCCTCTCCGTTAATCTGACGCTTCCCGGCGGTGCTTTCGTTGAACGACGCGGATGATGCATGCCGGTTTGACTCTGGCAACGACACGTGTTCTTTGTGTCGATCTAATCTTTGCGCGTTTGTTTTTGCTTATTGGACTGGGCTTTGGCCCGATTGTAAGTGAACGTGGCCCATGAATGAATGTTCTGTCGACCAAAAAAAAAAAAAAAATAATAATAATTAGTTAATTAATAATTAATCATACCAGAGGATTTATTTAGGAAAAAAATCTGTGGATTCCTCTGTTCGGTTTTCATAAAACCAGCGAAGAATAGCAAAAGGTCGTGTATAAAGATGATTTACTTTCCGACTTTCCCATCATTGAGTTTTACTTTTTTCAACTTATAAGATAAAAAGAAATTTACAATTCACAATTTCACTCACGTAAAATTCAAAATCAAACTGAAATAAAAATGAATATAAAACTATTTTCAAACGAACCAACCATGATAATGGTCAAAAACCAGACAGAGAATCTCAACTATTCACATGCTAGCCACTCCAATAAACAAAAAAAATCTCAAGATTTGTCTGGAATTTTGATTCGTTAGTTAAATAAGAACCATGTTCACATAATTTTTGTTGTGTTGCTTGTTACAAGCTATTAGTACAGATTTTCAACATTATTGGGAACAAAACACAGATTTGATTGTCGGCCATACATGGTTAACATCAGACAGTAGAGCTACAAAGGAAGAGGCTGCAAAGTGAGAGAGGTTTTGTTCACGTTCTTCTGTTGATCCTCTGGTTGCTGTGTTTTAGCTCTGGTCGTTAAGTGATCATGGAGGACTAAGATTTTGAGTGTGGCTGATTCACGAATCCAAGTTGCCACGACCGAACCACTTGATGTAAACCGTCCCATGTTGCATTTTGAGAGATAGAACGGTGCGTCTATTCCCCTCAAAAGCGCTTCAACCGATCGCCTTAGTGCTCCGTCTCCAACCACTTTGCTGTGTTTTCCCCAACCGGTCAATATGCTGCCACAGAAGAAAAAAAGAGAAGTTGAGAAAGCCGTATCACATGAGTACATAAGAGCTGTTGGTAGCGTACCTCATGATTTTAGGTAACTCATGACCTTCGTAGACAATGGAGCGTATGTTTAGCAACCAAGCATGGACCATTGCGCTTGCAGCACCAGAAGACATAAGGTGTAAGTCCAAGCACGAATTAGACCACACGTTCTCCCAAACTTGTCTAGATCTTCCCTCAAGCGCCACCAGTTGTGCGCCTCGTTTCTACAAAACAAAAAAGTTTCCAAAAGTAAGCCTTTGCCCTAATAGTAACGCATAGAAATTCCAAAACTTGGTTTCTACAGTAACCGTGTGATATATACCTGACCAAAGTGCCAGAGCAGGTCAGTAAGAGCATTGTAGAAGGCAGAAGCGGTCGAACCATCCATTTCCTTTACTTTGTCAAATAAGCTCTGAGCTTGGAGCCACAATTTCTCTCTTTCGCCCATGAGAAGTCCATGAACAACACCATATACCTGATTATCAAACACCCTGAGCTCCTCTAGCAGCATTGATGCATCTTCAAATGAGTTGCACCGACTACATCAATACAAAACATGTCAACAAAATAAAAATCCTCACCAAAATGCAATCAATGTATAATAAGTTAATAACTCTAACACTTGCCAACTTCAAGAACAGGATCCACAAGAGGGACAAACCTGCACGCGTTCAGAATAGCTGAAAAGGTTACAACATTTGGCTTTATTTCCAGCTGGTGCATTTTGCTGATAACTTCCAATATACAGGAGAGATCATGCATACCCTCTCTATTATCTTTCTTCATCCTATTAGAACTCCCAGTGGTTAACTGCTCAAATATCTCTATTACCCGATTATCCCCTGTTACAGTCAGTTTACTTATAGATGAAGAAGGAGAAGGGCAAGAGGACGATCCCACTTCTAAGCTACCATCTCTAGATTCAGCTAAGGACTCCATGGTTGCAGAACGACCAAAGGCATCAATTATGGAATTGTAAGTTACGACATTAGGACTAATGCCTTCCTTTGTCATTTCATCGATCAAAGAAACAGCAGAACCCACCAACCCATTCTTGCACAAAGCATCAATCAATGCACTGTACAACACAACATCAGCTCTTAACCCGACGCTCTTAAACTCCCTAAATATCTCCATTGCCTCTTTGTACAAACCCCCTTTCGAGTACACATCGATCAGTGTTGAATAAGTCAGTAAATTAGGCAGGACATGCTCCTGCTTCATCTCAGCGAAGACATTTTTCACTTCAAAATATTTTCCTTGTTTCCCATACCCTCCAAGAAGAGCATTATAGGTCACAACATCTTTCTTGATCCCAACCGATGCCATTTCTTTAAAAATATCCAATGCTTCTTCAGATCTACCAAGTTTAGTATAAATAGAAAGCAATGTATTGTAAGAAACTCTATCCAATGCAATACCGAGATATCTCATCTCATCAAACAAGTTAAGAGCTTCATCGAATCTCCCGGCCTTTGCAAACCCATCAATGACAGTGCTGTAACTTACAACATTAGGCATGATTCTCTTGGAAGGCATCTGAGCAAGGATATCGAAAGCAAGATCCATCTGTCCACCTTTGCAGATTGCATCCAAAAGTGTATTATAAGAAAACACATCTTGCTCAATCCTTCTATTCACCATCTCATCAAACAGATTCATCGCTGCTTCCCACAACCCTCCTCTACTACAAACACCAAGCAAAGAGTTGAAAGTTATTCTATCAGGCTGCACACCATTCCTCTGCATCTCATCGAAAAACTCAGCTACTTTCTTAAACTCCATCCCTCCTTTACCACACGCATCAATCACAGCATTGTAGGTAACCAAATTAGGCCTCAAGCCATAGTTTTTCATAGAGCTGAAGACACTAATAGCTTCCTCATGGAGACCGCTTCTACCATAAGCGCTTATTAGAGCAGAGAAGGCGTAAACAGTGTTTCCATACCCACCAACTAAAGCAGTTTCAAAAACACTCTTAGCAATGGCTACTTTGCCTAATCTACCGAGAGTACCTATCATTGCACTGGCTAACTTCCCTTGCTCGTTCTTTCTCCTCTCTCGTTGAACAGCGAACTCGTAAAAGCAAAGGGCTTTATCGCACTCACCTCGATTCCCAAGCTCACGGAGTAAGAAAGTATAGTCGTCAGAGCCATGCAGCTTTGACTCAAAGCTCCACATTAGACTCTGAAACAGCTCAGTGTCTCCTGAGAAATCGATAGCTTTCTCGAGTGCATCTTCCGCAGCAGAGCTGTGTCGCGTGGCCTTTGTAGTTTTAGGTCGGCCGAAATGCATCTTGGAGACGAACCGGGTTGACCGATGACCCGAGAAATCCGAGGAGAGACCCGATTTTTGGGTTTGCAGAGGAGAAAAAGTAGGAATTTGGGATACTCGACCGGAAGCAATACTGGAGACGGAAACATCAGCAGGTAAAGACGGAGGAGCTGTGGTTAAGGCGCGGCCACCACGAGGAGAGGAAGAGACGCGCGGTGGAAGCCATTGACGCTGGTTATTGTAGTTGGGTCGTTGACGGGTCTGACGATGGTTATTGGTGGTGGCGGTGAAGATCGACCAGTGAGGCGGCGTTGACGCCATTATCGAAAAGGGGATTAAGAAAGTGTCGTGGAGACGAAGAGAGAGAGCTACATAAAAGGGTTTTATGGTCGTTGGAATACCGAAAGACTTTTATGAAGGGGTTTTGTTTGAGAGAGAGAGAGGAAGAGATAGTTGAGTTGAGTTTGCTGAGTTTTTACCAAAAAAAAGAAAGAGATAGTTGAGTTGGACTTAAAGTTACTCCATGGCTCTTTTCGTTTGTTTGTTTTCTTTTTGTTTTTTTCTTCTTCATTTTGTTTATGTTTGTTAATTTTATTTGTGTGTAGATTTTCCTGTCTAAGGATTCCATTCCTATGAAGTAATGTATATCGAATTTAGAGAAAAGAGAAATGAGAAATGGTAAGTTTTATTTTTTTTTTCACTAGAAAATTTTACAATATTAACAAAGATAAATATATATATATATATATATATTTTGGATATATTTTTCGAAAACTATCCAAACAAATTAAAACCGGCTATGAAAGGATGATATTGAAACCAAAAAAGAGACTAACAAAACACAAATAAACCCTAAGCAGCACTAACTCACCAGACTAAAAGTAAACAAATGTCAGGCCTAGATCAAACAACCAAGACACTTGAAGAAACAATAACCACCAAACGCTTAGAGAGAAACAAGAATAATACCATTCAAAACCGAGATTATTGAGGCAAATATTAGAAATGATAAGCTCCAAGAGACCTATAAAAGAAGAAATGTTATAAAGAAACGGATAATGTTAAAAAGGAGCTTTATGCGACCAACTCTCACCAAATTATATTAGTATAACACACCTTACGAATAGACCAGTAGAGGTTTGGATGTTCTAAAGAGTCAATGTCACACCTAATATGGCATACAGTAGTCTCGAAACAAACGATCTAATCTATCTTTATTTTATCGTAAGGCCTCAGAGCTTGTTTAATTGGGGGGGGGGGGGGGGGGGGGGGGGGGGGGGGTTAACTTAAGGCCTGATTGGTAAGTGCTGTAGCTTTGTATTTTTTGCTGTATGATTTTAGCTGTAGAGTTTTTTGCTGTAAAATTTAAGCCGTAGAATACTGACTGTAGAAATTTGTCTTTGACTTTTTAAAAAATAAAAGCACGACTGGTAAACAAAGACAATATAATGTAAATTAGTAATTTATATATATTTACTATATATATAATTTATTTACATGCTTAAAAATTAAATAAATAATAATTATATAAATTTTTGTCACAAATAATTTCAATATAGTTTTTTATTTCAGATATAATATATAGTTTTTTTTGCTATAGAATTAAATAAAAAAAATTTTTTACTGTAGAATTTTTAAATACGTTAAATAATAAATATAAATAATAAATACCATATATAATTTTATTTAAAATATGATATATATACTACCATATTAAATATTATAATACATAAATATAATATATTTAATTATAAAATATTGATGTATTAATATATATATATATATATATATATTATGGTATTACTATTAAATAGATACTCATTAGTTTATAAATGGACCATCGAATTACAAAGCATATTGTATTATGGCAATATTTATTTATATAATCATATTTTTGACAAATATAATCATATATATATATGATCAAACAAATAAATTATAAAATAATGGAGAAAACGTTAAAAGGCTAGAGGGAGGAGGAAAAAAAAAGCAAAGCTATCTTTTAAGTGCTCTGTAATTTTGGATGTCTACAGCCAAAACAAAACAAAAAGTTTCTTTGTGCAGCTGTGATTGGTAAGTGCTGTAGCTTTGTATTTTTTGCTGTATGATTTTAGCTGTAGAGTTTTTTGCTGTAAAATTTAAGCTGTAGAATACTGACTGTAGAAATTTGTCTTTGACTTTTTAAAAAATAAAAGCACGACTGGTAAACAAAGACAATATAATGTAAATTAGTAATTTATATATATTTACTATATATATAATTTATTTACATGCTTAAAAATTAAATAAATAATAATTATATAAATTTTTGTCACAAATAATTTCAATATATTTTTTTATTTCAGATATAATATATAGTTTTTTTTGCTATAGAATTAAATAAAAAAATTTTTTTGCTGTAGAATTTTTAAATACGTTAAATAATAAATATAAATAATAAATACCATATATAATTTTATTTAAAATATGATATATATACTACCATATTAAATATTATAATACATAAATATAATATATTTAATTATAAAATATTGATGTATTAATATATATATATATATATTATGGTATTACTATTAAATAGATACTCATTAGTTTATAAATGGACCATCGAATTACAAAGCATATTGTATTATGGCAATATTTATTTATATAATCATATTTTTGACAAATATAATCATATATATATATGATCAAACAAATAAATTATAAAATAATGGAGAAAACGTTAAAAGGCTAGAGGGAGGAGGAAAAAAAAAGCAAAGCTATCTTTTAAGTGCTCTGTAATTTTGGATGTCTACAGCCAAAACAAAACAAAAAGTTTCTTTGTGCAGCTGTGACTTTAAAAAAATGTCTACAGCATGATTGGTTGGAGTCACTGCTGTATAAATACAAAATGGCTGCGTACAGCATCTACAGCCTCCACCAATCAAGCCCTTAGGTTCGTAAGAAAAAAAAATTAAAATATTATCGGTCCTACCTCCACAGTTAATAAACCGTATACAAAAGTCCCTATTTAAGAGTCGTTTCTTGACTGTAGCGGCTGATGTGGTTCAATCCGATTGGTCCTCTTTTATTTTTTTTTTAATTTTTTTTTTCTCCATCTACAAAATATATATTATATATATATAATAGTTTTTAAGAACCCCAATGGGGGATTTACGGCTGGACATGCTCTCATGTACCTTAAAAGCATCGACTTTCCTTAGGAAAAGACCAAACAAATTAAGATCTCAGTTTGTTGCACGAAGTTGCAGAAGAACATAACAAAAATAGAGTAAAATGAACCATAGTGTAGCATAGAAGAAGAATAATGCTGTAAATAAACATGAGCACACACATAACTTTAACGAAATAACGAGTTCATGTTTATTAATGAAAATCACAAAGGTCTCGTCGAGAATAGTGATTACAACAAGAACATACAAGTGATCCATTTAATTATTCTTCACCAGTATTGAGACACACTATATATACTTCATGTGTTATAGAAAACTCAGAACAAACTTATACCCTCTTTAAAGTTTTTTCTCTTCTCACTATCTACTACAATTTGGTGTCTCGCTATCTCCCTCTAAACCCAAAAGCACCTAATTTACAGTGACAACAAAACTAGGATTTCATGGGTAACTCTATTAGAGTATGGTTTAGTACAGTTTAACGAAAGTCAACACTCTATATAAAGAGTGAGTTGTAACAAAATGTTAACGAGAATAACATAAATCATTTTCCTTTAACTTCATCTTCTTCCTTTCATCGCAACACTAACATGGTATCAAAGCTTGAGGATCAAATGCCTCAAATCGATGCTTGATACCTTCCTTCTTTTGTTTCTTTGATCTCGATTCAATGGATCATTCTTAATGGCAATGGTGAATGAAGATAACGTGTTGAAGATCTCCATGAGTCTTATGAACTATGCGCTCAAATCATACCCTTTGTTCTGCAACGAGATGTTGTTGAAGTACATGAGAAAGTAGACCTCCAAGACAATGAAACAGAAACTTGTAGAGTCACAACTTTCATTGAAGATGTCTGTGGGGAATTTCTTAAACCCATGGAATTGGATTCGGTTTCATAGTAGTAGTAACCATAGATCTCTACGGCAAACTGAAGTAGATGCTTCTTTGGAACAAGTTGTAATCCCAAATTTGCTCTTGTGAACGAGATAAGTAATTTGTCTTTTGAGTTTTAAGTGTGTTTTTTCAAAATCTGCCTCTGTTCATACACATGACCGAGCAAAAGTTACCAATTTTATGTTTTGGTTTCTTATTGGTTTGTGTTATTATTTATATAATGAACTTTAATCTCATAGTAAACACTTTCTCATCTTTAAATTGATAGATTACTGTTATCACTTATCAGAAAATGAAATAAAAGCTCACTGAGATGAAGAAATCTCTCGACCTCTCTTTTCGAACTGCTAAAAAAAAGAGAGCACGAAGTAAGGATAATAATTCTGAGAGAACAAGTTTCAATCCAAATCCAGTCTGTTGTTATCAGCGAGACAGTGAAGAAATAGATAATACAAATAAAACACATACTGTCGCAATTTCTTGGACCAATTAATTAAGCAGTATAGGTACACTTAAGAGTACTGAAGAATCTAGCAACCACATTTGTTTCCAATACTTGTAAGCCCTTTTCAGATGTGATGCATGTGGGAGTCTTGTATTGGGTAAACGAAGTGCCAGACCAGTCCATAAGAGAATCGAACGTCCCATTATTCACTACTCTTATCTCGAGAGGCCCGATAGATCCGTGGACTCGACCGTACTTGTATTCAACGTCAAGTGAATCCTCCATTCCTGAACAACACTCCAAGAATGTCTTCTCGTTGAACTCGAGGCCCTTACTGTCTTTGTTTTTAGCCTTTACTTCCAAGTAAATCACGTAGTGGCCCGGACTAGTGGAGATATCAGCATAGGTCGTGAAATCTACAAGCCTTAGATCTGATGATTCAAGAACTAGCTTTCCTCGATTCACCGCCTTAAACAAGTCTTCTTCGTTTGTCTTGTCCGTATCAATGCTTAACACTGTGTTCTCTCTTCCTACAAACCTAAACTGAGGTGCCTTATTGTGGAATCCAGTCACCTGTAGAATATCTCCGATTCTCATTCTATACAAACCCCATAAAGTTGTCACCAACAATTGGTAAGAACACCCGAGTTTGACATCTGTGAGGTCCACAACATCACCATTGTCTCTCTCCATTGGTATGAACTCAAAGTAAGATAGGTTGGGCATGAATGTGTAAGAGGTGTCTTCAGGTTTACACAAAGGATCAATATTAATACCGAAGACTGTCTCGGAAGCAGCATAAAGTGTTGAAACAAGAGGCAGGTCATTGCAGTAATAGTTCAATGTAGGAACATATTTTGCCATTGAACCTGTAACAATAGCCTCAATGTATTTGGTTTGTGGCCATAGTATTGTTATTATACCTTTCCAAGACTTTTCACTGCAAATCTTTTCAATCTTGTCTGATAATTCGGGACGGGGCTGGCCTCCAAGAACGATAGAGACGGAGTTTCGGCAACCGGAATCGGTGACCCACTCGCTGAGATGACCTGATCGGATATTCGAACACAGCTCCTTCCAAGAATCTTCAAGAACCTTGATTGCTCTGACCAAACCTGAAGCGAATGTGGAACCAATTCTCACGACCTCGTCTCTTTGGATAAGACCACATAGCAAGTGGCAATACAGATTTTGCTTGATGTCATTGCCTAACATAACTTCATCAGGGCTCGTATAAGAGTAGTACCAACTAGATGGTCGATTCTTGAAATAGTCGCTCTTTAAGTACCAGCTTGTTGCGGACCCCTTGGGTAAGCCACCCGGAGTTTCAGACTCGGGGCTAGTTAAGAGAAACAGCATCCCCTTTCCTTTCTCCACACCTTTCACATGCCTAAACACAACAACAACAACAACAAGTGTTTTTCTTTGAATAATTTTTTGATTTTTGATTAGCACGTACAAAGTATCCGGTTGGCAAAGAGTTTTTAGTAAACCTCACATTAGGATAAATAACTGGACCAATACTTACATTTGATTATCCTCGATTCCTATAACCATGATAATAAAGTTCCTTTATAAAGTTAGATTGAAAACCTCAGAAAATCAATTGGCAAACAAAGACATTTACACAAACCCACATTAGTAGGATCATTTCTATAGTTAAAATCAGTATAAAAATCTAGACCAAAAAGAAAAAGAAAATCACTACAAAAAAAAAGAAATTCATTTGGCAAAGTCAATGGCAAAGTCAATGGCAAATCCTTGCTTTCGTTGTGTTTACGATTCTTTTTGACTCTTTAGTTTTCTTCGAGTCATTTCAAGTTAAAAGATGTTTTGGGATAAAGATTGACTTTATTGGAGCAAACGAGCGTAAAATGGTGTAAGATGCGGGAACGGTTGCTTCTGGATAACTTCATGTAGATCGATCGACCCCACAAACCAAAAAAAAGCCGTGATTTTCATGATCGATAAATCTCCAGCACCATCCAGAGCGACCACTCCTCTCAAAAGACGACCAATATGAAGGAAAAAAAAAAGAATATCTAGTTTTCCCTAATTCACCTAAAATATCTCCAACGATTATTCTAGCAGATTTTGTTTTTGTATATATTTATTTTAGACCTTTTCAGGACAAACAATCATTATAATTTTTGACATATTTTCTAGGATTTTGAGCCGCTTTCCATATTGTAACTTACTGAGAGAAGTTTTCTAAACCTCTTGTGAAGGAATTGGAAAAAAATTCTAAACCCTCTCATTTTTTTTGTTAATTTCATTGTTTCTACTTTTGCTATGATTATTTCCATGTGTGAGTAGTTTCTCAATTGGGTTTAGGGTTTCAAAAGATACATGTATCCATGAACTATGCATAAATAGGGATTATCAAATGATTATCTTCATCTTATATTGGGTCCATTGCGGAGATTTGATTAACTGTGTAGTTTCAAATCTTAGGTTTAATCTACTCATTAAAAGTGCTTTAGATTAGATAAAAGAATATAGAAGAGCAAAAATATCATTAACCAACGAAAAATTGTTGTTATTGCGATTTGTGAGCTTATAAAAAAATCAAATGAAATAATGCAGGTTTGCAATTTATAGGTTCAAGGACAGTTAGATATCTAGGTTTTAGACAAAGTGGTCCCACAACGACGGTTGGTTGACTACATATTTATGTTTGAGTTCGAGACATGTACTGAATTTGTTCCCTAAATAATTGATTAGTTTAAGATTCATGTGAAATAACCTTGACCTGATGCTTTTCTTTATTACTTTATTTACCGATTTTTACTATTCCATGTGTTACAATTACAATCAAAACCCATTTTCGTTGTCTTAACTCTGCTTTTATCTAAAAGAATCATAGTGCAACCTTAGTTTCTGTGGATTCGATCTCTTTTATGCTACTGCGATTTGATGTGCACTTGCAATATCTTATTTAGGGTTTAATAATGTTTTTGGCGCCGTTGCTGAATACCAATTGTGTTTCCTTTGTTTTTAAGATCAAAAGTTGTCTAAGATTTAGCTACTTGTTCTTTTTTTCTTCTCGTGCTGCTTCAAGTGTACGCACAAGAGTCGAGACTCTAATTACTTCATCATCCTCGACAACATCGAGCTTATGAAACTAGAACAAGCAAATGAGCGAAATAGTCGAATCATGTCACCAAGGGTGACAATATCGACGACTAAGCTGCAGAAGATCATTTTACTCATGAGTTACAAAAATTACATAACCATATGAAATAGTTTCAGCAGCGGAAATAACATGGTGCGATAAAATATGCCGATAATCCTCATGCTTTCTATCAGAATAGAGTTGTTATTTGTCCACTTCCAATTGGAAAGCAATACTATGAGATCAACCCTCAGTTGATCACATTGATGAGGAAGCATCTGTTCCGTGGTTTGTCTTTAGAAAGTCCAAATCACAACGAAAATTTCAAAGAAACCTGCAACACAACAAGTTCAGATGGGTACCTCTCGACTACCTCAAATGCAAGCAATTCCATTTCTCTATAGTTGACAAGGGAATGAGGTGGATCAAATCACTTCCACGTGGATCACACACTACTTGAAATGAGTACATAGCTGCTTTCTTGGATTACTTCTACACAAATTTCAGGACAACATTTACGAGGAAAAAATCACCATTTTCAAGCAGCATTCATGATAGTATTTCTGTGAGGTTCGGGAGAAATACAAGGAGTAACGCAGAGAATGCCCTCGTCATGGGTACTCAGATGAATTAATCATGAGGATCTTCTTATTAAGGTGTATGGGCTTCCAACCTAAAACCAATTGGTGATAAGTGGAGTGGCTCATATCTCTTATATATTACTAATGATCCCTTCAACTACTGATGTGGGACTTATGTCCCTACGCCCCGTCGAGATAATGGCTCTTTGACCATTAATCTCGGAATATTCGGGCTTGGATCGACGGCACCAATTTGGACCTGGGTTGTCGATGATTGGACCAACATTGGGTTGGATCGGGTGGGACTGCATGGATCGGGCTACGATACCAAAAATAAGGTGTATGAGCTTCCAACCTAAAACCAATTGATGATAAGTGGAGTGGTCCATATCTCTTATATATTACTAATGATCCCTTTCAACTACCGATGTGGGACTTATGTCCCTAATACTTCTATGATGTAATCAACTAAGAATTTAAAAATGCACTAAATGCTGCCAACCATGATAACTTCAAGAGAAATAACAAGGAGATATCTTATAAGTTGATAAAGAACATAGCCGTAATCTCCAGTAGTCGATGCCTTGATTATGAAAATTCTAAAAAGCTCAGCAATGCAAAGCTGAAAAGGATTGATGAGCTTAAAGCTAAAATAAACTTGTTGCTGAAAAGGAAACCAACAAAAGGTGCAATTTTGTGAAGATGTAGTTTTTCCCCGGGAGTTCAATGAGGGAGAGAATGAGGATCACCAAGAGGTAGACATTATGAGTTGACAAGGGTATGTTCAAGATCAAAGTTTCAGTCTATCCACATCAAGTAACATGCATGAGAAATCAGAACTTCCAGAGAAACTTCTCTCAAGGTTTCCAAGAAAACCAGTTCATGCAAAACCATGGACAAAGCAATTTCCAAGGGGAAAACAATTCTAACCAGTCTCTCCTCATTCTAAAACCAACCAGAAACTCCATATTAGGCTCCCATAAGTTCCACTAACGATTCTCATGATGAGCTCAAGAATCTCCTACATCAGGTCCTCATCAATCAACAGAAGATGGGGAGTTATCATGCTATGATATATGACATGTACAATGATCTCAACAACAAATATGAATTTGTATGTACCTCTTCAAAGAAGCTTGATAATAAGGGGGCTCATACAACTGAAAAATCAGAGGCCACAAGGAATTCCTCCAAGAAGAGGTTAGACAAACCGAGAAAACTTCAATGTGATCATGATTCATAATTATATTGAGGAAAAGGCTAAGGAGGCTCTTGAATCCGAGAAGAAATGTATGGGGATTGAGAAAGATGTACAATCAGCTGCAAGTACAAAGGCTAAGGATGAGAAACCAATATATGTGAAACCACCACCATATATTCCTAAAGTTCCATATCCATTTCAACCTAGACACCTAAGAACCCATTAGTGCAGTGAAGCTAGCTGATTTTAAAAAGGGTGAGAAAAATTCCCCATGAAATTTCATTTGAAGAATCACTTAGTGTTTGATTTCTTTGAGAACTGAAGAGAAAGTCAAGAAGACATTAAGACACTCTTTATTGAAGCAAGGAGTACATCACCACCAGAGAAGCATTTTCCTACGGCTGAAGACCCTGAAAAGTTTGATGTTTCATGTCTTATTCAAAGAGTTGACTTTGAAGAGTCTCTATGTTATTCATGATCTAGTGTGAATCTTATATCAAAGGATATTGCATATAAGTTGGGAATAAATGATATGGAACATTTAGAGATGAATCTTGCGTTTGCAAATTCTTTCACCATAACTCCATATGGTACCATTCGAGATTTACATGTTAAGGTGGGGAACGATGTAGTTGATACCGATTTTAAGGCTGTTGAGATGAAAAATGATATGATATGCAATTGGTTCCTGGAAGACCATTCATATCTGTAGTGGGTGCAATTGTTGATCTGTCTAAAATAGAGTCTCTCCTTCTCCAAAATCAATAAAAAGGATTTTTTACAAAGTTATTCCCACTAGCAGAGCTATCAAACATGCATCTTGCATCTCAGTCGTTGATAGAGAAAGGATTTGATAATTGATCCTGAAAAAGAATCTAGTGATAAGAGTGAGATCAATGAAGTCATGTATGGATATCCTCAAATTATTACTAAGAAACTCGGTGAGAAGGAAAAAGTGAAGGAAAAAGAGAAGAGAAATTATCAAGGTTGGTCTTAATATGACTATGATCCACCAAGGATGTTATGGAGACACAGTTGAGTATATGCTGAAGTCCGTCCATGTCTCTCTCTAAAATATAGAATTATTCTCTCTTCAAAGTTGAAAGAGAAGGTCAAGGATGTTGTGAATGGTATGGAACTTCTTTTGAAGTAAGCCCCAACATTCCACCTAACTAAAATCAAGCATCAAAGTTAAATCTAATGAATTAAAAAACACTTGGTGGGAGACAATTCATTGGTAAGTACATATTTCTCATTCATTATTTTTCCTTAAGCATTTGATCTTTAGTTTTGGTTCTCTTTGTTTCAGGTTTTAGGTCGCTTTGGAGAAAAATAGTTATTTTGGGTGCAAACGAGCATACAAAGATGCATGACTATGCAGAAGCGTCAGGCGGTTGACATTAGATGAAAGACTTCCCATTGTTGATCGAGTTCAACTTTGAATAAAATATAGAGAATTGAGCTAGTTTTTGTATGGAAGTGGTTTCAGATCAATTCTACAGTGCGATCAAAAGGTATGCATATATTACTGAGACAGGTTTCTTTAGAGAGATCCATACCATATCGATCGATCTGACAAAGCCGAGAATTTCCGGATCGACCGCATAGCCCCATATCGATTGATCCCATCAAATTGGTCGATCCAAATTTTATTTGAAAAACTTCTGATTTTTGCCCCCTTTTGTTTTACCTTTCTTTTGGCTTATTTTCACAACGAGACGATGTGAAATAAGTTCAGCGGAGGATATTTGTCGTTACTAGCATTTTTTGTTATTTTACGTAATTGAGTCAGTTTGTTATTTTATCAAGTCAAAATTTGTTGGGAATAAGAACCTTACCTTGTGTTGATCTTCTAGACCATGTGTGCTTTTATTTTCTTCCTAGTGACCATTTTTGCATAACTTTGAGTATGTTAGACATGCTAGAGAACCCCATTTTTTTATCTTTCTCAACTAGATTTTTTTTCAGATAGTTGAGATTTCGATGGAATGACAATTACTCTATTTTATATGGACTTAATTTGATTTAATCTTCTCATTATAGGTATATGAAAGCGAACCTGCATTGCTGACATCTTTATTCTTTTACTATTTATTGTTATGCTCTTTAATACTTCATGCTCTCTTCTTTGAGTTTTTTTACGTGGAGATGTGCAAAAAAAAATCAGAGAGAAAAGGATCAACGCCTCTGTATAATTGCTCTAGTTGCAAATGTCGAAAGAAAGGGAGTGAACTCGTACAATAAACTCAGTGCAAGAGATGATTTTCACATAATAGGTACTCGATCTTCATGTTTATCTTTGTGATATTTTAGATACAAACATGTCCTATCTTACTCTCTCTCAAATACATGTTGATAAAAAATGATACCCTAGATAAATAGGAAAAAGTCGACTACGAAAAAAAAACCAAAAATCTATTCTCTTAGCATTGGGAAATCCAGAGAAGGACAAAAACCAGAATAAAGTCAAACGGGAGAGAGTGATTAGAGGTTATGGAATTCAATGGGCCTATTCTCTCTTGCCATTTTGTGTGATATCCTGCATGCTCTACATCATCTAGTAGTCCTTAAACACTTTGAATTCCACCATTAAACTAGCCTCCCCTATTCCTAGCATCATCAACCTTGAATGAAACTTGTAGTGAGAATCTCATGAACATTTAATGAAATCAGAGAGTTGATTGTCAAGAATTCGAGGCTTTGATTGGCTTTTGAGCTTAATTATGGATTAGAAGATGAGAAGATCTTCGTGAAAATTTTGTAGAGATGTGTTGCTCATGGTTTGCGCTATATGGTTTGTATGTGATGATATTAAGGACATTTTCTGAAGATTTATGAACTTTCGTGTTTTTCAAACCTCATCCTATTGCTTAGTATTTTGTTTGCTTGAAAGACAAGCAAAATGTTAAGTCCATGAGAGTTGATAGAATGTGTTTTTAGTATAATTTAACCTTTGTTTTTGATTTTTTCCTAGTCTTTTAGTATTTGATGAGTCATTTCAGTTCAAAAGATACTTAGCTATTTGAACAAAAAGAGCAAAAAAATATTAAAATGGTGCAAGATCGACCCCTTCATGTGAGAGCGGTCGCTTCCAGAGAACTTCATGAAGATCGATCGATCTCTCCCTGGATCGTTCGATCCCACAATCCAAATAAGTCATGAGTTTCAAGATCGATCGATCCAGACCAGATCAATTGATCCCTAGCACCAGCCAGCGCGACCGCTCCCCTCACGAGATCGGCCGCTCCGAAGAAAAGAAAGGAATATACAATTTTCCTTAATTCATCCAAAATATCTCCAAATTGTATTCCAACAAATTTTGTCATATATGTTTATTTATTTTAGCCATCGTTTATGGCATACAATCATTCAAAAATTTAGACATATCTTACTAGGTATTTGAGCCGATTTTCATCTTGTAACTTTGTAGGGAGAAGATTTCAAACCTCTTGTGACATAATTGGAAAAAATTTCTAGACCCTCATATTTCTTTTGTTAGTTTCATTGTTTCTTCTTCTGTTATGATTATTTCTCTGTGTAAGTAATTTCTCAGTTGGATTGAGAGTTTCAAGGGATCATGCATCCATGAACTAGATATAAACATGGATGATCAATTGATTGTCCATCTATTGTTGGGTCCATTGATGAGACTAATTTAACTACATAGTTTTTAAATATTATATTTAATTTAATAATCAAAAGTGTTTTATATTGCGTGAAAGAACATATCTGAGTAAATTGTCTTAAACCAACAAAAACTGATGTAATTGCGAGTTGTGAACATATCAAATCCTTAGATGAATTAATGTTTGTCTGCAATTTCTAGGTTCAACTATAATTAGACAAAGTAGTCCGCCTAACGTAAGTTGATTGGCTATACATTTATGTTCGAGTTCGAGATTTGTGCTCAATTTATTCCCTAAATAATTGATTTTTCATAATTCTGGATTTCTTCGAAACATTATTGACCCGACACTTTTCTTTATTGCTTTCTTTACCGACTTTTACTATTCTATTTATACAATTACCACAAAAACCACTTTAATGTCTTAGCTCTCCTTTTATCGAAAATAATTATAATGCAATTTTGTTCTTTGAATTCGATCACTTCTATACTATTTTGATTTGATGTGCATTTGTATGTAGTATCTTATTTATAAAGTTTAAAACTGTGTGTATCATAGCACAAACCCACAATGGGAAAAATGATTAGGCCAAAATGGTTTCCCCAAACTCACAGTCGAATCATTAACTGACCTAAACCCGCAACCACTTATTCAAAATTAGATTTTCAAAAAAAAAAACTTATCATCATTCATAAATCTGATTTTAGTTGTAACATAATGAGTATCATCATTCATAAATATGAGTTTAGTATTAACATAAAGAGTAAGGTTCTATGCACTTAGCGGCCGAACAAAAAAAATATTTATGAGGATCATAAATTGGTTTTTGAAATATAAAATATTTATTAGAAAAATGAAAAATATCATCAAAATTTACATTTTAAGAAAATTATTAATGCAACAAACTAAATATATATTTTACTTATAATTTTTGTTTAATATGCTTTCTAATAGAAAGTAGTGAATGCGAAAAATTGAAGAAAAAAAGAAGAAACTAAGAAAAATAAATAAAATTATGACTACTCTTTTTAGTGAGGCTATTTTATTTTATATTTATTTGTAATACTAATATGTTTTAGTATTACAAATATTTATTGGATTCCATTTGACATAAAATTTGATACGATCAATATATTTTTCCGATTGGGGTCAACTTGAAGTATTTAACTAAAATTAAACTAACTTCTAAAATTCATGGGTCAGTTAACCTCCCCTCCTTATACACTATGCACTTACTTGCTTATAACGGGGATGAGAAGATCATCGATGGATGCATC
This sequence comes from Orychophragmus violaceus, assembly GCA_030180135.1. Taxonomy (NCBI): domain Eukaryota; kingdom Viridiplantae; phylum Streptophyta; class Magnoliopsida; order Brassicales; family Brassicaceae; genus Orychophragmus; species Orychophragmus violaceus. The sequence goes on along the minus strand of CM058235.1, from coordinate 10,054,808 downwards.
GCAGGATTTGTCATTCGATGGTAGAATTTTGCTTGCTCCTCCTGAAGTTCCCGAACTACAACAACAGTTTCAAAGCACATAGTTTTATATTATACACCATCACCAATACCAAAAAAAACACAAAACTTAGGGCAAGATAGGTGTTATATACCTTAGAAAGAAATTTGTAATGGGTAGGGCCGATATTATATTTGATGGCTCTCCATTCACTACACGATCGATATAAGGTTTAACATCTTCATAGGTGACTACTGGTAAGTTCTTCTTGAAGAGCTCTTTAGCAGAGCTTCCATGAAGGAAGTTTTGGAGATACTCTGTTCCTGCGTTAAGTGTGAGTATCTCTTTCAACAGATCGTCTTGTATTTGCTTCGCATTCCTGGTTAGGTCCTCAAGAACCTTTCCTTTTTCTTCCTCGTTGAAATCAGAGATTATACTCATATTTGGTTATGGATAATACATGGATTAATGGTTGGATTTATATGTAAGGTTAGCTGTTTGTCGTTCCGAGTCACATGTCATTATTATTTAATAAATTAAGACTAAGAGGCGGCAGCCTAGCTCAGTGCATGTACGTGTGTCAGATAAGGACGTGATTCACGTGAAACATGTCTGAGATACAAACGTGTCAGCTTATAACACGCCTGAGCTGTTTAATCCATTAAACAAACTATATTGTTTTCTACGCTTCCGACTTTTCTGCACAGATTAAGGGCTTTTTATTTTATTTTAGTATTTGTATATAAGGAACCCTATTGTCTCAAGGTAAATTAGAGATCACCAAATATGAAGCTAAGATTTGATCCCAAAAATGTACAGGAGTTAACATTGAATGTAAAGCAAATATAAGGAGATAAAATCTGACTTCGTACACGATTGTACCAACAAATGGTCTTGTATTTGCTTCGCATTCCTGGTTAGGTCCTCAAGAACCGTTCCTTTTTCTTCGTCGTTGAAATCAGAGATTATACTCATATTTGGTTATCCATAATCCACATGGAATGGTTGGATTTATATGGAAGGTTATAGGTGTTTACCTTTCCAAGTCACATGTCATTATTATTAATCCACGAGGCAGCCAGCCTAGCTTATTGGCATGGACGTGTGTCAGATAAGGACGTGGTTCACATGAAACGTGTCTGAGATACAAAAGTATTAGTAATGGCTTGTCAGCAGTCAGCTTATAACATGTATGAGCTTGTCTAGACTCTTGTTGTTAAGTGGTTGGAGACGGGTTTTAGACGCTACCACGTTTCGAGTTCGATTTTCCGGCCATGCGAAACTAAGTCACATTTGTTTAATACCATCCACATGGATATGGGCCTTGTTTTAGGAGCCCATTTGAATATCCGGAGAGAGAGTCTATCCATGGGATGCACCTCCCCTTGGGGATTAGTTTGAGCCCCTCCATAGATTCGGGATACCCCAGGTAGGGCTGGACAAAAAACCCGGAACCGAAATACCGAACCCGAAACCGAACCGATAAAATACTCGAATGGGTCCTAAACCTCTATACCCGAAGAACCGAAACCGAACCCGACCCGAATCGAGAACCGAATGAGTACCCGAAATATCCGAACTACAATTATATATCCAAAATATTAGTTATATTTAGACTTAATATAACAAAATTATACAAAATTATAATTACAAATCAAATATATTGGTTAGTTTTAGACCAAAATAGCTAAAATACCCAAAAATAAATGAAATATATGAAACTTCTAGCTATATTTATCTAAATTTTAAAAAATTTTGTTTAAATTAACCAATTTTTATTTTTTGTTTTATGATTTTTCGGGTACCCGAACCCGAACCGAACCCGATGGAAACGAATCGAACCCGAACCGGAATTATAAAATATCCGAATAGGTCTTATATGCCTAGACCCGAAAACTTAAAAAACCGAAAGACCCGAACCGAACCCGAACGCCTAGGCCTATCCCCAGGTTAATAAAAAAAAAAAAAAAACATGCCTGAGCTGTTTAATCTATTAAACAAATTATATCGTTTTCTCCGCTTCAGACGTTTCGGCAAGTTTTTTTTATTTTATTTTAGTATTACTATATAAAAAAACTCATTGTCCAATGTAAATTAGAGATCACCAAATTTAATCCCAAACTAGAGTTTAATCCGCGCTAAAAAAACGTAGATTTATGTTTTGTAATTATATTTTTATTTTAAATTTATATTTTATAAATTAATTTTGTTAATTATTCAATATAATCTATATTAAGTGAAAATATGATAATATAGTATAAAATGTGGGAAGAAATTTAATAAATGTTGTTTTAGTTTTGATATTATTAACTTATGTTTTAGTAGTTGTGGTTTATTATTCTTTTTAGTAGATGATTAGTTTAACTTATTGTTGTAAAAATACATATATATTTTATTTGATATTTTTATTTAAGTTAGTTATAACATATTTTAACCGGTGAACAAAAAGGATTCTAGTGTATATCAAATTTTCAGAAAAGAGATGAGAAATGATAAGCTACAAGAGTTTTAGTAGGGGTTATTAGTTTATGCATTTTAATTGATTTTTAAATCCAAGTGAAATCAGATGTTATTGGATCATTGATTTTAAAATTCTTTTCAAAATCATGTGTTATTGGTTCTATGATTTGAGAATCCCAATTAAAATCCTATGTTATTGGTTCTATGATTTCAAAATCTAAATTAAAATCAAGTGTTATTCAGTAGTAAAAATGTATATACGGATTTGATTTTATCATGGATTTAAATGGATTTTTGTGGATTTTAAAGTTAAAAATACAAAGACTCAAATCCGAGTGAAAACCTACGGATTTCACAAATATAAGTAAAATCTATGTATTAGATTTTAAAATCAACGGATTTCTAAATACACGAAAATATACAAACCAATAACACCTCCTAGTCCTATTAAAGAATTAAAGAAGAAATGTGATAAGCTACAAGAGTCAAGAAGAAATGTTTTTTTTTGCATAATTAAAGAAGAAATGTTTAAAAGAAAAAAAGAGCTTTATGCGACCAACCCTCACCAAATTAGATTAGTATAACACACCTTACCAATTAGACGAGTAGAAGGTTTGACGTTCCAATAGTCAATGTCTCACTTAACATATTAGCTAAAGTAGTGTTGAAACAAACAATCTTTATTTTTATCAAAAAACAATCTTTTATCTAATTTCTGTATAAAAAGTTGAGTGTGATGATGGGGTTTTATGGAGACAGATGAAATGTGCTATGAGAAGAAACAAGATCATATTCTTTTTTCTTTTTTTGTCAACATTAAATTGTATTTCATAGAAACTGGTCCGCAAAACACAATGTGGCATAGTAGCTATCAGCATGCAAGGCCGACCGACGCTGAGGAACGCTGCCGGAATCGCCAAACCTCAAATCTCTAGCTCTCTCACGAAATCCATCTGCCGATCTACAACCGCCACCGAATAAAAGCCGAGGCTCAGCTTCACTAGAAACCCTAGACGCCTTGGAAGCTCCTACGCAGGCCAGATCTCCGAACTGGCCAGCCATAACCCACCGGAGGAGTTCGTCCTCAACGAGCCGGCAAAAACGAGGAAAAATTATTCCACAAGCACCAGAGTTGCCGACGAAACCTACAAACAAAGTTTCGGCTAAAAGGGAAACCGGCAAAAGATATCGGAAAACACAAAGAAACAAAACAGGTGGACCATATGTCTCGATTTATGTTAGTGACCCGTACAACTAGAAACCACAATCCAGCATGACACTAAAAGAGAAAGATCCGACTACAGTCGGAAATATAAACACCCGGACAACCCGAGAGAGAACCAAAACAGAAACAAAAAAAGTCGGAACGAATCGGAGAAAAAAACAGGATAGACATCAAAAGTAACCTAACCGTCGGCGATGCCGACGACTGGAAACGAAAGACAACGAGAGAAACGACTATAGAGAGAAGATAGAGAGGCCACGAAAGGCAAGTTATTTTTACATGTATACAAACTTAAACTTAACCAACTTGATCACAAAACATCAAAAACTTATATTACATGTTATAAGATTTGTAGGAGCTATCTAATTATATAATTGAGAAGTAAGAATGCACCAGATTCATTTTCACGGGGTTAATTACCAGCATACCTTTAATTAAATTTTTATGAAAAGTAAGTCAATACTATAAAAGTTGAATTGCATCTCATGGGACTGACAACTCAGCTCTTGTATTGATTGAGAGAGTGACATTTGTTTTAATGAATGAAACACATCACCCAATCAAAATATAATGTTAGTCCACGTCACCTCAACTGTGTTCTTTGTCCCGAATCCAATTGGTCTCCTCCTCTCCTCCTCTTCGCCAGTCCATCTTCTTTGATCGAATCGATCCAGCGACACAAGTTTACTAGTTCGGTTTTTCACGGAGAGAAGACAGAGAAAGGGTCTCGAAAAAAGGATGAGAGATTCCAAAAACACGGATCTATTTGTCCTAAGACAGAGATGGATTCCAATTTCTCTCGCCATGGTTCGTCCTCCGAAGGTGATTTTGGATTCACTCTCAATAACAATAACTTCTTTGACCGTTTTCTCCGGATCGAAATCATGGGTGGGCTTCCGATTCTAGGTCTGGGGGTGAAGGCTGTACGAGTATTGTCGATTGGGCTCGTCATCGCAGGAGGAGAAGAGAGGATAACAGTAAGGACAATGATGGTACGTTTTTTATTTTTGAATTGTTCTTCTGCTTGGTTTAGGGCTTTTGTCTTTTGGTTTCTCCTCTTGTTTGTATGAAACTTAAATATGTTTTACATTTCCAATTACGATTTCAGACATTGTAGCATGCTCTCAAGGCTTGTAGATGTTGAGGTGTATATATGTTGTATTTTCAGATGTTTCTCGGTGGACAATTAAATGACAAAGATGCAGAAATGTTACGACTTGGCTATGTAAGTCTATTATTTCCATGTTGCAATGTCATGATACAATCAACATGATTCGTAGGTGCCAAACTAACCAGAAACCCTCTATAAGTTGTATTGGCATTGTAACTCAAGGAATTAAGGGGGTTCTGAGCTCTTAGCTTTTTTGTTGGACGGTCTTCACGAAGATCTAAATCGTGTTAAACACAAACCATATATAAATTCTCGAGACGCAGATGGTCGCCCTGATGAGTTTTGGGCTAATCATATTGCTCGCAATGACTCAATTATCATTGATGTTTGTCAGGTAAGATGTACATCTTTTAGAAATTCCTACACTTTTTGGCTCTATAGGAAGTAAAGTATACCAAGAGAGTTGGTTTACGTTTCATAGGATGTGGTATTTGAAATGGGTACATCACTTGTGCTTATTAAATTTAGCGTGGAGACTTTATGATAATCTCGGTTGCATGAATGCTAATGTCACCCATCATATATCAGCTTTTCTATTAGGCATTTACTCTGTTTTTTCATTGGTATCCAGCTTGTGATTCAGAGCCAGGTATATTGTTATTTTTCTTTTGTTTCAAATTTTAGTAATGTGGAAATCTCATTCTCTTACTGTGTCTCATTCAACAGGGGCAGTTGATAGGTTGTAAGTTTTACCCTATTCTAAACTGCAAGTGAACAGCAATGTCAAAGTAGTATATAGGGTTATCGAATCCACATGGACACTTGGTCTCAATAGATCAGAACAGTAGAGACTAATACTAGAAAGAAAACAAGGTAAATGAATTAAAAGCGGTGCGAGAAAATAAATCAGTAGCAGAGATTAATGGTTGTGAAAGCAAGTAATTAAAAGCGTCAAGCCTAGGGTATTCTCAGGAAATCAGACAAGCAGACAATTCATTCAGCAATGATCTAATTAAGCACAGTTCTAGAACTCAAAACACATATATAGAATTAACCAAATTCCTTTGCGATAATCCTCTAAGTCTAAGTGCAGCAAACCAAACTTTCGTTTGCGAGAACTAACAGATTAAACTAGCATTAATTCCAAGTTTGATATGTTCACAATTAACCTGAACCAAACTTCCGTTTGCGCAAAGTTTAATTGCCCAATTTAATTAGTTCAGATTCCTAAACCCCACTTCCGTGACGTATTTAGCAACCTAAGATCTAGATTCTAATTGATCAGGTTAGAACTAGCTTTAAGCACAATTAAATTGAAGAACAGATATAGTTATGAATCCTTAACTGAATTTGAACAAGTCTAGCAAGTCATGAAATCCTATGTGAGAGACCCTAAACTTAACTAGGAATCTACTCAGACATAGATAATGAAAACATAATCATATGATGAATAAATTGCATAAAAGAATAAGAGTAAAAGGGGTTCGAAATCTTCTCCAAATACATATGAAGTAATAGGTTCAGATCAGCCCCAAAAGCTCTAAAAATCCTCTGCTCTTAATTATGAAAGTGTAAGTAAAATAAACACCAAAATCCTCTATATATATGCCTAATCTCGGCTGGGGCTTCTGTGTAAATACTGGAACTATCTTGGGCTTCTTTGCAAATCTTCATAACTTCATTAAACCGACGCGTACGGCCCATCTCGCTAGTGTGTCGATCGATGCACAAGGTGTGTCGGTCGATGCATGATCAATAAATCGGACAGTGAGTTAAGCTCTCGGCCAAAACGTCCCAAAAGTCCCAAAATGCTCCAAATATCTCCAATTAGCTCCAAACCTGATTAAACCTGTAAAAGACTCTAAACAAAGACAAAAGACACTAAAAACACATTTATATCATGGTCTAAAATGGATAAAAACCATGATATATCAGCAGTATAAGTCAACGTTAGTGTGTCCAATCTGCAACAAGGTTTCCGTAACATTTGATCCCTTCATGTACCTATCTTTGCCGCTTCAGTTCAACACAACACGAGCAATAACAGTCACATTTTTTTCTTGTGACAAAACTGTCTTACCTTCGACAATCAATATTTCAAAGCAGGGACGTTGCAGAGACTTGATGCAGGCATTAACAGGTGCTTGTTCCTTGAAGCAAAATGAAGAGCTAAAGCTTGCAGAGGTTTGTAATTTTATTCTTCTTTAAATCGAGGTTTGTTATGCTTGCTTCCAGCTAATGTTTATTTGCTTTAGTGCAGGCCATGCCTGGAGTAGTTAGTTGGTCACCTCGAATTATTGTGCTTCATAACTTTCTAAGTTCAGAGGTATGTACACACCCCGTAAACATGGTGACACTGAGTTAACAGATCACTGAATAATTTGTTACTTATATACAACATGTTATCATATTTCTAAAGGAACATGTTTAAAGTATGTTAGGCCTTAGATGGAACCTTTATTTATCATGTTCATTCTAGCAAGAAAAATATACGATTTGAAGGAGAAGCTAAACCTTTAGGCTCAGTTCTAATTGCATTATCGTAGGAGTTAGCAAAAATGGCTTTTTATCATTTTGTCTTGCCTTTAAACAAATTTAATTTGTTTTCCTAATTTGTATATATGCAGGAATGTGAATTCCTAAAAGCAATCGCACAGCCTCATCTTCAGATTTCCAATGTTGTTGATATACTGCTGAATTTATTTTTGTTTTCAAGGTTTGACAAATCCCATTTTTCAAGGTTTAATAAAGGAATGAACAATGGGATTTGCTTTGATCGACTACATTATTGAACTTATGTTATATGTATATATACTTGTACTCGAAATGATTAACTATACAACTCAAATTTAAATGTAACTCCAATATTTTAAAATGATCCCTTCTTATTATTTTCGTCTTTAAATAATATTTAATTACATATATATATATATATATATACTTATATACTCACAAAAGAGCTACTTCAAGTTTATTTTGTCTCAAATTCTCACTGTACTATATCGACATCTCAATTTGTTCTTTAGAAGTGTTCAATATTAATATGAAGAAAACAATATCAAGATTTTTTTTGAACAATATCTTATGATAATGCAATTTGTCCAGAATATTTATTAAATTGCTTTTATTACTATTTTTAATAATATTAAAGTTTGGATTCTTATGTTTATATTTTTTTACGAATCTTAAGCTAATTTTTAGACAATCTGAATTAAGTATATCTTTATAAAAAAATAAAACAAAAAAAGTATTTTTAAAAAAATCCGCTGCGTAGCGAATGTAGAATAAAGAAAGTGACTATTCATGAGAATGTAGACTAGAGGATTGCATAGTTCTGTTTTATATACTCTAGGACGCTTTCCATAGCCATGGAGCAACTTCATTCTTGTCCAAACAAAAACATTAAAATCACATAAAATTTCCTTTTCTAAAAACGCCTCCGCTGCGTAGCGCGGACCAATACATAGTAATTAACTAATATATATAGGGTAAGAGCCAATCCACTCATTACCAATTGATTTTAGGTTGGAAGCCTATACAACTAGAAGAAGTAACTAATATAGGTTGGAAAAGAAGTAACTAATATAGGTTGGAAACCCTTACAATTTGTCCTTACAACTTAATAGAGGAAGAGGAAGAAGAAGAAGTGGAAGAAAAAGGTTAATTACCAGCTTACCCTTAATGAAATTTTAATGAAAAATAAGTTTCATATCGGTAGTTGGAGAAATAATTAACTAATATATATATAGGGTAAGAGCCAATTCACTCATTACCAATTGGTTTTAGGTTGGAAGCTCATACAATTTTATAGAGGAAGAAGAAGCGGAAGAAGAAGAAGAAGAAGATGACAGTGGACTTGAGTATGACGATGAAGAAGATGATCCGATACAGTGGACTTGAGTATGGCGATGAAGAAGATGATCCGATTAGTGATTATGACAATAATGTTCCAAAAAAGCCAAGCAACAAGTAGCTATGGAGCTCCGACGATTGCTAATTATAATGTTTGCACGATATAATGATCAGGGTTTTGGAATTACGATGGTCTACGAAAAAAACATAAATCGCTTTAAAAGGTCAATCAACCATACATTTCATCGGGTCTAAATCTCATGAATCTAAAATATTTTATAATGAAAATAACTTCCAATTTTTTTTACTCTAATAAAATACCGCTATATCCGCGCAGGGTGCGGACACCCCACCTATGATTGTACATAACTACGCAAATGCTAATAATTAGGCCTGGGCGTTCGGGTACCCGTTCGGGTTCGGTTCGGGTTTTTTGGATTTTCGGGTTTTCGGGTTTAAATCCATTCGGGTATTTTAGAATTTCGGTTCGGGTTCGGTTCGGTTCCATTCGGGTTCGGTTCGGTTCCATTCGGGTTCGGTTCGGGTTCGGGTACCCGAAAAACATAAAACAAAAATAAAAATTAGTTATATTTAAATAAAAATTCGTTAAATTTTGATAAATATAACAAAACCCTTCATATATTTTGTTTATTTTTGATAATTTAGTTATTTTAGCCTAAAAATAACTAATATATTTAAGTTTATAATTGTAATTTTGGATAATTTTGTTATATTAAGTCTAAATATAATTAATATTTTAGGTATATAATTGTAATTCAGATATTTCGGGTACCCATTCGGTTCTCAGTTCGGGTCGGGTTCGGGTTCGGTTCTTCGGATATAGGAGTTTAGGACCCGTTCGGGTATTTTGACGGTTCGGGTTCGGGTTCGATTCTGCTTTTTCGGTTCGGGTTCGGTTCGGTATTTCGGGTCCGGGTATTATGCCCAGCCCTACTAATAATGCAGTAAATATACATTTACTTGGAACTTGAAACTCTTTAATTGTGATTATCAATTAGGTAGTCGTCTTAACTCGCAGTATGGACCAAGTCAATGTGCCTAGTATGTATAAGCACTCAAAACGATGATTATTTACATCTTTCTCAAGGTATCTTGTCTCTCTTTTGGTTATGCGGCAGTAGGAACAAGGGATTAATATGATTTTGTCTGGTTAATTAAACATTTTTTTACTCAAATTACAATTTTTGTTGCTTTGTTACAAAAGATTATCACAGCTTACAAACACATACTTGTGGGTCATAAATTGTTTACATAACAGGGCACAACTACAAAAGAAGAGGTTGCAAAGTGAGAGAGGGTTGTTCATGTTGTTTTGCCGATCTCCTTGTTGTGATAGCTTTGGTTGTTATGTGGTCATGGACGATTAAGAGTTTGAGTGTGGCTGATTCACGCAGCCAAGTTGCTACGACCGAACCGCTTGATGTGAACCGTCCCATGTTGCATTTTGAGAGGTAGAACGGTGCGTCCATTCCCCTCAAAAGCGCTTCAACCGCTGGCCTTAGTGCTCCGTCTCCAACCACTTTGCTGTGTTTCCCCCAACCAGTCAATATGCTGCCACCAAAAATAAATGTTTAACAAAAACATTTCAAATGTTTCAAAACAACCATATATATTAGTTCTCCGAAGTAATCCAAATGTAAGACTAATAATTTAAACCTATAAAACTGCTTGTTAGTTATCACAAGACAGCCTAGCATCTACTTTGGGATTATACAATATTGTAATTGCGTATTAGATTTTGACAAAGATGAGAATGGACTAGATTCTTGTGCTAATGGTAGGGAGAAACCGCTAGACGAAAGGTGTTGCTGGATTTTAGGACCCGGTTATATTGGTAACTAAACGGAAGAGTTGTATTACCTCAAAAGTTTAGGTAACTCATGACCTTCATAGACAATGGAGCGTATGTTTAGCAACCAAGCATGGACCATTGCACGTGCAGCACCAGAAGACATAAGGTGCAAGTCCAAACAAGACTCAGACCACACGTTCTCCCAAACTTGTCTAGATCTTCCCTCAAGCGCCACCAGTTGCGCGCCTCGTTTCTATAACCAAAAAGTTTCCAAAAGTAAGCCTTTGCACTAATAGTAACGCACAGAAATTCCAAACCTTGGTGTCTACAACAATAACCGTACGATTTTACCTGACCAAAGTGCCAGAGCAGGTCAGTAAGAGCATTGTAGAAGGCAGAAGCGGTCGAACCATCCATTTCCTTTACTTTGTCAAATAAGCTCTGAGCTTGGAGCCACAAGTTCACTCTATCTCCCATGAGAAGTCCATGAACAACACCATATACCTGATTATCAAACAGCCTGAGCTCCTCTAGCAGCATTGATGCATCTTCAAATGAGTTGCACCGACTACATCCATACAAAACATGTAAACAAAATAAGATTCCTCACCAAAATGCACAGCTAATCTATAATAAGTTAATAACATTAACAATGGGGTTATATCTTTCTGTCGCCAAGTTCAAGAAGAGATATCCAAGAGAAGGACAAACCTGCAAGCATTCAGAATGGCAGAAAAGGTTACTACATTTGGTTTTATTTTCAGCTGATGCATTTTGCGGATAACTTCTAATATACAGGAGAGCTCATGCATACCCTCCTTACAATCTTTATTCACCCTGTTTTTACTCTCGATGGTTAACTGCCCAAATATCTGTATTACCTGATTATCCTCTGTTTCAGTCAATTTACTTAGAGAAGAAGAAGGTAAAGAGGACGATCCAACTGCTAAGGTACTAGCTCCACTATCTCTAGCGTCAGCTAAGCACTCCATTGTTGCAGAACGACCAAAAGCATCAATTATGGAATTGTAAGTTACAACGTTAGGGCTAATTCCTTCCTTTGTCATCTCATCGATCAAAGAAACAGCAGAACCCACCAACCCATTCTTGCACAACGCATCAATCAATGCACTGTACAGCACAACATCAGCTCTTAATCCAGCGCTCTTAAACTCCCTAAATATCTCCATTGCCTCTTTATACAAACCTCCTTTTGAGTAGGCATCAATCAAGGTAGAATAAGTCAGTAAATTAGGCATCACATGCTCCCGTTTCATCTCAGCGAAAACGTTTTTAACTTCAACATAGTTTCGTTGTTTTCCATACCCTCCAAGAAGTGCATTATAAGTCACAACATCCTTCTTGATCCCAACAGATGCCATTTCTCTTAAAATATCCAAAGCTTCTTTAGACCTACCGAGTTTAGTATATATCGAAAGCAGTGTATTGTAAGAAACTCTATCCAATGCAATACCGAGATATTTCATTTCATCAAACAAGTTAAGAGCTTCATTGAATCTCCCAGCTTTTGCAAACCCATCAATGACAGCGCTATAACTTACAACATTAGGCATGACTCTCTTGGCAGGCATCTGAGCAAGGATTTCGAAAGCAAGATCCATCTTCCCGCCTTTACAGATTGCATCCAAAAGCGTATTGTAAGTAAAGACATCTTGCTCAATCCCTCTCTTCAACATCTCATCAAACAGATTCCTTGCTGCTTCCCATAACCCTCCTCTGCTACAAACAGCGAGCAGAGAATTGAAAGTAATTCTATCAGGCTGCACACCGTTCCTCTGCATCTCATCGAAAAACTCGGCTACTTGCTTAAACTCCATTCCTCCTTTACCACAGGCGTCAATCACAGCATTGTAGGTAACCAAATTAGGCCTCAAGCCATAGCTTTTCATGGAGTTGAAGACACCAATGGCTTCCTCATAAAGCCCACTTCGTCCATAAGCGCTAATTATAGCCGAGAAGGCGTAAACCGTGTTTCCATACCCACCAGCTAAAGCAGCTTCGAAAATCCTCTTAGCAATGGCTACTTTGCCTAATCTACCGAGAGTACCTATCATTGCACTAGCTAACTTCCCTTGCTCGATCTTTCTTCTCTCTCGTGTAACTGCGAACTCGTAAAATTTAACGGCTTTATCGCACTCACTTCGGTTCCCTAGCTCACGTAGTATGAAAGTATAGTCGTCAGAGCCACGAAGCTTAGACTCAAAGGTCAAGATAAGATTTTGAAACATCTCATCATTTCCGGAGAATTTGATAGCGCTCTGGAGTGCATCTTCAGCAGCAGAGCTATGGCGCGAGGCCATTGTAGTTTTGGTTCTCCCGAAATGCATCTTGGAGACAAATCGGGTCGATCGACGACCGGAGAAATCGGAGGAGTCTGATTTAGGAGTTTGTAAAGGAGAAAAACTTGGAGCCTTTGATAGGTGGGGAGAAGCTGCAGCGGCGACTGAAACAGCGGCAGATGATGACGAAGGAGCTGAGGTAACGGCGCGGCCGCCACGAGGACAGGTAGTGACACGCTGTTGAAGCCATGGACGGTGGTTGTGATTGGGTTGTTGGGGGATTTGAGGATGGGTATTGGCGGTGGTCATAGACCGGTGAGGCGGCGTTGACGCCATCGAAAAGGGACTAAGCAAAGGACGAGGAGTTTTGGGAGAGATAAGGTAACAGTGACCGGAAAGATAAGCCAATCGTTACTTATGGATATTTGGTTTTGGAAATTTACTTATGGATATGGGTATAACAAATTACACTCATGGCTAGCACTCTCGTTTATTTTCTCAATAATTATTTCATCTTTCTTTTTTTATGTTTCCGGCTCTCTTAGTCTTATGTTCTGTTAATAATTTTTAAGTTTTAAAGGGAGATTAACAATCAAACTTCAAATTAATCTCTAAAAATATTAGTAATTTATGTTTTGATCTTCAACAATAACAAAAATTAATAATAATGATAAAACTTATAAATAAATATAAAACACACTTTGGAATATTACATAATAAAAAACTATTATATGATAAACTAATAAAATAAATTACATATATAATAAAATATACAAACAAAAATTATTAAATTATATATAAAATACACAATTATTTAAATATTATTCCCACAATGCTTTTATATATGATCAATAATGCATTTCGAAGTAACAAATGATTTTTTTAAAATTTTTAGATTACAAGTTAAAATTTGATGAGTCAGATATTTTTATTAGTATAAATTTATTTAATGTATCTGACTTATGTAAAATTTGTTTGAACAATTTTATTTAGTATTAATAATTTTGTATTTTACTTTAATGTACTTAAATTATTTGAAATTAAATAATAATGCAATTATAAGTGGCAAGATAATTGTAAAGACTAAACTGAAAATAAAAATTAATTTTAAAGTTTTGAATAGTAAAATCTTAAATTTAAAGTTTTAAAGGTCTGTTGAAATGGCAAATCTCTAAATTTTAAGGTTTTGAAGGTCAGTTGGAGATAAGAATCCATTGCATATATACTGAATTTTCTGAAAATGATGGTTCTGTAAAAGAAATGCGAAGCAAATGTCTTTCTCCGTGCGATTTTTCTACTGGACACGTCGCCCTAATTTTTCCTCTCTGGTCCGTTTATCGAGGCGCCGCCCATAGGGTAAATCTCCTCTCCGGCGGCGGTGGTTCTTTGCGCCGTCCGCCGGGAGAGGCTCCTAGGTTTTGTTTCTTTGCTTAGTCTCTGGTCGATTTCTTGGTTTCCGGCGAGTTCGTGATGGTTTCCCTTCTCGCGGGTGTGGATCCGCTGCTTTAGTCTGTATTGTCGTCGGCTCTCCGTTGGAGGCGATTCCCGGAGTACAGGAGGGCACGGGTTTCTGCGTTTTCTGGTGTTGGTCGAGTCGCCGGTCCTCTCCTGATTCTTGGTCGGTGGATCTCTTCTTCATCCTTGTGGCTTCTTAGCTCCGGCGTAGCGGTGCTCGGCGTTCCGGCGTGCAGTGTGTGGTTCTCTGGAGAATGGATCGTGGTTTGGTCGGTTGTTTGTCTTTGGATCTCCCTGGTGACGCTCCTCTGCTCAGATCTCCCCGTGGGTTGCAGGTCCGAGGGTGGTTGGAAAGGGTTCCGGTGAGGTCCGTGGTCTGTGGTGTGTGTGATGTTGGGCTCGGTCTGGGTGGCCTCCTTAGTCTCAGATTGTTTAGTTGCAGCGGCTTCTGGTCTCAGTTGTGGTTTGATTTCGTCTTGGGGGTTCATGTATCGCGGCTCCGCCCTGACCCTTGGGCTGGGATTGGTTTGTGGTCGTCTTTGGTTCCGTCTCGGTTAAGGAATGTGTCTAGTCTGAGAGCTGGGGTTTTGCGGTTCGTTAGCGCCTGATGAACTGGATCTTGAATCCTTTTGAGGGTGCGGCATAGCTGTTCTCGCTTCGTTTCCACCTTCCTCTCTTCAGCTCTAATCTAGGCTTGTTCCTTCCTAGATCGAATTTGATTGGGTCTTGGCTTCTCTGGTCCGCTCCTTTTGGTTTGTGTCTCGTCAAGCCCGTCCTGATTCCGGGGTAATCATAGCCTCTCTCCTCCTTTGTCATGATAGAAATGCATAGCTTGCTCTTTTCAGTCTGGTGATATGCCTGTGTAGGAGTTTGGTTGTTGTATTATGCGCTGGATTTAGTAACACTAACCTTTGTGTGGGCAATCGATCTCTGTATTACAATCTTGGTGCTGAAGAGTTTGATCTCGAGGCAGGTTTTCCTCGCTCAGCCTTGTTGGTTGTGTCTCTCTTCGTTGTTTTGTCTCTCTTCGTTGTTTTGTCTCCGAGTTTGTCTAGCAGTTTGCGGTTCGATCGATTTTTCTTTAGAAGTTTTGTATGGGTTCCGGCTGATGTTAGTGTTATGATCTTAATCAGATTTTCTTTCATTAGACTAAGTGGCTTCAGCCTTTGTAAGTTAATGGTTGTGTTTGTTGGTTGTTGTATGGTTCTATCTTCAGGTTCCTCGGGGTGAGGCTTTGTTTCTGGGGGTTTCGTGTAAACTCGTCAGCTTAGTTTTCGGAAAGGTTATATCCTTTGCCGACTCAGTGTATTAAAATGTTTCAATCAATGGAAAAAAAAAAAGATTTTCAGTGAAAAAAAAAGTAAAAAAAATGCGAGGTAATCATCAAAAAAAAATATGGTAAAAATGTTAAGATTTATTACCGTTTTTCAATTTTTTACAGAAGCACAGAGGAAACAAAGAATACAGATTAACCAAAAAAAACTAAAAACAGCCACAAATTGAAGACGAAACAACGAAGCGTTTATGGTTGGCCCGAGTGAAAACTTAGTAAACCGAATCAATTTCGAACAAGAGAGCAGCAATCAAACGAGAACGTCGACTACCCCGTATTTGCCATAGTTCCAATGAACTAGAGTTCTCTTCATAGTTGCCACGAGCATCCCCTAAGGCTAGCCCTCAAACCTCAAATGAAACACCTACAGCTTCTCCAAAAACTGACGGGATCTCCGGAGCCTATGAAGGACTAATTTGCCTCTGTTGACAAGGAAGCCCAAACGGGCCGTCGAAGTGTCAACTCCAATTACCATCCCCAAAAGATGAATCTCTCAAGAACCAGCTCCCACAGGACAAAACTAACCGCCATAAAAAACCCCGGCGCCTCAACATCTCGGGTTCGAAACCGATCCACCAGCATCACCGGTTAGAACCGGAGCCAATCAAGCACAAACCCAAATAAACCACATCGCCAATCTCGCTTCAAGTTGGGCCAAAAACAACGGCAAGAGACCACCCGTGCCACGCCGAAGGTTATGACGGCAGCGGAGCCATACCGCCGAGAACGTCTGACATCCACTATGCCACCCACCAGAACCACCGCAAGGAGTCACCGCCGGAGGATCCCGACTTCCTGAACAACCCGCGAGCCACCACAGTGAGGTTAGCCACAGAGCCGTAACTACCTGCAACTTTCTCGACCAACGTCAGACCCGTCCTCAAGGTCATTAACCGCCAGAGAGAAGGTCGAAAGCAGAGCAAGCCCACAACACCGCCTCTGCCGCAAATCGAGAGAGACCAGACTAGAAGGGGAAGAGGAGCCTCTCCACCACCACCCTGCCACCGAGCGCGAGCTGCCGGAAAAGGACACGCCGAGGACCACCGATGGAGCAAAATCGCCGGAGAAAAACAGAGAGGCTAGATCGACGACGTACCTGACGAAGCGGCAGAGTCGAGAACACAGACAAGGCGCCAGGCGCTATAACTCCACCGCAGCCCGAGGACGACACCGTGATCTCTCCACTCCAAACCGGACACCACCGGAGGTCCCAGAAACAAGAAAGAGACGACAACTAAGAAACTAAGATGACAACGAGGTCCGGCGCCGGAGCTAAGGAATCCTCCGGCGCCGAAGACAGTGCAGATCTAAGAAAGGTCTCTTGGCGGCGGGTTTAGGCGAGAAAGAGAGTTGAGAGAAAAATTAAGGTTTTTTTTAATTCTCATTCATAATAATATAATGCCAATAGAGAGCAGCAATCAATCGAGAACGTCGACCACCCCGTATTTGCCATAGTTCCAAAAAAATATTAGTATTAAAAGTTGAGCTTTATACAACCAACTCTCACCAAATTAGATAATAACCCACCTAACCTACTGTAGACGATTAGAAGGTTTGGACGTTCCCATGAGTCAATGTCCCACCTAATATAGAACTAGGATGTTCAAACTCCAGACGAATCTTAAATTTGCTGACGTCTTGAGACTAGAGTTTCCGACAATGATCTCAGCGTTCAGCAAATTCGAGCAAGTCATGCTTGGTCAGCTTTTGAATTACACCACAAGTCACTTAACCCTACAGTCACAAATTGATCTCACATCTGAATTACTGCCACACTTATCTTTGACATTCTGGTCCAAGTCAGCTTACGTGATCTGTACGATCATGAACAGTTTTAAGTGACTAACTATAGAGGTGTGTAGCTCTCCCACAGGACAAAAGTAAGACTGAAAAAACCACCGGTGTGGTATACAGATGCAGGATCATCATTAGGACCATTATAGTGATGAACTGATAGGATTAACCAACCAAGAGCTACCGGAATATTCACCTTTAGTTGACAAGTACCTATTCGAATAGAGTCAGGCAGCAACAGGGAATTTTCTGAAATGGGCGCGGTAGAAGGCCTGATATTGCTATACAATTACAACCAGTCTTTGCTCAATGAATACAAAATACACATACTTCACTCGTAACAACAACTAAAAACAGCCGCAAATCAAACAGGAGTAGCTGAGAAACACATAAGAACAAATACATAGATCAACCATTTGACTTGCTCAAGACAGAAAGGTAAGTTTCTCATAACTAAGACGCTTATGTAAATAAGGATAGCTCCCTCACAGGACAGGACTATAATTGAAACACTCGTAACAACGGCTCAAATCAGCCGCACTTCAAACAAGAGAAACTGAGAACACAACAGAAATAAACTCATAGGATCAACCATTGTTATTTCTCACAACTGCCAAAGAAACATAGAAAAATTATCGAAAAGAAACCATAAATCGAAGTAAACGATGAACAATCAGAACCAAGTCATGTTCGTCGTGATCTCACATCTCAAAGTTCATCTCTTTTTGTGTACTGTAAAGATCTTAATTGGGCTGTTTCTCAAAGGATCATGCCACATCCTCACTGAAATTATAAATTCTAAACCCTCATTGCACAAAAAAGACGGTGTTGAAGCAAAATCTTACTATTAAATTTGATTCTTAGCTGCAGATAGTAAAGTAACAACATTTGACTAAACGTCACAAGAAAATACTAAACTCAAAAAAAACTTGCCTTTTTGTAAGAAGAGAAGAAAATCTCACTAATTCTTGATACTCTTCTTGTTCCCATTCACCATCTCATCAGGAATCACTTTGAGATGCTTCCTCTGCTTAGACTTTGCAATTTTCTTCAACGTCTTAGGGTTTGTAATCTTCTGCAACTTCGTACCAGTTCTCAGAACATTCTCCTGCTTCCTCTTCTCCCTCTCTTCCTTCTTCTTCCTCTTCTCCACCTTATTACTCCTAATCTCTTCCTTGAGCTCATTCATCCTCTCCCTATACGCTCTCTTAATCTCCTTCTGCCTCTTCATCTCCTCCAGATCGGGTCCCCTGTTCTTCACAAACCTCCCCGACGCTCGGTGAGTTCGCGGCTGCTTCCACGTCCGTCCGGAAACTTTCCCGGCGATTACACCGTCGTATGTTGGTCTCCCGAATGAAACAGCCACAGGTTTGTCCGGATTTTCTGAGGATGCTACGGCGCTGCGTTTCGCGGAAGGACAGGCTGAATCGCCGCCATCGATGTCCATCGACGCTTCATCGGCGATCGCTTCGGCGGCAGCTTGTTCCTGAGATTCGCGCTTACGTTTGTAGGTTTTTCCGCCGAATCCCTCATCAAGGCACCGGAAATCTATGGTGCAAGCCATTTGCTTTTTCTTCTTCTTTGAGAAGCAGCTCAGTTTTTCTTTTTAGCTTCGAAAGAAATTTAGGGTTTTCCGATATTTATATGAGCGAACGGATAGTGTTAGAAATCCGGTTTTTAGCCTCCCGTCCAAATCCAATAATCGGACCGAACCGGAATCTAGATGTAGATCAATTTCTCTGGTTTAGATGCTGCAAATCCCAATACTAAATTAAGGTGATTTGGTGGAGATAATAAAAAATGGCTTATTCCAGTTTTTTTCATATCCGATTTATTAATCAATAGTTTAATATTATAAAATATATGAATTATCTTTTCACTAATTAAATTTGAAATGGATTATCATTCCATAAAATTTACCGATCAGATTCATCACAATTTATATTAAAAATAACACAGTTTTCGTCTTTTTACAAAAAAATCGGCATAAATATTAACACTTCTAAAAATTAAAACTAAAATAAAAAGCATAAAATTTTCATTTTCTTTAATCAAATGCATAAATTTTTTTTATGAATTAAAATTGTTAGTTAAAATGAATTCGCAACACTTTTAAAATGTGGCAAATTCCATCAAAACTATAAATAATATATATTTTTTGTTAATTGATGTTTACATGAGTCGCAAATATAATATCAGTTTAATATGATTCAAAATTATATAACTATTATTTTTATTTATAGATCTTTTTAAAATAATGTTCCGTTATGAGAGTAGAACATGTTTGATGATTTTAAGTTTATAAGCTAGGTTTATATCGGTTTGGTTTGCTAACTGTGAGAGAATAATGGCAAAAATTGGTTTACAAAATCCAAGAAATACTTTTGTTGGGGTCAACAATGGAGTTGGGTCTTGGGTCTTAATTCATTCAGAACCGAAGCCGGTGCTAATACGGATGACATAGTTTTTTTCCCCCTGGTAAACATACGGATGACATAGTTTAAATCTTCCTTCTCATCGCTAATCGAACTAAGGGCACACCAAAACTAAGCTTTGTGCTAGCCTATTCATCCGGTGCTGATAAATGGAAAATTGGAAATATGGACTCTTTTTTTTTTTTGTCAACGGAAATATGGACTTAAGCTAGTAACATGTAGGATAATATTAAAAGTGATTTATATAATTTCGTAGAAAACTAAGAATTGAATCTTCCCAAAGTTCTGTTGAGATTTGAACTTTATACTTTGCACTTCTAGGTTATCTTGATCTTTGATGTGTGTTTGATTTGTATGCAGGAAATAGTAAACGACACAAGAAGTTTGTTTACCCTGTGTTCACCGGAATGGCTACGTCACAGGGGTGAGATCACAATCTCACAAGATGCACTATATAGCTTTGATTACAACAATAAATATAAGTTTCTGCAGCTGCTAACTTATCTTAGAACCAAAGCTTTGCACCCTAAGAAAGCTTCTATTAGAATCTTAGCTCTAGAAACAAATAGTCTCTCTAGCCTCTTATTCTCTAAGCTCTCTTACTTCACCTTAGAACTCACGCTTGCTCTTCCTATCTCAGCAATTGTTAGCTCTCTCTCTTACAGCTCGTCTACCTTCTTAGGTTTTCATATTGTGTAACTTATATACATCAACATGATTACCCTAATGTTGCACACGACTTCGTTTCAGGTTTAAGATGCAGCTGCTTCGGATTGGGCTTCACACTTCACAGGCCCACATCCATGTTTTAGTCAGACTTTGCAGATGGGCCAAGACTAGAGACCAAGAAGGGAATAGGCCCATATTGTTCACAAATCTCCCCTTGGGCCTGTTACCTTACTGATCATATTTGTCCAGACAAAAAAAAAGAAAAGGAAACCCTACATTTTCGGATTGTTGTCTTCTCTCTCTGGCTGCGCTTCGAAAATGGCGACCAAACTGGCGATTCCAGGCGATTTGAGCTTCAAACCATTCGATCTCGAGCTCTATCAACTGTTAACTCAAGCAATCTTCAGGTAAGCTGACTCATTTTCTTTACGACTCCATTGAATCGATTTTTATCCACCATTTTAACCTTTCATCTTCCTGTACATCGACACATAGGTTTCCCATGGCGACGAGAGAGACGATCTGAGATACGATGCTCTGATCTGTCGATTCTCCGACCTCGGCGAGATGAGGAAGACCAGGTAGACTCTTCGAACTTCCGTCATAAGCTCCTTAGTCTCTTTTCGAGAAGATTCAACTTCTTCAGAAAGTTAATCTTTCTCTTTCACTATCTTCAGTCCTTTTATCTCTCTTCAAGACATTTACAGATCTTGACAGCCTGATTTTTCTTGTGTTCTTGTGACCTCTTCTATAGATCCGTGTTGTAGATGCTCACACATGGCTTCTACTCCTTCGATCTCTGTCACAAAACTTCTCAAGCGAGTTCTTCATCTTCAAGCTCAGACCTTGTTCAGCGAGTTTGAGATTGCTTCAGGTAAGCTCTTGGTGACTCTTTGTTGTTTCTTTGTATCCTTGTAATCGATTCAGTCCAATCGTTTCAATGTTCTGTGTTTTCCTTTTTCAGGTGAGCTTCTAAGTGATCGTGTGAAAAGGTTACTAGCGCTTCATGCCTCCCCCTCGTAATGGGCTCCGGCAACGCATGTAGGCTTTTCCAGATTTCCTTCTAAGCTTTTACTGAATGACTTTAGAACCTTGGAATGACTGAATTGATTAGCTTGAGTAATGATCTCTGATGTCTGTCTGTCATAGTTTTAGATAAGTAGCGACCTTATTCTTCTTCCTTGACCGACTTCTACAGCTATACAACTCCTTTTAGAAATCCTCGACTCCTTTTGAAAACTAAGTACAAATCCTTCTTCTTCTTTTTCTGCATTTAGTCTTCTTATGATACTGATTCCTCTTCTCATTATGACTTGTAGGTCATAAAATCCACGGTAACAACTAAGAGTCCCTGAATGACTTTGGTAAGCACCTTTTCAACCATCTGAACAAATATATCACAATTCTTTAATCCTTTTAAGAATTCTTTAGTCCTTGATATGTGTTCCTTACATAGCTGCTCCTCGCATTTTCAGGTAACAATCTGCAGTGTTATGTGATTGTCACTTCCCCTGGAACTGAAGCTACTCCTTCTTCAGCACCACAACTTCTTTTGATAAGAATAGTTCCTTCTTATCCTCGTAAGCTTCTTAAACTTTGTTAAATCATCTTCAAGATCTCTTTAAAGTTCTAAGCCGTGAAGTTCTATAACTCTCGCATTTCTTTGTTTGACAGTGTCATGTGTCAAACAATGCTCCACCTGGAACTGAACTCTTCTTCAGAACCACTAATACCTGCAGCTTGATTGACTGCCTTGGTTTCACTGTTTATTAAGAACGTGAGTAACCTGCCTCAAACCTTGATTCAACTTGTCGACTTGTTAATTCTCTCATGTGCACTGAGTTTAGAACTAACCTCCTTTGAATCTTTTGCAGGTACGTACTCTACCTGAAGCTACTGACTTCTTCCTTAGCTTCATAAAACCGTATGTTCTTCTCTCCTGTTGGTATCTTCTGATTTTTAAGATACCCTCTTACTTCATCACAGAGATTCTTTGAAAACCTTTCTGATTTTTCCTTGTTTTCCTTCAGTTTTGTTCTGAAACTGATATCTCTGAGTCTCGCCTTTAGTACTCACAGGTAACTCTCCTAACCCCTTTCTTCTTTGAGTTCTTCCATTATTGCTTAATAGTAATAACCAGAAACTGACCTGTTTCTCTTTTTCTGTCTCTGCGAGATTGAGACGTCAATAATGGAGTTACCTGGAGCTTCTTCCCTTCTCAGGCAAGGTTGCAGCACACCTGAAGCTCCTGTTCAGGTACTGCCTTAGTTAGAACCGCCTTAGTTAGAACCACCTTAGTTACTGCATCAGTGATTTTAGGTCTGTCTGAATCTTAGATAGTGTTACTGCTTCTTTAACTCCATCTCCAAAGATTCCCAACTTTAATATCTCTGAAACTTTTCCCAGAATTTCCATCTCATGCTCTCTGTTCAAAGTCTTTTCCACAGCCTCTTCTTTTGGCTCTTTTCTGCTAATCCCTTCTTGAGCTGAGAATTCCCTTTTCTCAAAACCAAAGGGAGTAGCACCTTGAATCAGATTCTCATCAAAAGTCACCTTCTTTGACTTTTTCTTTCGTACTTCTTTCACTGCTGAAGAAGCATTTATTTCAGCCTTAGCAACTGTCCCTTGAAGATAATACAATCCTTCATGATATTTTCCAGATATCACTTTCTTATTTCCCTTGTAAAAGTGTACCTTAAAGTGATTTCCTTCATATCTGCAACCTGAATTTTCCAACATCCCATAAGAAATCAGATTCCTATTTACTTCAGGCATGTATTTAACATCCTTTAGTATCACTTCAAAACCGTCTGGATTCTGAATCTGAATATTTCCCATTCCTCTGATGTTTCCATAGGTGTTGTTAGCCATAAGAACCCTTCCTCCATTGTACTCCTTGAAGTCAAACAAGACTTCCTTGTCTGATGTACTGTGGAATTAAGAACCCGAGTCCATTACCCAATTCTTCATTGTGTCTTGGCTGCTCACACTCAACACAATAGGTTGTATAGGTGCTGCTGCAATATTTGCAGAATCTTTGCTCTTATTTCTCTCAGGACATTCTCTTTTCCAGTGTCCTTCATCTCCACATATGAAACACTCACTCTGATTTTTCTTGTTGAATCTTGGTTTTGAGTTAGACCTGTTGTCTCTTGACTTTGATCTCCCTTTGCCATTACTCTTCTGAGATCTGTCCTTTGTTCTTCCTCTTGATTCAACGTATAATCCTTCTGAGTTAGATCCAGATTTGTTCAAGAGTCCCTTCTGCTTCAGCTCAATCTCTTTAGAATATGCAGAAGTGACCACCTCATGAACTGTTAGGGTATCTTTTCCTGTACCATACTTGAGAGTATGTACTAGAGGCTCATACGGTGGAGGTAAGCTGGTAAGAAGCTGTATAGCCTGATCCTCATCACTTACATTGATGTTTAGGCTAGCAAGATCTGCAATAAGCTTAAGAAAACTGTCCAAGTTCTCTTCTATACTTCTGCCTTCATCCATCTTGTAACTAGCAAACTGTTGCTTAAGATAAATCCTGTTAGGAAGTGACTTGGTCTGATAATCCCTTTCTAGAGCCTTCCACATCAGCAAAGCTGTAGGCTCATGCATCACCTTCCTGAGTATCATGTCACTAAGACAGGTTCCAAGCAGATTTTTAACCCGAGTGTCTTTAGCAACTTTTAGAGGATCTGCTTTAGGCTTCTCTCCATCTTCTGATTTTGCAGATTCATCAAATAAGGTAGCACCCTCTTCTAAGACTGACGCAAGTCCCTGAATTTCTAGCTGTCCTAACAGCTTGTACTTCCACATACCAAAATCACCTTTTCCATCAAATTTATCCATCTCAAACTTTCCCCTAGTTGGCTCCATTGCTGCCACGAGTTGCGGAATACACAGTAGGTAAGTTTCTGCCTTAGATTGATCACAATAACCCCTGCTTCTTTCCTGGAAGCTCTGATACCACTTGTTGAGATTTGAACTTTATACTTTGCACTTCTAGGTTATCTTGATCTTTGATGTGTGTTTGATTTGTATGCAGGAAATAGTAAACGACACAAGAAGTTTGTTTACCCTGTGTTCACCGGAATGGCTACGTCACAGGGGTGAGATCACAATCTCACAAGATGCACTATATAGCTTTGATTACAACAATAAAGATAAGTTTCTGCAGCTGCTAACTTATCTTAGAACCAAAGCTTTGCACCCTAAGAAAGCTTCTATTAGAATCTTAGCTCTAGAAACAAATAGTCTCTCTAGCCTCTTATTCTCTAAGCTCTCTTACTTCACCTTAGAACTCACGCTTGCTCTTCCTATCTCAACAATTGTTAGCTCTCTCTCTTACGGCTCGTCTACCTTCTTAGGTTTTCATATTGTGTAACTTATATACATCAACATGATTACCCTAATGCTGCACACGACTTCGTTTCAGGTTTAAGATGCAGCTGCTTCGGATTGGGCTTCACACTTCACAGGCCCACATCCATGTTTTAGTCAGACTTTGCAGATGGGCCAAGACTAGAGACCAAGAAGGGAATAGGCCCATATTGTTCACAAGTTCAGGTCCAAAAAGAGAGGTTAGAATTCCCCTTTCCATGGATCCAACAATTATATCATATTTTTATTTCATTCTTGTGAATTCTCTGTTTGGCAGATTTAACTTATTTCCCACATTTATTTCAGTTTAATAAATAAATATGCATTACTTCCTAGTCAAACTCAACAAGAAATAAATTAAGCTTATTGGGTAAAATTAAAAACCACACTTTAAGTTTTGTAAAAAAATCAAAAAAACCAAAATCCAGAATTGCCAGAAAAAATAAACCTCTCTTCCTAAGGGCGTAAGCACTTGGGTGATCAGGAACGATGAGAGCTGCTCTGACCAGAGCGTCCAAAATATCTTACCGGAGGAGAGAGAGCGAAACATAGTTTTCCTCCTCCATATCGGAACAACCATATTTCAATGATGTCGGAAACCTCAAACTCGCTAATGGGAACCACTTTATTCCAACCACCAACTAGTACGTAATTTAAATATTGACCTATCTTCCACTTCTTTAGCTCAACCTCATACCTATTCAAGAGAGGATCCACCAAAACCACACTCAAACCTTCTTTACGAGTTTTCAAGACCGAGTGTTCATGTAGGATTGTTGTCTCCTCCTCGGTCAAAAAATCTGAGGTAACCAATTGGTTGGAAGGAAACGAGAGACGTGACTGGGTTTTGCTGAGATCACTCTCATATAGTTTCCTCCATATGATCAGCTTTGGATTGTATGCGTTCTCTTCTCTCCTCATCACCTCCACAAGCCAGTCAGGTGGTGGTGTCGAAGAGGATACCGATCGACTGATTCTCTCTTTTACTTCTAAAATTTGTTTGGATGATTCAGCCAACATCCATAGCTTAAAGTTTTTACGATTGTCAGATTTCACCATTGTAATGGATTCTCTTGAAGACATAACCGGGGAAAAACTAGAAGGGAAACAAAAGTTGTAGATAGTGTTAGAGAAAAAAGATCAGGTAAGCAAGGAACCAAAGTAAAGAGAGAGAGCCAACGTGATCTTCTTATATAACATCATGATTCAATCCTGTTATATTCCTAAATCCTAATCTTACTTATTGAGATATATATGATATATATCTAACAATATTACTTGGATTAGTTAATTAAACCGCAATATTATATAATCTTTTAATTTCAATTTCGACTTTCCTATTATTATTTTCTTCAGCTCGAATTGGGTAAAAAAACAAACATTAGGTTAACAAAACGTGGTCAGAAAAATAAAATTACCAATGTGTTCATACCAAGTGTAAGAAACATCTAAACTAAAAGAAAATCTGTAGAATTCTGTGACAAAAAGAATCATTGCTACACTTGGTAATATTGACATGTGTTGGAAGGAGTAACAACACAAAAATATGTAAATTCAACACTCGTAAGCAATAATCAAATCTGATTTTTTTAGTCGTTGCCAAAGTTGGTTAACTTCTTTATATTACTAACAGAAAAAATCACAGCCAACGAGATCATCAGTGAAGAAAAATAAATACTTGTTTTCAGTTTATTAATTCCACTAGTTTCTGCTAATTGTTGATTTAATCTTGAACCAACAGCACTAGTGTATTAAATCTTCCTTAGGACTAAACTCTTGCGAGCATATATATTTGGAAAAATATTTGGGTTCACCCCTTCTTTTTTTAATCAATAAAAATATGACATGTGGTATTGTCTTTAAATTAAATTACAAAATTAAATTAAGAAATTAAACAAATTTAAATATTTTATAAAATAGATAATATATATATATATATATATCAATATTTATATATTTTAAAATTTACAAATTAGGATTTGTGGTTTAGGAATTAGGGTTTATGGTTAAGGTTTTAGTTCTTTAGAGTTTAGGGTTTAAATATTAGGGTTTAAGTCTTTTGGGATTTAGAGTTTAGGGATTAGGAGTCCTTTGGGTTTAAGTTTTTTGAGGTTTTGGGATTAGGGTCTAGGGTTTATGGATTAAAATTTAAGCTCTCAAGGGTTTAGGGTTTAGGGAGGGTTTAAGGGTTAGGGTTTAGTTTTTTTTTTAAATTAGGGTTTAGGGGTTTAGGGGTTTAGGGAATAGGGTTTAGATTTCTATTTTTTAAGATTTACAAATTTAGTTTAGGGATTAGGATTTAATTTTTATTTTTATTTTTCTTGTAGGTTTTCAAATTATGGTTTAGGGTTATAGTTTAGGGTTTAAAAATTAAGATTTAAGTTTTAGTTTTTTTTATAAATTCATTTAATTTTAATTTTTTGTTTAAAATAAAATTTTTGTTTTTGTTTTTTATTTTTATTTTCAATTTTTTAATTTTTAATTATTTTAATATTAGATTATGTGTAATGATTTGATTGGTTAAAAAAAGATGAGGCCAACAAATCACCCCTAAAGGTGAACCCAAAATTGTTATATATTTATAGATGATAAACTATGTATTGGGGTAATATTGGGTTATTATGCCGTTCCGATAATGATATGAGTGTAGATTAGACTAAATCTATTATTCATGATGATTATAGATTGTAGGAGATGTAGCAGACTCATGAATCATGGTCATGCATAAATACTTGTATATTGTTTTTGGGAACTACTGAGAGAATTCAATATATTTGACATGATATCAAAGCAAAAATCTTGAATATTTAAATCAATTTTTTCTTTCTTTGTTTCTTTAGCAAGTTGCATCATTTCTTTTCCAATATGACTAAGGGTCCGAATGGTGACCGTGGTTTTAGTTGTACGGGAAAAGCGGTTTTAGAGTGCGGTGCGGTTCAACGGCGGTACTTGCGGATTGCGGGATAAGTGCGGTTTGTATATATTAAGCGGTGCGGAATACATATTGATTGGTAAAAATAATTTGCGGGACAAACGCGGTTTTAGAAAAGAATTTGATTAGTTTGGTTTCTTTGTGTAAATCGGTTAATTCAGCTAATTTTAGATTACTTTGAACTCGATTCGATTCGATTTGATGATTTTTTATTTTTAAAATAATTCAGTATATCTTATTTTTAAAATTAAATTTTTAATTTAGTGTTAACGAATTTTAATATCCATTTTATTTAAAGTAAAAGTTTAATGATAAAAGGAAAAAACCTTAAAATACCCGACTTGAATTACATTTATCAGAAAAATACCCAAACTTTTAACGTTGCTTATAAAATACCCAACGCTATTTTGGTTATCTTCTAAATACCTTAACTTTCAAATTTTGTTATTTTCATCCCCGGTTTTAACTAGCGTTAAAAGTTTGTATATTTTTCTGACAAATGTAATTTACGTCGTTTATTTTTAAGGTTTTTTCCTTTTTATGTATTTTCTTCTGCGGAAATGCGATTTTTGCTTATAATATGGTTCAATTGCGAAGGGTACAAGTTTAATTAGTTCAGGTTTATTATGTTCTATTAGTTGATAACTCGGTTATTAAAAATTTTACCGAAATTAATTGAATAAATTTTGGTTCGTTTTAGTTATCAGTTAGTTCGGTTATTTATAATAATAACCAAAATTAACTAAAGTTTTTATTTTTATTTTTTGGGAGGTTAATTCGGTTAATTCAACTTGGTTTTAAAATTTTATAAAGTTTGGTTAAATTTGGTGTAATTAGGTTTTAAAAAATTTGGTTAACTAATTGGTTGAACAGAACTGAATTGAATCGATAACCGAAATTAAATTTTCAACTTTACTGAGATTACCAAACTAGATAATTAAATCAAACCAAAAACCAAAAAGTTAACTGAATTCGGTTTGATTTGAAAATCCCAATTCGGTTTGATTTTAAAATCCCAATTCTAGGTGTTGCACATCAAATATTTGTTTATAGTTTATTATTAGTGAATAATTGTAGAAATATTATTACAAAACCAATACACGTACTACGTAATATTGTTCTTAAAAAAAGCCAACACATATAATATTTTAGATTAAAATAATTATAGAAACAGTGAAAACCGCCAACTAATCGCACCCTATTTGACCAATAGAAATACTAGGTGCGTTTTTCTAATAAAACAGAACAACCAAATTTTTTTTTTTGATTAGTGCGTTTTTGATGAAATACGCACCACTTATATTTGTTTCACGTGATTGGTGACATTTGAAACATCTCAAGTGCGTTATCCTAAAACCGTCCCGCCCCGCTTTCGCCATTCACTACCTAAAACTGTCAATTGGACAGACTGTGTGTGGGCTACCTCAGTTCATATCAGTTCAAATAGGAAATGATCCAAATGTCTTGACATCCCAATTACTTAAAAAACTAGGGTTAATCAATTAAATTCAAACTAATTAATTTGTAAACACAACCCAAATTTTTTACACAATAATATTTTTAGTTATTTTTATGAAATGCATTTTACCAATATCGTTAAAATTTTGTTTTTTTGGCAAAATATTATTTGCTTACCAAAATCTTAAAATCTAATTTCTCACTAAAACCATGAAATTGTGTTTCACACCAAACTTGCAAAATCGTGTTCTCCCACAAAAACGGAATATTATATTGCAGTTGGACAAATGATCATATTTAATTATCATTTAGGAGGTTTTAATAACATAAATTGCATGAGATCATAGTTTTTACATCTTTCACATCATAAGATAATGACCACCAAGAAAGTTTTCCTTATAATATATGGAGTGTTTTTATCTAAAATAAGAATATTAATTATAATAAAATATTGTTCTATTGATTTAAAATTGTTTCTTTATAGTTTTGGAATCTTTGTAAACCTTTTATCTTTTCATATTTGTTGAAAACAATCACACAAACCTCGGAAGCCACTGGACACATAAACAGGGTATGATTAATTGTCTCTACCGCTGAGCCACATTGCTTGCATGACAGATCAACTTGAACACCTCTTGACCTCAGCCTTTCATTCACCGCCAAGGCACTAGCCAAAGCTTTCCAAAAGAAATGTTTGATTTTGGGAAGGGTTTTGATTTTCCAGATGCTGCGCCATAGTTTCTTCTCTACAGGAGGCAGGCCGTGAGAGTTGTGAGCCAAAGTGTTTGTATTCAGCTCTAAGAGGCGATAACCTGATTGAGTTGAGTACAATGATGAATCAGTCTGAAAACTGCAAAGAGAGTGTGATGGACAGTAATAAAGAAGGAGATGAAAACGAAGAAGCGATTGGATTGAAAGTGAAGAGAGCGGTTTTGTTTCCGCAAGAAGCAGAGAAAGGATTGTGGCTGGAGAATTACAGTCTCTCGAATCACGCTTGTCTCACTGTACAATTCTCACCGGTCAAAATGCTCTGTAGCTAAGTTTTGTTTATTATTATGGCTCTTGTAAGTTGTACATGTAAAGAAGCAGTGTGATTTGAGATTTGCTACAAGAGAGTTACGAACCTCTGTAATGTTTGTATAGCTTTTGAGTTTAAGATTTTGAACTTTTGTAATAGCATCACTGTTCTGACAAATTAAAGAGTTTTGCTTTTTGATTGAATCGACTCTTCGAGTAAAAAATAATAAAACTTTATGGGGTTTGATACGTTCGTTTCCTGTATATAAGTCATCGTCTCACATATATCTCTACTGCCAAAAAGAAAATACACCATTATAACTTAGTTTTTTTAACATTTTTTAAAAATCCAAAATATAGAGTAAGTTACCAAAAAACCAAAGTAAGTAAACAAAATTACACTTATACCTGGTTTTTACCCACCCGCCCAAATCTACCGGATCTAACCGCCCAAAATTTCAAACTCTTCTTTCCCATTTTAAAATTTAAATTTATTTTTGATCTTTATTTCTGGGTTATTCGTGAAACTAGGTACAACTACTCTAGTTCTTCTCGATTCCGAATTCGATTTTCATAGAAAATGGTGGAGACATAACATTCCAGAGATAAAAAGACGATATTTTATATAAAAAGAGTAATTCTAAGATGTTCATCAAAAAAGAGTACTACATAACCGAGAAATTAAAAACAAAAAACATAGTATAGGAAAGACGATCGCCGTGGAGGAAGCGCAAAGCACCATACAAGTAAGCAGCTTCCAAAATCTCATCGTCGCCCTCCCCAATCGCGGCAAGGTGTAAATACGCCATTCTGTTTTCCTCATCACTCTCTTCGAAGTAAGTGAGAATACCTCGAACGAAGAATGCGGCACAGTTCTCATGCTCTATGCATTTATCCAGAATCGCCGAGTGCTAAAGCGCACGGAGAGGCTTCTTCACCAGCGGTGAGAGACAGAGAGGATGGAGGACTGCAGGACTGTTGGAGGCTTCTTTCATTATTTTGCAGGTTGCTTAAAGGTTGCAGTAATCGGAAGATGAAGCTTGGCCGACTTTTTGGACGATCGTGGTTAGGACTTCGATCGAGAGTTTTTGCAGAGAGACAATCGATCTCCTGTTGGCCATGCTTTCTGTGTTTGATAGTTATGAATTTCTCTCTGTTTTTCTTCGGTTTTTTGAAATCTCAACTTCTCTCTATGCTTGATGGTTATGGGGTCATCGAGTATTTAAAGAAAAGATTTTTAGGGTTGCGTCGATTCACGAAACCGGTGACGATTAACCGGTATCAAAGGTGTAATGATGATGGCGTGAGGGATATCTTTCTTGGGTTTGAAGACTGACGGCTAATTTATCCCCTGCATTAAACGACTCCATTAAACGTTGTGATTTGACAATACTTCGAGAAACGTAAACGTCAAATAGGTTTATATGAGAGACAAATACATAAAACCGGAAGAAAGAGAAGATGAGATTTTTGGCGGAAAAAAATAGCACATAGTATTACCTAAGATATTAGTTTTATGGAATTTGCACATAGTTCTACTTTATCTGTTTTTCAGTTTATTTAGTATTACATAATCTAAAATTGTGTGTTTATAGTTTACAATTGATATAAATCGATTAAGATATAACTATGATTGTTTTATACAATAATTTGTTTAAAATCTTGATTTAAAAAAATTCTTATTTATTTGGTTATTAGTTACAAAATGATTTTTAAATTATAAGAACATTATTGTGTAGTTTTTTCCCATTATATGCATTAAGTCGATTAGCATATAATTCAATTAACTTATAATTATGTTAGTTTTATGCATTAATATGTTGATTAGTTTATATTTTGTTAGAATGATACTTGTTATTATAATTTTACAAATTTCACATTTCTCTTAGTAATACTAGTATTACCCGTATTACCCAGCACCAAACAAATATGACAAATAGTTATACAATCTATACCCAAATAAATAGTACATACATATCTTACAAATTAGAGACAAGGTCATACAAAAATAAAAGTTGAATATAGAATAAAACTATATAACAACTTCCAAATAACAAACATGAAGTCCTTATCTAGGCCGTATTTTATTTCATGTCTTTCGACGAGTTGTTGTTGATTATATCATGCAGAAACAACAACAAAAACCTTATTCAATAACACTTGTTGTCCATCATTAGACTCTTTTTTTTCAGGTTTGGTTTAGCTCGACGAACGTGGGAGGTCCTCGGTGTAGTTTCGGGATTGATTTTGGGCCGGGTTTGAATCGATGGTTTTTGTGGGGTTTATTTCGGTTTGGGTTTCGTGGCGCCTGTTTATTTGTTATTGTTTTGGAATTAGATTTAAATACGCTAAATTATTGTAAAAGACTTAAAATACTTAGAAATGAAATCGCTTCCCTGATATGTGGTTTAGTCCAAACCGACACAACTCGTGGAAGCAATATTGGTCGAAAAGCCTTGTATTGTGGAAGCGAGGTAAACAGAGTCAGGGACGGTTTTGTGCGAGCCTTTGTCTCAAACCGGACTGTCTTTGGCTTCGTATTGTGATAAACCTTTCTCGTTTGTTATGCTCGGGTTCGATCGGTCATGTTCTTGTTTGATTGTTGACTGGTCAACTCGACGGTCAGCGGATAACGGCAAGGGGGCGTTACAGCCAAAATTCACCAAGGGGCTATAGCCGGAGTTATTAGAGGAGAATAAAGAGGGATCGGTTGACAGATTATCGAGAGGAAATGAGGCCAGATCATGCAAGGATGCATCGTGGCTAAGGACCATGACAGAGTATTAAAATGCCCAGGTGCATATCGGACGCCTTCTGAACCGCGAACACGGCTCGGCCGTTGGGTCGACGGTTTGGGTTGGATCGTCGATGGAAAGGCATCTCTCTCTCTCTCTCTATCATATTTATCCATAGTATTTTCCTTTGTCTAAGTCTCTTGACCGCCAAGTTATAAGTCGCCTTGGTGTGTGTATGGGATCGGACCAGGGATGGCTAGCGGGTCAATTGTCGAGGGCTGATCGTGGGAGGAAGGATCATGTGGATCGGATGGCGCAGGAGAACCGGCCGATAAGCCGGGAGAGGTTGGGTCGGCGGTTGAACAACCATCGACCACGGATGTATCTCTCACAGGATCAGACTCGTCCCGACTCTCATGTTAATTGGGACGGTTCACGATAAATGCCCTCGGGATGAGATCAGATCATACCAACCGGTTGGGTGCTTAGGCGTGTGATTAGGAAATAGCAAATGGTTTGGGAACATGGAATGTGAATAGATCGAATGCTTAGGTGGCTGAGCTATTTATCTAATCATTGCCAAGAATTATTACGTATTTTGTATGCATGTATCAGACTTGGAAACAGAGCGACGGTTGTAGTAATCGAGAAGCAGACTAACGAGTTGAATGGTGAACTGACCAAGAAGGAAACTTGAACATCTCTCTTATGCTTAGTCATGTGGGGATGGTTGGTTGAATGACTAAGTACAAGGGGGATATGTCATGTGGGTTTAGCGAATGAATGAGCTAAGAAGAAGAAAGTAAGCACAAGGACCAAGGAAGCATGCCGTGGAACTAGCTTCACACCGGCTTCACCCAAAGGCTGAGGTACACGTTCGAGTACTCGATTGCTCTATGTAATGGTTAGAACGAAATGGGTGAACAGAAAAAATATGTTAAGACTTAGGTGGTTAGAACGAATATATAGGATCGGAACCTCAAAAAGAGTTTTAAGTAAAAAAATTAGGAACTCAGAGGTTCACAGATGAATAGTTCTTTAGAGGAATATAATCAAGGTTAGATAAGGATTTCGCTGCGTTGTTAACTATGAATGATCTAAGACTAGAAACGAATAAGGAAGTCAATAGGAAGATCCAAAGAATACTTGTCCTAGAGGGAAAATTTTAAATAGGACGGACTTTAGAGAGGTTCAGGCCAGGAAGCGGCCTGACCACGGGAACGCATCGACCTCGGCCTAGGAAGGCCGGTTCAGGGTGTTTTAGTTATGTCTATCAAAAACGACTATATTCAAATGGACTATTCATAATCGTTCATAGATAAATGATAACATTTGTTCAGAGAAGTCGAAATTCGAGAGTGACAAAAACGAGAAGACAAGAGAGAAATTCAAAATCACTTTTGACCTAAAGATTTAAGTATTTTTTACTGTAGATATCTATTTTAACCCGCTTAAAATATAAACATCATGGACCGTTTGCTTATAATGTTACTAGTTCTGTATAAATCAATATCTCAAATACGAATGAATCAGAAAATCTAAAACGCGTAATTTTGATTTAAAAAATAGAAACAGATAAAACAATTCAGAGTTTGTTATGAACGGCATGGTTGGATAAAACGAACGAAAAAATAATGTCTTACTAAAAGAAAAACACACAAAGAATATAGACTAAATAATATAACATTTTTTAAAAAAATATAAAAGTTATAAATGTAAGAAAAACTCGCATGTATAACAATTAAAATGGATAAAACTTACAAGTATAAGACGAATCCCGGCGCGTATGCGCGCAAGACAGTGGATCTCTAGAAAAGGACATGAAACACTCTTACTCTCTAAATAAACATAAGACTTTCTATGTAAGGTAAGAAATGAAAATTTTAAAGTGGATCATACAAAAATACATTAATATCAACATTTAATATCTATTTAAAATCACTAATTTTTTTTTTTAAATAGACTATTATATAAAAAAAATCAAAATCAAATTATTTACCTAAATAAGTCAACATTCATTTCACTGCTAAAAAGGATATATAACAATAATTATATATTTCAATTTTGAAAAATAAAATTAATGAAATTTATTACGCAAAGCAACTATTGATATTTTAAATTAGATTGAACAAAAAATTATAGTCGTAGAATAAAAGAAATATAAAATATAAATAAAAAAGAACTGCTAAATCAATGGAAAAAAAGAGAGGCAAAGTTTAGAAGTGGAACTGGGAAAAAAATAAAAATATTTTGCGGCACAAATGAAGACAAATAAACATACTTATTGAACCAACAAAATTTTTTTTTGTATAAAATTGGCTAAAAAAATTTTATTTTCGTAAAATAAAATCAAACATAATATAAAACAATAGTTATTTAAGTTATATTTAAGTGTAATATTAAGTACGAATGAACTATTTAAAATATAAATTTTATATAAAGTAAAAAACAAAATTGATATAAATAAGTCTAAAAATAAGTCTAAAAATAAAATAACTCTAAAACTTAAATATAAAACTCATAAATACAAAATAAATAACAAAGACTAATATTTGTTTTAAACTATATTAAAGAGGAATACCAAATACAAATGAACCACACACAAAAATTAAAATATGTAACTTATAGATTAAAAAACGAAAATAGATACAAATAAAATAGTTAAGAGTCACGACAAAAAAATGGAAAGAATATATTGTATTACTAGAAAACAAAAAATCTAATTTACAAATGAAATAATTAAAAATCAAAATTTTTTAAAAATATATTTTCATAATATATAATTAAAAAAGTTTAGAATTGGCTCATAATTGGCTCACATTTTTTATTTTTTCAAAATTGGCTCAAAATTGGCTCACAATTAGCTCAAAATTGACTTAAAATCAACTATACAAATTATTTTATATGTGCAATTTTTATATAACTGAAACTTGATTTATTTTGTAAACACAAGTTATTTTTGTGCATATTGTCAATACAAGTTTCCTTTAAAAATCCGTATACCTAATCAACGGGTTCGCCGAAACTTTTGTGTATAGGTCCATGATTTATGACGTACGTGAATTTTGTTAAAGAAAAAAAGATTCGAGAGTAGTGATCATCATCACTTCTAAAAATATTTTTATATTAAACGTTCTAGAGAGTCGTATATATAATCTATAGTGGTCTATCTTTACATAAACATAATATTAATGTCAATTTTGTATTTAGATTGATCAAATATGTATATATCGGATAAAAAATAAGTTTTTGTCATTTGGCGAGAAGCGAAAAACAGTAGAGGCTTAAATAGGTCGTAAAAAGGCAAGTAGGAGAGTTAGCAAAAATCTTGTCATTACACTTCTAATTATATTCTACTAGAAAAACATCCTTTCAATAAACAATTTAAATATTTCTAACATAGCAGCTTTTATTTTTGTCACAATGTTGACTGATTATTTATCTAAATCCACAGCTCATAGCTATACATGCTTATATTTGAAGTTATAAGCTTTATTTGCATCATACAAAATCAAATCAACTAAATAAAAGAAGCCCTTCGAAACCAAGTTTTAATTTGTACAAACGGCACAAACTATTAATTTGAAAATTTTCTTTTGCAAATAATATATACAAAATTTTAGTAAAAAAACAAACAAAGCATAAAAATAGCACAAAATATACATTATCACAAATATAACAATAAAGAGGAGAAATGACCAAAATAACATTCATTAAAAGGATAAAGACTAAATTAACCATAAAACCTAAATCCTAAATAATAATGCCTACTCTAAATAATAAACCTTAAACTCTAAATAATAAACCATAAACCTTAAATTATATAAGAGTATAAAAGTTTTTACAATTCAAAATAATAATAAAGTGTCAATTTTTCTCGTTGTTGCTATATTTGTAACAACGTATGTTTTTGTGCCATTTTATGATTTTTCTCAAAAAAAAAACAAATATGCACGTACGTGTGATATTTACATCAATGTTTGAATGTCTTTGCATTTTTATCTTTACATAAACATAATATGCATGTACGTGTGATATATATACATCAATTTTTGACAAATCAATTTTTTTTTAAATGGTTGAGACAGTGGTAAGAGTTTAATTAGATTATGAGTCTAAACTAATTAAAACCCTTGTACTGAAGACTAATATTTAAATTAGATTATCTAAAAACTGATTCCGGATTCGTGAGAAATTATGAATTTAAAACCCGAAACTTTCACGATATTAAAAAATAATTAATTAGATATTTTATATTCTACTACACGTTAGACACTACAAGAAAACATCGTTTTTGCGACTGGACCTTGCGACTATACTTGTAGTCGTAAAATTTGGCCATTATTAGGGGACAATAATGCTACTATTTTGCGACAACGGAAATATGGACGTGTATTAGTCGCTTATATACGAATACAAATATTTTTTGCCAATTTAATCGTCGATTTACGACAAATTAACGACTATTGTTAAGACCAAAACCAATAGTCGCAGGCTAGTCGGTGTATGACGACTATTTTTGTGTCTGATGTGAAAAGTCATAGAACAATCGCGAATTGGTCATTATATGGGCGACTAATTCGCTACTTCGGGTATAGTAGTAACCGAGTCGTTTATTTGTCGCTATTGATATGACTAATATTCACCTCATTATTTGTGTCGCAAAGTAGTCGGGTATGGGTCGTATCATATAGTATTTTTGGATTTAGTAATAATAGTATGAGATAGTTTGGTCTTCCGGAGTCCATGCAGAAACTTTTATTGTCGTATCACAAATGAAATATATACTTTGATATTTGAATTTAACAATAACCAAATTGATCAGGGTTTTTATATGCTATTTAAATAATGTAATAAAAAGGAGATTATGATATATAGAAGACACAAAAGTTGTAAACATTAACGACAAATGTGTTTTTAAAAGAAACATGAAAACGATCAACATATCATATAACCCAAAAATAACAAAAGTTTAATAAGGTCTTCTAAAACAGGTACATAATTTAGTAGATATTTAACCAGGGCATAACTTCTTCAGGATATTGGTCAGGTACCGGATTTGGAAAGCTACAAAATAGAAAACAATGTATGAATTCCGGAAGCATATAAAGCATATTACATAATGAGTTGCATTTGGTTTATGACCAAAACCTGTTGAGAAATCCATTAAAGTCCGGATTGTTGGTTTGATCATACATAATCATTGACATCATTTCTTCTCCTTTGAGCCAAGTTACACCTTATTAAATAAATTTTATACACAAACAACATTATCATTTTAAACATTATATAAATCAAAAGTATCATCAATGATAAACTCAGACATGTAATACACCATGATATCATTCTAAAAATAAACTAAATTGAATTTCTAATCATACCCATTTCGTGCTTTATGTAGAAGCACCGGAGAATCACAAAGAGATGTCTATCCGCATCCTTCTGAAAACTTTTTTACTAGTTCCTTAGCATCTTCCCCGAGAAATAAACACCGAAGACTCCGGAGGCTAGAAAAAATGTATTTTCATTTTCTATTATCATCAGAGACAAACAACAAAACATATGTGAAGAATATTATATAGGAATTTGTTTAACTAACCTTAGGTAGCGAATTGTGAACTGCAGTTTTGGTCGGCCTGTCCAATTAGGTTCAAGGTTTCCAACAAGTGTAACAACACCAAGGACATTTATAATAGAAAAATAAAATCATTTAGAAAACTATACCTTAATCTATTTAGTTAAAAAAAATATAATGTCTACGTACCACACATGCAAATAACATGTTTATAATCTGATAAAGGAAGCAACTGTATAGACTAAAAGTTACCTATAGGGTATTCATCACAGACTCTCCCATCTAATATATCCGGAAACGATTCAAATTGCATAAAATGACCTTCTAGAATATTACCATAAGTGAGGCAGAAAGATGTGTTTAACCTGAATATGAGCTTGAAATCGTGAGGGGTCAACGACACATATTCCGGTGCTTGTACAACTCGAGCATTTGCAAGTTTAAACCAACGACCTTCACACCATGTAGAGAAATGAAATTTCTCAATAAAAGAGGCATGAACAGTTGCCTCTATTTTCATACCCTAAATCAATAAACGAATACCTTAATAAAACATGCAATAACTCAATAAATAAAACAGATTATAGAGTAAAAGAAAGATTACCTCCTCATCGACCAAATTCATTTGGATTATTGGTTCTCCAATGGCTGAAACACACATCCAAACATGCAAAAGAATAACTTTTAGGTCCCAAAAGCAAGGAATGAAGTTGTTGATTTGAGAAATTTTTCTGAAAGTCTGTGGAACCATGGTTGAGAATCGGAAAAATTTCGCAGAACTTATCTTGTAAAGAGGTCTTTTTTCTCTCAGTAAGCGGTATGAAAATGAAGCGTTTAGGATTTTAAATAGTTTCCCAAATAGGTGAGTAAAAGATGTGAAGCAGTAAAAGAAAACCTTTGAATTAATAATAGTAAAAGGTGTAAAAATTAGAAGTCACAACCATTGGTTTAGAAAAAACTATTTGGGCCACAACCGCTAATGATACTGCCTCCGTTTTTTAATAGTTGATGTTTTGTGTGTTTTTTGTTTCAAATTAGTCGACATTTTCAATTTTGTAAAATTTATTACATTTTTATGTTTTTTTACTGTTAGTATTCTGAAATTAATTTTATTATTGGTTGAATTGTGTTTAGGTAGATAATTAATGATGTTTTTGTTTAGAAAATGTAAAAAAAAAATTAAATGTTATTTAATATGTGTGTCCAAACCTAAATCGTCAAATAAATAAAAAACGGAGGGAGTATTTTTTCGGCGGGACATTAATGCTCCAGCAACGCTCCAACCTTGTTTTTAACGTTTCATTTGGTATGCTTGGGTTTATTGTTTACACATTAAATGAGAGACAAGAAGAATATTCAATGTTTCTCTCAAACGATTTATTATATCGGTATCACGGATTTACACTAAAGATTTGACCTGAAACTAGGGTATAGAAAGTAATGTCTTAAGCAAAAGTTTATCATATGATATATAGATTGTGTTGGAATTCAATTTAAAACATGTATATTCATGTGTTTAAAATTAAAGTTTGTCTGAATGAAAAATGTTCGTCTTATATTTGTTGTTAAAGAAGCACAAAATGGAATAAGAAATATTGTGGATAAATCCTAATAATGTTAAAAATATTAGGAAAAATGTAGAAAAGAGTGTGTGTAAGCCGGAAATATCTTCAAGTTAGATAGATCAATGTCTATCACAATCCATACTTTTCAGCCACTTTTCCCTCTAGAGAACTTCTTGACGAACTATTGATGAGATAAACTGTCATGTTAACCAGAAGCTCGTATCCTAGTGGTAAAGGGAGTGTAAGTAACCTCCCGCCACTCAGGTTCGATTCCTCCTGGCCACCGGGGGATTAATCCGAGGTCATCGCCGGCTCACCAGGACAAAACAGTAATGTCAGAATTGACCATCCGCACTAGTCGGGACCCACCTAAGGTGGGGGCCCGGATACCTGGTTAAAAAAAAAATTCATTCAAAAAAAAAAAAAGAAAAAAAAGATAAACTGTCACGTTTACTGCTTATGCCAAGAACTGCTTAGGATACCCTGCATACAATCTTAGACACCTTGCTTTCTCTGCAATCATCGATTTCATCCTTTCACTGACTGTATTTTGTTGTGGTGTTTTCCTCATTGTAAAGTCTTTGAATGCTATGCTCTTCGCATAACTATTTGACCTTTCCATATATATGATCTCATATACTTTACCTTCTTCTCCACATGATCAAGGATTCTAGATTTGTGGTGGTGGTGATCTCCAAAAACTACGCCTCTTCAAACTGGTGTCTAACGAGTTGCTGGAGATCATGCAATGCAAGGAAGAGTGTGGTCAGATGGTAATACCAGTTTTCTTATCTACTGTTTGGACCCTTCCCATGTGAGGAAACAAACTGGTGGCTTAGGAAAAATCTTTGAAGAGACATGCCACAACAAGACAGAGGAAGTTAAAATGAGATGGATGGAAGCTTTGACCAATATCTCTAACATCCTTTGGATACATTCAGTGACGTAGGAACCATTGTTTTGTGCTTATATTAGTTCATAACATTCAAAGTAATGTAAGAAACCTACACAAAAAAAATTATTTGTTTTGTAGCTAGAACCCCACTTGAGAAACCTCCCGATGCTATAAGGAAAATCGCAACAACAAAACATCCAACTAATATAAAATATACACAATAAAGCTTCCAAGTTCCAACTGTTACAATGTTGTAATAAAAAGGGATAACCCCAAAAAAAGGTAGAATGTGCGTCGTTTTGGTTTAATGAAACGACACACATGATATTAGTTTGCGTGTCCTGCAGCATTCATGACTATTTCAAACATTTCGAGAGATTGAATGTCGGATATTACTATAACTTACAAACACCAGGCTTGGGTTTTTTTCTCGAAAATGCTGCATTTCATCTTTCAGAAAATGAGTTACAAAACGGATGGATCACAGTTCTTTGCTTTGCTTAGATTTCTTCAACTTGGATGATGGACTTCTTGATGCCTCTTTGAATGCAGCAGGGCAAAGCTTAGCAACACTGCAGGTTTCACAACGAGGTCTCACCGGTGTGCATATCGTTTGTCCAAATCCCACCTATGCAAATGCCAGACAAGTCAAGAATCCAGAAGAGGAAGCCGATTAAGTAAGGTTTCAATGTTTTCATTGATTTTTGTATATAGTCTCATAAGGTAGACAAACTGGCAAGGGATGACGCACCAGAAGCGGGTTAATGGCGACCCATTCTTCCTTTGGAAGCCATTGTTGCAAAGCTACTCTTGTTTCTTCTGGAGACGACGTTTTCTAGCAAATCACACAGAGATTTAAGGATACTTACCAAAAAGAGCAGGCAAACAAGAAATCAACAGAAGTGAAAACAACCATAATTGTCAGAACAAGCACCTGTTTGGTTCCTGGTCGAGACACCCAACCAAGTCGATTGCAAATACGATGCACATGTGTATCTACACATATACCTTGAACATCATTCCATGCTATATGCAGAATCTGTCATGTGACAATAGAAGAAAACTTTGACAAGCTTTTTGATAACATTTCTCTGATCTCACAAAATAAGAAACTAATATACATAATTAGTTAATTTTACCAGATGGGCCATCTTGGGACCAATCCCCGGAAGCGCAAGTAGATCATCCAAAGAGCTAGGAATATCTCCGTTATATCTCTCTAGACATATTCTAGCTATTTTCTTCATATATGTAGCCTTCCTTGTATAAAATCCAACCTGAGAGAAAAGGCAAACTGTTAATTTCATAACCAATAGGAGCTCATGTCAGAGGTAAAGACATCAACAAGTAACACTTGGATAACATACCGGATATATCAGTTCTCTTATGGTTGATTCATCAGCTTTGTCAATGGCTTCAGGGGTGAGAAGGCCGTTTTGATGAAGACGATGTATTGCAGCTGCATGTTGAATGTGTCTGAATAGTAAGTACGCATTTATAATCAAGAAGCTCGTAAGTGCAGATGAAATGAGTGTATAACCAGAACAACAAAAAAACTCACCATTATTAACTTGATCTTTTGTCTGACTTGAAAGAAGTGATCCTAGCAAGACAGCAAATCTTCTTTCCTAGAATATTTTAGCAAAAGAAAAACATACTGGTCAGAAGTGAAACCATCCCTCTCCTTTCAAGCATAGCTTGATCTTGTCAAATAAGAAAACAAGAAAGAAAACAAGAGAAGCAAAGGTGCTTGCTTGAGTAATAAGAAGAAGAGAATCATACCGTAGGAGGAAGAAAGCTTCCAGCTTTATCACATCCCATAGAATCAACTGGTGCATCTCCAGATAATCTCATTTGACGAATGCCCTCAAGCACTTTTACCCAGTTTTCAGGCGCGTTTCCTAGATTGAAACCATAAGCAACTACTGTGAGTGAAGAAGTAGAAACTTGAGTTAGTGCTGATAACATACCTGCTGTATTGGTTAAAGTCACAGTGATGCTGGTTTCAGTTGATCTCCCTGCAAAAAAACTTATGTAAGGAATCTCTCTTGGCCTTTTATGTAACTGCTTCATGTTAACACAGTTCCCACCAAAAGGCTTTCAATAAGGAATATGAAAAATTCAGAGCTGAACAAAATATGACTTACGGGATGAAGAAGATGTAGTATTCTTTTTGAAAGAAAATTCTTCTATATCGGGCAATCCACAAAGCTGCTGCATCAATTAATCCACACTTTAAAATCAATGCACTTGCATCACTGAGGTAAATATGAACAAAGTAAAACTCAGTCCCAAGAAAGAAATTACCACACTTGATCAAAAGGAGTTGCGAAACCCTACTACTAATTTCGTTTTTAAAACAGGGAAAAGAAAGAAGGGAACTTTACGGAATTTTTCTCCACAGGCTCTAAAGCTTCCTGTTTCAGCCTTTTCTTCCGGATGTATACTCGAGTCTCCGACTCAGGAGCTCCATTGGATGGTTCTGATACCAAAGTACACAGTTTTAACAACAATACAAAGTTTCCAGGGAATTTTTTAGAGAGAGAGAACGAAGACCTGGGTTTGAATCCGAGCGAGGATGCTGGATTTTCAAGGAAGACACATTTCGTTGATTCATGCTTCGAATTCGAGAAAACCAAGCGGCTTTGTCAAGGGTTGAAGAAGCGGCTCTGTTAACGAGAATCATAGAAGAATCACTAAGACATATATTTTTGTTTTTCTCAAGAGAATTACCCGTTTTATGAATTAATGATATATCCTTTTTTTCTAATATATATCTTTAAAGGAAATATATTAAACATTCATCGAATAAGGGTAGAATCCAAAAGCCGGAAAGACCGGAAAATGAAGACTCGTAATCTCGCGGGTGGGATGTATAGAAGACGAGACTGGCTGAGATAATGAGCAAGAATATGTTGCTAACCACTTCAGGCAGAGACACTTGCTGTTGATGTCTTTTCTTTTGTCAAGATATTTTTTACTTCATCTAAAAAAATCAATATATTAACATAAACTTTCTTACATAACACAAACCAAAGTCGGAACAAACCAAATTCCTAGACGAAAAACATAGATCGGTTATCAAAATATAGGGAAAAATACTAAGTCCGAAAAAACTAAGAGACCAATGTTCTAATGTTTTGAGGGAAGCTGAAGTCGACAGGATAAACTCCTCCGGAGACAAACCCTTTAAAACAAAATTTAAGGCATAAAACTCTATAGATAACGGAGAACGAAAAGAGAAGCGGAAGCGAAACCACAAACACTTCCTAGTCGTAACCAACAGTAAACCGTAGAAAGCGGAAAGAACCAAAGCAAGGGCAAACACACAAACTAAACCCAAATACAACAAATAGACAATATATAAACTCGAAACGAGAGTCTAACTCCTCCACACCTAATCTAAATCCTCATAAGTTTAAACAGAGAACTCTGCACTCCCACAAATTTACACAAGAGGTTAGCTTTACAAGAACCAATAAACGAAATGACTAAAGTATGAGACTGGTTATTCAAACTAATCTAAAGACGGTGAAAGAAGGCTTAGGAACTAGACTCACCGAAACTAAAGATAGATCTAATCGAAGAAAATCCAAAGCT
The DNA here is from genome assembly GCA_030180135.1 of Orychophragmus violaceus. Classification (NCBI taxonomy): domain Eukaryota; kingdom Viridiplantae; phylum Streptophyta; class Magnoliopsida; order Brassicales; family Brassicaceae; genus Orychophragmus; species Orychophragmus violaceus. The sequence continues at coordinate 10,010,213 of CM058235.1, read as the reverse complement.
CGACACTACTACTAAGATCACAAACTCCGCATCTAAAAGAGCAATACCAAAGATTTAGAACAAAGGGAGAATTATAAAAACACTATGAAACTCCCCAAACCACCGGCTAAAGGATAAAGGCTAACCAAAAAACAAAACCAGGCTAACCCGGACCATAACCCAAAACAAGATACCTTCCCAAAGAGGTTAGCGAGCCCATACAAATCACCTCGAGAACATTTACTCTTTTTATGGAGCCTAATTTATATAAAAAAATTGTTAACCAAAAAAAAATTAATATTGAGGTATTGGTTTGTACCTAACTTTCTCAGTCTTTGTATGTACAGAAAACTTACATAATTATTTACAAAAACGTTTACTGTTAGTAGCAAATGAAATTAGTTTTTTTTGTGGGTATCAAATGTGAAATTAGTTGATCACCTAATTACATATATGGTGTATCAGGTAGAGAAAAGTATCAAAAACATAGTTTAGAGTATAGTTGTGAAAATGAACAATATTAGACATGTTCATATGAATATGGACAACCTATTTGACAGCTCTAGTTAAAGAAATGACTATATTTTTTTTTGACATCTCATGTTGTATTCATAAACTTAAAAGAGAGGCAACCACTTAATACAAACTATATCTTCTACTACCACCTCTGTTGGAGATTGGTTCGCAAAACAACCAAAGCCAAGCAACAAAGGTTCCAAAAAATGATTACCACCTGGTCCTAGGTCTTACAAGCGAGAGACGCAAGACAAAAGGCACAAAAAGTCCCCATACCAACCCAACTATCCGCTACTCACCTCAACATAGAGACAAACACTAAAAGAGCAAAGATTTGCTAAACATGTACTACCTGACCACAATCACAAAGAGGGAAGGCTGCATTCAGACTCAAACAATCCAGACAGACACCGAGGTTGATTAGCTGCAACATATGATTGATAAATATTACACCTAGAAACACTTTGAGCAATGATTCTAGCCCCTCTATTTGATTCCATTGGTTCTACTTTCAAACGCCAGTTCATGATACCTGAAAGAAGTAAAATTAACTCTGATGCAAAATACCTAAAGAATGGCCAGTGCGAGGCCTTAGTATTGCACCCAATAGATCTGAATCTTGAGAAGTAAAGATCACATTATCCAAGCTGTGGCTCATCATACTCTTAATAGCTCACACTAAGCTTAAAAGCTTGGCTTCTATCAAACTCCCCGAGTGATTGAAAGCTCTCCTGCTATGTAATAAAACCACACCCGCCGAGTCTCTAACAACCCAAGCCATGCCTAAAACTTCCTTTTTCTTGTTCCAAGCATGACCAATATTACACTTAAACCACCTAGGCGGAGGAGGCTCCCACCTTAGAGACTCGTGACTCACTATTACCTCATAGATCGCCTGTTGATGATTACCAATACTCTGCGCCATAAACCATCTTTCCGAAATTACTATGTTTTATGTTGATTGATTTTAAACATTGTAAACATATGCATAAACATTTGCTTAAACATTTTTTATACATTTTAAACATTTTCTGGCATTTCTCCTGGCCATTATGCCTGATCTGATACGATTTTTCGAGATTAGTACATGACCATGTATCGTAGATACATTGATTTCCTTTAAGACGATGGCTTAGCAGTAGTTGCTTCTTTTTGTGTGAGATTGAATATATTGCGATGCAAAGTGTACCTTTTCTGTTTTCTTATGTTTGTGTAGACATTGTTTTTAAAATACAGGAATGGTCAAAGCATTTTTACGAATTTCCTTTGTGGCAGTATATATGTAGTTTCGGATGCCAA